>MU225453.1:116722-130876 GCA_018584345.1 Thuja plicata
GTTAGAGTAGTCATAGTTAGCTAATAATTAAATGATTTAATTATTAGCCTATTATACTCTTTAGTGCTTAAGTTTCACTTAGGCAGCGCTTTATAATTCTTTAGGGTTTTAGCCTTTAGGGTTTCATATTTCCTTTTATAAGGATTCACTTCTTTCATTTCATAATAGAGATTGTAATCATTTTATTGTTGTTAATAGAAGCTTATTCTTGCAACATGGTTTTCAACTCTCTGCCTTTTTGGCCACCATAGCTGCTTTTTTCTCCTCTGTCTTGCTTCTTCTCGTAGCAATTATGCATGCAGGTTTCTTGGGTTGATTTGCAGTTCAGCAAATCTAACAGACATATATATCACACAATCCAAATACATCAAGGAAGTGTTGAACATATTCAAGATGGAAGATTCCAAACCAGTTGGAACACCTATGGCAACCGAATGTAAGATGACAAAGGAAGATGAGTCAAACAAGGTAAATAAGACCCTATATAGATCAATGATTGGAAAACTAATGTATGTTGTTCATACTAGACCAAATATTGCACATGCAATTGGAAAAGTTGCAAGATTCTCTAATAATCCTAAAGAATCACACATGACTTCTGTCAAGAGAATTTTGAGATATCTAAAGAACACCAAGGAATAGAGCTTATGGTATAAAAGAGAAGGAAAATTTGAGCTTCAAGTCTATATAGATGTTGTTTGGGCTAGAAATTTAGATGACAGGAAGAGCACTACTGGAGGAGCATTCTTCATGGGTGACAGACTTGTCACATGGATTAGTAAGAAGCAAGGATGAATCTCAAAATCTACTGCAGAAACAAAATATGTGGCTACTGCTGTAAACTGCTCTAATATTGCATGGATCAAATAATTACTGGAAGGTATGAATATGAAAATTATGAACCAGTGTTTATCGATTGTGATAATACCAGTGCAATTAACATATCAAAGAATCTAGTCATGCATGCTAAGACTAAGCATATTTCTATCAAGTATCATTACTTAATAGAACAAGTGCAAGAAAAATAAGTGATGCTAGAATATGTTCAATCCAAGGAATAATTAGCAGACATATTCACCAATCCATTGCCTAAAGATACATTTAAGTACATGAGACAGAGACTAGGGGTCCAACCCTTGTCTATTGGTCAGTGAGCTGACTAGGAGGTTACATCAGCCTATACATAATCAGAAGAACATTCATGTTTATGCAAGTAAAGAAATGGAATACAAAGATACATCTGTACACAACAAGGTACTTATCTACACAAAACACTAGAGATAATTTTGGATAACACAGAGCTATGTTGTTGATGGAAGGGAAATTCAAGGAATATATTAAAAGAAAAGAGGAATAACTTTGGCATTATTGTTAAATGGAGATATAATATCCAAAGGGAGATATTACATATGTAATATCCATCATATCCAAAGGGAGAGTGATTTGAAGGGAGAGAATATCCTAAGGGAGAGAATAGCCAGATGGGAGAGAGTTACATTTGAAATATCCATCATGAGGGAGAGAATACATACAAAGGAAGAGATTTATATCAAAGAAAAAAGAGATGATCAAGGAGAGGAATAGTCAAAGGGAGAGAATAGAACAAAGTCAAAATCTGCTACATTTATCTAGTAAAGGGATTGAATATTGAAGAAAGTACTCTGCAGGAAACAAATCTAAGCTATATGAGCTTACCGAGAGCCAGACATTTGTATTGGTTATAGAACTATAAGATTGGTAGATTGATGAACTACAACTGATATATTTCATATTGTATTAGTAATAATATAGTGTGATAATGTAGTATGTTTCCATCGATGCCAAAGGGAGAGATTAATGAACTATAACTGATTGAATGTTTGAAGATGTTAAGTTGATGATCACCAAGCTGCAAAAAGTTAATGTAAGACATTAAATCAGTTAATGTATTGTATTGTCATTGATGTCAACTTGATATAATCTGATTGGTTGTATAAATATTGTAAAAGACTTCAAAGAACCAAAGAGATAAAGGTTAGGCTATTAGTAATGCATAAAATTTCAGTATTCACAAAGTGACAACACACATCGATGGACAGTGCACCCCAATGGATAGAGAAACCCGAGAGGAAAGTCACAGTGATACTTGAGCAAGAAACCCGAGAAAGCATTACCGACGAAAAAGAATCACAAGCATTATGGACGAGTAGAATCACAAGAATTAACAAAGGATAGAAACATAGTGTTACCCAATGGACAGACAACCCCGACGAAGATGCCCAAGGAGAACTGAAGTGTTGACCGAAGCTAACAAAGAGTTAAATCACCAAAAAGACCTGAAGCTCAAAAACAAAAAAGGACTTAGCTGGCAAGAGCTAAAGAAGGAGTTAACTAGTTGTTAATATTGTTTTCATCAAAAATTTAAAAGCCAGAGATAAGAGAGAGTTTTAAAACTATTTTATTCTAGTTGTCTAAGAGGAATCTACGGGATAAAACTAAAGTAAAGTTTTAAAGAAAGATTGACTAGAATTGCGGATCACACCAAGAACGAAAAATTTAAGGACTTCAAAATGGTGAAATCATTTCTATAAAGAGACAATCTAATTCATTGTGAGTTAAGGGGGAGTGAATAGAGAAGAAGATGCTGAAGAGAAACTGATGAAGAAATATTTCAATCAGACCAAATCAATCAAGCTGAATAACAAAGATAATTCTGCAGACACTGAGCAATAGAGAGGCATAGCATCATCAAGCATAAAGAAGTGGAGAAAATGTATTGAAAAGATACATTGATTAGAAAGGTATTATGAGCTTACAATAGATCTAAAAAATCTGCAGAGTATAGTTGTATATGTGAACAGATCATTTACTATTTCAATTTAACCATTGGATAATAAAGTCTCTTGACCGAGGACTTAACAATCCTTTATATATTGAGATACATCCTAAGGAGTATCAAATTTTTTTGTCATGAAGATAGCATAGAGATGCCAGATATCAAGTGAAAAACTACACTGGGTTTGGTCATGAAGATAGCGTAGAGATGATAGATAAAAAGTGACAAACTATTCTATTTAAATCCTCTAACAAGGTCACACCTAACAGTGTTTTTGTAACCTTTAATAGGGTTGGATCTTCACCGAGCTCACTTTAGAAGAGTGAAAATTTTGGATTATCGGTCCCAAGTGGTTTTTCCCTTAACAGGGTTTCACCGTTAAAAATCCATGTTTCAATGTGCATATGAGTCATTACTTTAGTGTTTTGCATTACACATAACTAAATCTGGAATGATCGGTATACACTAAGCAATTTACTGTATTTTGGTAAATGAAAGACTGCTAATCGGTAAATAGTAAGAATAAGGTTTAACAGTGAACTCCAAGTAGTAGTTATTTGTTAAGATTATTTCAATGCATTCATCTTGTAGGACTAAAGATAACTAGAGGTTTAATATTGTGGTACTAAGTTTCTGGGTTGATTTATTGGAATATTTTTGAGGCCACTGATTCACCCCTCCTCTCAGTTATTCTAACATGTATGCCAAGGAGTTACCTTCTTTATATATGTGATTAATTGTGACTTGCTCAAAGCTATCAATTATAGTTAATATCACTGAAATTAATGATTTTATTCTCTAATTTGTTTTTGACCTTTATCTCATCGCATTCACCACAATTGTGGAATCTCCTTCAATTTCTAGCTTTTTCAAGTTCAATTCTAGACTTAATGAAAGACCTGATAACAATTCTTTGAATTCTGCCATGTTGTTTCTATCATTTTCTGATGGCTTAGACATTATTGCAATGGTTTTACCTTGGCTTGAGTGAATCAAACAACTAGCACTAGAAGGGCTAGGATTGCCTCTAGAAGCGCCATCAAAATTAATTTTATGCCACCCAATGGATGGAGGAGACCAGGTGCAATTTTTTCTCGCTTTTAAACTAGTTTGTCCCCCTCTTCCTAATACTTGGGGTCCTTCACCTTAAACCATATTTTGAAAATATTATCATCCCATCCTATGTAATATTTTGGTGAATCACTTTGAGACTGAATCCTAGAATTCATTATTTATACAATAATTGCTTCTATTTTGTTTAGAAGTGAAGCTTTATCCATCTTTTTATCTTGGAATAATATTTGGTTTCTCTCCTTCCATAGTTCCCATATTAAAATTGATGGGGATATGATCCAAAGGTTTCCACAGAGGATTTATGTGAACAGTGTAGGCTATGACTTGAAGAGGGATAAGATGTGATTTTCTAGTGCGGAGATCCACCCCAATTTAGCACACATCCACTGCCAACATTCTGTAGAGAAGGGACATGTAAGTAGAAGATGATTAACATCCTCCTTTTTATTATAACATAAGGAACATATAGAAGGACCCTAAAATCCTAACTTCTTAAACCTATCCGCGGTCAGAAGTCGGCCCTGCAAAGCTTCCCATGAGAATATGCCTTCCTTTGGAAGGCCAACTTTGTTCCAACGGAGATGTGTTGGCAAATATGTTTTGGGCTGAATTTGTTTCCCAAATGCGATCTTATAACCTTTTTTCACACTATTTTCCCTGATTTTTCTCCATTCCAAATGATTTTATCTATGCCCTATTTGAGTATAAAGAACTATCCTTCAATATTAAAATATAAAATATAGTTATCTCAACTTAATAATCATTTAACTATTGATAAGCTTAAAGAAAATAGTTATGGGAACTTAATTTTATGGGTTACAAGTGAAAATTAAATATGTTAGTAAATGATATATTTTTACAATGACACTTATATTCGCAATGTTAGAATCTCAACTTAACAATCATTTAGCTATTGATAAGCTTAAAGAATATAGTTATGTGAAATTATTTTAATGGGTTACAAGCAATATCAACACTGTTATGGACAAAGAAAAATGACAGATATTTTTTAGTTGACTGAAAAGGCACTAAAATGGCTAGATGCAAAATTTTAAAAGAGATTTCTAGAGATAAAAATTGCGGAGAATTCCCAGATCTTTAAGAATATGTAACTTGCTTAAAAATGGCAATGTCTAAGACAAAAAAACACAAAAAAGTGATTACATGTCTACCACAGTATTTTTTTCTAAATAAAAATAAATAAAATCCAAATACGGTGTAGAATAATGGAGGCGGAGGTCATTAGTCATGATGAGTTCAACTTTAATAAATGGCCAAAGTTTTCTAGTCTTAACTAAAATGACAGCTTAATTTCTCTCGAAACAAATTTTTTTTTAATGAATGAGGAGTCGAAGCCAAGATGAAATTTATTAATTGTAATACATGTACATCAAACCTAGTTCAAGAGAATATCGGGAGGAAAGAACCAGCAAGTAAACCTCCAGTCATAGCCCATACAAGCTAAAACTAAAGGAAAGTTATCTCAAAAAACATCTGCCCAATGCCAAATCTGAAGAACTTTACACAGGAATCCTCCAGATGCCACAATATTCAATAGTGTTGATGTGGAGCCAAGGACACCGAAGATTCTGGCTCTTGTGAGTCTAAGAATATTGAAACACTCTTAACTCCCTAAGACTAGAGGAGAAGAATGTACTTTGTTTTCAAATTCCTCGATGATCTTCTAGTCCTCCTATACCTTATTAGTGCCTCATGATGAATTAATATCTTTCAAAGAATGGGAAGAAAAAAGGGAAGTGTTCTCAAAATGATTGTTTAAAGAATTTGCCTTCCACTCCAAATCAAAATTTGAATTTTTTAGGACCATTTGGACTGTGAAGTAAAAGATACATGATCTCATTCTAATTATAAATCCACTAAGGGTGTACAAGTGTACTTGAGAGATATGCCCAATGCTGCTTGATTTTCTAGCTCATCTGCCAAGTGGTTGCCTTCATGAAAGATGTGATTGACTGTTGTAGATTCAAATTTATCTACCAAATTTAAAATGACCTCTAAAGTTTCTTTAAATCTCCAATTCAGGTTAGCATGGATTCTAATTGCATTTAGCGTAATCATAGAATCTCCTTCAATCTCCATTTTACCCTTGATTTTAGTTCAATTGCAAGTGACAATCCAAAAAGTAATGCTTTAAATTCTACCATGTTACTACTGTCTATTTCCAGAGGTCTTGCTAATTTTTCAATTACCTTACTCTCACTAGAATGAATAATATATCAAGCCCTTGATGGACCTAGGTCTCCCTTAGAGGCCCCATCAAAGTTCAATTTGAACCAAGCCTGAGGAAGGATCAACCAGAACAATTTTCTTGAAGTCTTGCACTTGCTTTCATTCCTTTACCTAATATTGTAGGAGACTTAAGACCAAACCATCACTTCAGCATTTTTTTTTCGCAACTGGTATAGTACTTATGTTGTGCACATTGAGAGTGTATGCAAGTATTCATTATTTCAAAAATGGCTACCTCAATTTTGTTGAGTAAAGAAGCTATATCCATTGATTTGTCTTGGAATATCCTTCTGTTTCTTTCTTTCCATAATTCTCATATCAAAATAGAAGGAGAGATAACCCATATAATACCACAAAGGCTTTCCTTAAAAGGTTGGGGCCATGATGTGAAAAGAGATAAAATGTCTTAGGAAAGAGATGATGACCAACCTAGTTTTTCACAAAGCTGTTGCCAACATTCTGTTGCAAAGGAGCAAGTGAGCAAAAAATGATTTGTGTCTTCTCTGTTGCTATGGCATAAAGTGAAAATTGAAGGGCCAACCTGTATCCAAATTTCTTTAACCAATCAAAAGTGAGGACTCTACCTTGGATTTCTTCCAAGAGAATAAGCCTGCCTTCAGAAGACATACCTTGTTCCAACATAGTTGTCTAGAGTTTTGGGATTGGGTTTGTAGGGGGACACCTGAAATAAGTCTATATCCTTCCTTCACATTATAAATCCCTGATTTTGAACCATTCCAAATGATTTCATCCTTTCCCTGTTTGAGCAAAAATAATCTATCTTCAAGAATCTTGTTAAGATGTTCCAAGTCCGTATGGTCTAAGTCAAGTTTTGGAAAATGATTCCATTTCCAAGAACCTACTACATTTCTCACTGAGGAACGTGATAAGTAATCTTTAACCAAGATCCCCACTAATCTGAACACACTTTGCTAATTATTTTTTATCCCAAAAGTTTGTTTATGCTAGGATACCCCCCCCCATGAGTCATCCCACAAAAGAGCTCTACTCCCATCTTTGATGTTCCAGGAGATGTGATCCTCAATAATGCCCCTAGATCTTGAAATAAAATTCCAAATTCTGGATCCCCTAGGGAGTTCCTAAATCTGGAAACTTCAACATCATTAAGGTTGTGAAAGTATTTCCCTCTAATAATCCTCACCCATTTGAGATTTGGTTATTTGAGAATTTTCTAATAAAGTTTCTCTCCAAGAGCTTGATTCTGCCAAAGTTGGTTTTTGATCCCTGTACCCATGCCTCCACTAGACTACATATTTTATCCCATGAAATGAGGGAAACTTGTGTTTTGGTGTCCGTGCCTTTCCAGAATAATTTATTGATT
Organism: Thuja plicata; assembly: GCA_018584345.1. NCBI lineage: Eukaryota > Viridiplantae > Streptophyta > Pinopsida > Cupressales > Cupressaceae > Thuja > Thuja plicata. The sequence goes on from MU225453.1 coordinate 124,204, forward strand.
TTTTTGACAAATTTAATATAGCTACCCATTGGTAATGCAATGTAGGACATAAGATAAATGGGAGTATTTTCCAAAGTAGCTTTAATCATAACAATTCTACCTGCCCATGACAACCATTTGGATTTCCATAATTCCGTTCTCCTGTTCATTCTTTCACCAATAGGTTTCCAAACTAATAATTTTATCATAGCTTTATCAATTGGGATTCCTAGGTAAGAACACGAAAGAGATCGATTCTTGAAGTCCAAAACCTTTGTTATCTGATGTTGAATTTTACTCTTTGTATGAAAAAAGAAAATTAGAGAATTGTCTTTGTTGGCAACTTGTCCTGAAGCTAATGCATAATTGTCAAGGGTTTTCTTAATTTTAAAAGCCTCCCCAATGAGGCCCTTACCAAAAATAAGAATGTCATCTGCAAATTGCTGGTGAGTAACTTCCCTTACAACCAAGGTGATTTCCACACCACTAATTGAGCCATGATTATGCAAGTTGATAATTCTATGCCCCAAGGCTTCTGTCACGAGGACAAATAAGAAGGGAGATAAGGGGTCCCCTTGCATGATCCCATTATAAGCTTCAAAATAACCATATGGGGAACCATTTATAAGGATGGAAAATTTGGGAGTAAATATACAGTAATAAATTAAATTGATCCAGGCTTTAGAGAACCCAAAATTTTCCATGCATCTGGCTAAGAATATCCAGTCCACCTTATCATAGGCCTTCTTGATTTCTAGTTTAATAATCATGCTTGGATGTTTATTGTATTGAATAGAATGAATGGCTTCCTAAGCAATGATGAATCCATCTAGGATTGATCGCCCAGGAACAAACCTTGTTTGTTCATTGCCTATGACCTTTCCCAAAATTCATTTTAATCTATTGGCTAAAGCTTTGGATAACAATTTGTAGATGGTGTTACAAATAACTATCAACCTAAATTCATCCATATTGTTAGCTTGATATTTTTTGGGAATTAGAGAAATAAAAGTATTAATCATTTTGGTCAGAAATCTACATGAAGAACGAGTCACCTCCAAAACCTCTATGATCTCTTTCCCCAGAATGTGCCAACAGTGTAGAAAGAAGCTAAGGGGGATCTATTTGGGCGAGGGGCTTTATCAGGAGCCATATTCTTAAGGGTTTTCAAAATTTCCTCTTTTGATAATTTGGCCGAAAGGAATTGGTTATCTTCATAAGTGACAATCTTAGGAATATCAATCAACATGTCTTTTTAAGCTTGAATAAGTGAACACTCTAAGTTATTCAACAAGTTTGTGTAAAAGCTTACAATTTATGCTTGAATCTCCTTTTGGTCTTGGAGTATATCCCTGCCCACATTTTTTATTTTATGGATTTTTTTGGAGCTCCTGTGCTGTTTAGTACTATTGTGAAAGAGTTTTATGCTTTTTTCCCCCACTTCCAGCCAAGTCTCCCTGGATTTTTGTCTCCAAAATATTTCTTCTTTAGCTAATATATCTTCATGTTCCCTTATAAGTATTTTTTATGAGTTGAAAAAATCACTATTCATCCCTTGTTGAATGATGGTTTCATTCAAGTCCTTTAGCCTTTGTTCAATATCCAATTTGGAGGAGAATATATTTTTAAAATGGTTTCTATTCCAGTTGATCAGATTTTGTTTGATGTGCTTAAGTTTAGAAACAAAACAAAACATCCTTGATCCTTTAGCTCCACCTTCTAACCACCAATCTGCCACCAATTTAGAGAAATTATTATCTTTAAGCCACATGTTCTCATATTTGAATGGGAAAAACAAAGGTTTGTCTTCCCCCAAGATTTCAAGTTGAATAGGGAAGTGATCTGAACACGAAGTTGGGGAGATTGAAGCTTTTAGATCAAATGGGAAGGCAATTAAGTATCCTTTAAAGAAAAACCTATCTAATGTTTCTGAGATATTGCTTGAACCAATTCTTCCATTCGACCAGGTGAATGTTCCATTGTCAATTTAAATTTCCATGAGATTCTCTCATTGCAGCCCATTCTTAAAATTGGATTGGGTTTGAGATTTCCTTCGAGAGCTCCCCAATTTAGCAGATGTATGTACTATTGCATTGAAGTCTCCGTTAGAATAATGTTATTATCTAACCAATCTGCCAGACATCTACTGATCTCCTCCCAAAATTCTATTTTCTTCCTCCTGAAGTTTGGTCCATATACATTTAAAATGGAGAAGCGTAAATTGGAGACCAAGCTTCCTATTTCCCCTCCATTGACTAGTTACCTAGATCTTTCGTGAACTTTTCTAATTGTTCACAACTCATATTTGTTTCCTCTAATAATACTACATCAACCTTAGATGAAATAATGCACCGTTTAACCACTTGTTGCTTGTTAGGGGCATTAAGGGCCCTAACATTCCATGAAAGGATTTTCATTGTAACTTGGGAAGGAACTTCACCTCCCCTACTCGTAAGTATGTTGTGCTTTTTGTTTGATCAGAATCATCCCCATCTTCACATCTTAATGCTGCTAGTGATTTCATGCCTCTCCCTTTTCTAAGAATAGCCCCACAATGTGGAAGAGAGTTGCTTGTTGTCAAATTTTGAATGGCTAAGTCATTACCTTGTTTCAGAGACACTAGAGAGGCTGAAGGAGAGATTTTTGGACTTGTCCCATTAAGATGAGTTAAGGGGTGTTCCTCCAATTTTTCACTGTAGAATACTAGATCTTCAATTTCATTTAGTCTCTCTTCATCCTCCACATAATCTACTTCTAGGAGTCATTCTACAAAAGTGAATAATTTCGCAGTCTTGTCCGGGTAAGAAGTATTACCCGAGAAACCAAAGAGATTGTACACTGCCTGCAGTCTGGGGGAAATGGGAGGTCCATGAGGTGGATCCTCCATTTGAGCTTTGGATGAATTATCCTTCCCCGATTCCTTTCAGAATTTGTTTTTAGATGCTGATTCTAAAGGCATAATTTCCCCTTTAATTTTATCATTTGATAGGGATTTATAACTTTTCCATCTGTCTCCCTCCAATTTTCCTTTTGTTTAAGTATACCAAAATCCTTAGCAGAAGATGCTTTACCATCCGAATCTTTAGCCAAAAGTCTAGATGATTTTCTACATCGCAAGCTATTAGTGGATGTGATGGGTTCCAAAACCTTTGAGTTTTGAAGATTGAGTGTTTTGGCCTTGGCTAATTCCCACATGTCACTGATCCTGGTTTGTAAAATTGTATCCTCCATTTCTCTTTGAGGGGAAGCCATAGATTTTTCCTCGGTACATTCTGTATAAGAAAACTCAGCACACTTTGTGAGAGAAATGATATTACATTCCAACGCTGTGTAGCTTTCCATATCATTATGTTCTTCAGGTAGGATATGTTGTTTCTCGGGGGTTGTTTTTTTGCTATGACTTGATCTACTATTTATGCAATCATGCTTTCTTGCACCTTTGAGAACCATTGGGTGAGAAGTTGTTCAATGCATTTGTGATTGAGTCTTGGAATGCAATTAGTAGAGGAGCATATAATTTGTGATAAAGTGAGTTTCTTTCCCACCATCTCTCTATTTATTAAAATTTTGATTTGCCCTGGTTTCATCAGGACCGAGTCGTGCATGTTACTTGTCTTCTCTCTAAAGCTTTCTTTTACAAGTTGTTCCTAAGACCCCACTCTGGAGCAAGATTTTTCACCCCATCAATATTACTATCTTTCTGAGAAACTTCCCCAGTTTTTGGTTTAGGGGCTAATAGAAATAGATTTGTTCTACTGCAATTTGCAGATCCTTGAACTTTCCAATATAAAAACCACAAAAAAATTAATCTCTTTTTTTAAATTGTCTACAATCATGTCTTTCTCAATTGTTGATGTAGCATTCTAAGTCCATAACTCTAGGAAAAGGTCCAAGTGTGGGATTTGGAGCTCCCACCTATCCCAATCTGAAATTTCCTGCTCCATATTCCATTTAGGGTCCTCATCCAGTGCTGGAAGTTCCTGAAACAAGTCTGAGGCTTGCGTTTGATCTATATTTCTTGAAATGTGGTCATGAGAAATAACCTGAACCCAAGTTCCAAATTTTGATATAATTTTGAGAGATCTTGGGAGCTCTTTTTCTAGATTCATGAGTAAGAAAAGCTTCGGGGATGCACTTTTTTCCATTTGTGAATGATTGAGGTAAATGCCCATTTTTTTAGCACAAATTTGGAGGATATCTACATCTTTGTATTCCATTGGAAGATTTTTTAGAGTTATTCACATCAGGAATGATTTGATGACATTCTTCTTACTGTCAAAAATTGGGCACCATTGTTGCATGTGCAACCCATGATTGTTATAGAACGAGCCTTTGTATTGAAAAGTTTTATCTCTGCTGTGTTATCTTTGAAAATAACTAAGAATAATCCTAACTCACCATCTAAACAGTCAATCTGGAGAATGTTTTGTCAATTTGAAAATACCCAAATATTGAAATCTGAGTAGGATAGATTAGTTTTCCAAAACTTACAAATTATTGCCTGCTGCACCAAAACATACCTCTTCTGGCACAAGGTTTCCTAAAAAAAGGTGATAGAGATTTCAGTTGGGCTTGGTAAAGATGGCTCCTCCTCACAGCTGAGTTGATTTGATTCCCAACTTTGGATGTCTTCTGAAGTAGTTTTGGAGAGGGAGAAATTGTCCATCCTTTCTTTTTGACTCTTGTGAAATTGCTTTTTTTGTTCAGGGATGACCAAACTTGGTATCCATTTCAATGTACCTTGTGATTCCTCCTAAATTATTTGTTTGTCCCATTGTAAAAATCTGGAAACCTGTAGTTTTTAAGGATGTTTGCGCATTTCTTATTGATGTCCCAATGTATGTGTGACCAAGCCTTCTTTGGTAATGGAGGATTATACGACCTTCCATTTGGAGTGGTTGGAAAAATAGGAATAAGATTTAGATTAATGGGTGGATTTCACGTAGTTCTAAGATCCTTTGAATGATCCTGAGACCAATTTCCAAGATTTCTTCCATATTCTCACCGAGATGCGTTTTCACTATGGGAAACTCTAAATTTTTTCCGTTTGAATATACTTGACTATTGGAAAAAACCACTACCCCAATCCAACCCTCTATTGTTAAGGTTCAGCTACCCCTGGCGTAAGAGTTTATCTCTTGTGTGGGAAAATGTATGGCCTATAGCTCTTCTTTCAAGAGAAAAACCTCTGTCACTATGGAATCTGTTTGAACTTAAAACTTTCTCATAAGTGAGTGGCCATTATTTAGTCCTAGCTCATATTGCATACAACCTCTCCTTGGCTCTTTCTCATGTTGCAGATGACCTCTCCTTGGCTCTTGTTCATGTTGTAAACGACCTCTCCACATTGTTTGATATTATAGGTCAGTAATGATGATAATTTTATTCAGTCTCTCCCAAACCATCCTTATCAGACAACACATTCTTCTTCTTTATTATCTCTTATTTTCTCTTCAAAAAAATAATTTGGATCTTTATCATTTTAGATTTCAAAATTTTAAATAATCTCCAATCTATTTAACCTATCTTTCTAACTCATTTTAGCATGCTCTATGTTTGAGAGAAGCTATCATTTTTCGGAAACTTCTTTTTTGGAGGCTACAGATCTGAAACTCTTTTTTCCCCAAAGGCTCCAGGTCATAAAAAAATTTCAGAGTCCGCAAGTCTGAGAGTACTTTTTGGAGGCCACTAAGTCTGAAACATCTTGAAGTCTTTTAGAGTCCAAAAATTCTTCGCAGGAGCTGGCTTTCAGTGTGATTGATAGACATGCAAATGATTATTGAGGTTTGATGATAGTTGGCTTGCAACACTCAAAATGCTCTTGAGTCTCCCTTGCTTGGATATGGTTTGCCTCTGATGAAAGTGATTAGCTGGCTCGTAAAGACCACACAGCCTAGTCAAGTTTTTAAAAGTTTCAGAGGCCGCAAGATCAAAGAGAGTTTCGGAGGCCGCAAGTTCTAAGAGCGTATCAGAGTGGAGGGAGCCTTGCTAGGGCATGCAGCTCAACAGTATGGGCGACAGGCCAAAGAGAAGCATGCAGAGAAACCTTTTCTATCTTTCTTTATGGGCGAACGAGGGAGCCCTCCTAGGGCATGTGGCTTGACAGTATGAGTGACAGGCCAGAGAAAAGACGAGGAGTAGCACATTTCTTAGCTATCCCAACGTACTGCATTTTGCTATGTTGGATGGGCAACAGGCCAGAGAGAAACATGCTCAATTGACAATGTTCCCTCTATGCATAAACTCGTTATCATGCCTATTATAGATTTCTCTTAGCCACCTTAATCTCCAATGCTTCACTTTCTTATTTTCTGGTTGTAGGATATGCCCCAAAATAATGTGGTCTCATAGAATGATATCTAAGACATGCAACTAGCAGTTATAGCCATGGCTTCAGTGTATTCATAGCAATAGATTTCTTGAAATTTTTTTAGAAATCTACAACAAATGCCACTGGAACCCCATGACTCCAGGGCATGTACAATGGTAGATTTTCTAAAGAGGATTTAGAATTCCCCAGGTGAACACAACTCGAAACAAATATTGTTCTCTGAGCCATTATGAAGAAAATGAAAGAACACATCAGCAATTTCAAAATATGGATATTAAATAATTTGTTATGAGAGTCAAAAGTTTTGGGATAATTAGTTCATTCCCTAAATTTAAAATTTAGAAGTAATCTTTTATATATATA
>MU225453.1:131014-157483 GCA_018584345.1 Thuja plicata
TATCAATAAGGGGCCATAGCCAAGTTTTTGTATTAATATTAAGAAAGCAGGAAAACATAAAACAGAGAAGATAATTGTATCCTAGTTCATAACCCAATCCTACCAAGAGGATTGTGAACCCAAAAACCAGAGCACCAAGGCTCTTCCCAAGTTAATCTTAAGCATATCAAAATTTGATAATAAACAACAAAAATTCTGGATATTATCCAGCCCAAAATTAACTTATGTCTGAAAATTCAATTAGAGGGAGAGGTGGTATCATTTTCAGTACTGGGAGCAGAGTTCAATTTGGAGCTCGCAGCCAGTTGTGAGTACCCACTGCCATCCATAGAATCTTCCTTTGGAGAGACCTCCTCAAGCTTCGATTCGTCCACCTCAGCCGTATCGATCCCCTCAGCATCTTTGAGATCATCCGCAGTCTCTTTTTTGGAATCCTCTTCTTCATCTAAGTCTTCCTCCATTTCTTCACCTCTGATATCTATATAAGATGAAATTGGACTACCCAGCCCATCCAATTTCTCATCATAGTTGAATTAGTGTACCCAAGGGAGATTTTCATCTAAATCATCCCCATACAGAGAAAACAACCCATCCTCTATACCCAGAAATTTTGAAAGAAAATTTAGTCCTCTTCTCATCATCGTGAGGTGCACCTGTTGGTCCTCCCACTCTCATCTCCAGAGAATGAAAAGATGGTGAGGAGGCCCAACATAAAAATTCCTCCGAGCACCTATCGCGAACCCAGGAAAGGCTATCTTGCCGTCATGGATGTGGCTCTATCCCAAGGAAAAGGAGTATTCAGGTCCGCAACTATATTAAGAACAAAATTCTGTAAATCCATAATAAATTTTCCATAGAAAATCCTATCGCACATATCTTCTGCTAATTTTTTGGGAGCCCCTGCCACTAAAATGCTTGCAATGAATCCTTCGCAGATGTTAGAAAGGACCCTGTATCTGTGATTTTTGTGTAGAAAATTGAAACCCAGAACTTTCCTCACTGCATGGAAAACCAAAGGATGATGATATATACAAACATCCAAAAGATGGTTAAAAGAGATAGGAGTATCAAAAGCAACTTGGTCTACAACCGTGTCAAATTTGATAAGAGTATCCATAATGATGTAAATAATAGTGTTGCAGACAAGTAGAAAAGAAAAATATAATGCAGCCAAATGTCTAGACAAAGAAGTTCTCTGGCTTGCTATAATATTAATAATCTCATTGTCAAGAATAAAAAGAAATCTTAGAGAAAAATCAACTGCACTGTACCCGTGATCTGCCTTTAGCAATGAATGACTCATTGTCGCATAAATATGAAAAATGTCGATACCCAATGCTACCACTTCATCTATCCCATCCATCCATGAGGGGTTGAGTGAGAAGATACAACAGTACAATTCCCACTAGAAAGACAAGATGTGCATTTAAGAAACCTTTCAATCCACTCAATAGATTGAGATAATGAGAAGACTTGCGCCATTAATCTAGATCTCAATCGGCTAGATGAAGATGTGAGAAGCTGTCTTTTCAACGCCAATGAACACATTGGCCACAGCCATGGCTATATTGTGAATTAAGGATGAAAAGACATTCTATCCTCCGTCATGCCACTAAACGGTAACCCAAAGCTCTAATGAATTCCTTGTTGAGTTTCATAATGGATTAGCAAATGCATTTAATACCTTCCCCAAAAGAAGCTATGTTAGCCAAATCATCAACTAGAGCATTCCCTTCCCAGTAAATATGATTGACTGTTGAAGATTCAAAATTTTTGATTAAATTTGAAATGACCTCCAAAGTTAGTTGTAGTTTCAAATTATGAGTCATTCCAGTTCTATCTGCATTAATTGTGATCAATGAATCTCCTTTAATTTCCACTTTTAAAGCCCTAATTCATATGCCAATGATAGACCAAGGAGTAATGCTTTGAATTCTGCCATGTTGCTTGTGCCACATTCCAGTGGGATTGCCAATTTTGCCATTACTTTACCCTCATCATTATGAATAATGCAACTAGCTCCAGAAGGCCCCGAATTACCTTTTGAAGCACCATCAAAGTTTAGTTTGCTCCATCCAAAAGAAGGGGGATTCCATTTACAATTAGCTCTAAGGCTAGTAGTAGCTTTGACACCTTTTCCAATTGTTAAAGGAAGTTTTAACCGAAACCAATTCTTGAACATAAGGTCATCCCAGGAAGTGTAGGACTTATGTTGAGCACTGTGTAATTGGATCGTGGCATTCAATGCTTCCATAATTGATGCCTTAATCCTCTCTGAATAGAGCTATATTCTAGTGAGATGTCTTGAAAGATCCTTCTATTCCTCTCTTTCCATAGTTCCCAAATTAGAATGGATGGAGATATAATCCATAAGTTACCACAGAAAATTTCCTTATAGAGCTAAGGCCATGAAGTAAAAGGAGATAGAATGTCATTGGGGAGAGCAGAGGACTAGCCTAGTTTGGCACATAACTGTCTTCAACATTCCATTGCAAAGAGGCATGATAGTAGTAAATGATCTGTATCCTCTTGATCACTATGGCATAACACACATCCAAAGGGACCATAAAATCCCATTTTTTAAACCAATTGGCAATCAGTATTCTTCCTTGAATTGCTGCCCAAGAAAATATCCCTACTTTAGGAAGAAAAATTTTGTTCCAGCACAACTGTCTATATACTTGAGGTTGTTGTTGAGAAGGAGTGGCCAAGAGGATCTTATATTCATCCTTCACCTTATAAACCCCTATTTTTGAGCCATTCCAAATTAATTCATCCTTCCCCTTTTTGATCAGAAAGGATCTGTCTTTAATGATCTTTTTCAAAGCATTAAGTTCCTGAGGGTCAATATTAAGAAGTTCAATTTTCTTCCACTGCTAAGATCCAATCACAAAATTCTGAGAGTCTAGATCTATGTAGTCTTTAACTAGCGGGCACCATTCCTCTGAAATTTTTTTGCTAATATTATTCTAGCCTAACCTTTGGTTAATGCAGGGATCTTGTTAGAATATGTAATCTTTCCTTGGTGAAATATATTATAAACCAAGGTAGTTTAGTTTAATTTATTATGTAAGTAGGAGATTCCTATAGAATCCCTACATGAACACATGTCCTCTTATCCATGTGTGAGGACATATTATTTATTTGTAATTTCCTTTTATTCTAAATTCCTCCTTAAGAGGATATAGCACAAGTGGCACACACATTATGAATGTGGCTCACATGCACATGGGAGTTACATGCAACTCCTTTCTTCTCATCTCTTCATAAGAGATGCTTCTTTTCTCTTCAACACTCACTTACTCACTTTTTCACATTATTCACTCTTTCACACATTCACTTGCAACACTTAGTTTCTCTTTCTCTTGAAGCATTGTATGAGCATTTTTCTCTCATTCTCTTCCTCTCTCTCTCTTAGGCTTTTTAGCCCATTCTTAATAATATCATGGGGTTTTTTTTATGCTTTTCCCCTTTCAAAACTTCTTGTCTCCTTTGTTATTTCATTTTGGTGTATGCTCTAAGGATTAGCTTGATTCATAATAATCTTCCTTTTTCCTTACTCAATTGGATTAATTTGTTCCTGTCTCGAATTTATTTTCCATTTTAACAGATCTCCACCCCAAGAGTCATCCCAAAATCTGGCAGAAGACCAATATTTAAAATTCTAAGAAATGTTCTCTTCTATAACTCCTCTTGATTTGTAGATGAAATTCCAAATTCTGGAACCTCTAAGAAGGTTGGATGCTCTGATCACATTTGCATCATCTAGATGATGAAAGTATTTTCCTCTGAGAATTCTGACCCATTTAAGATTTATTTCTTTTAGAATTTTCCAAAATAGTTTTTCTCCAAGAGCCTGATTCTTCCTCTGCTGGTCCTTAATCCCAGTTCCTCCTGCCTCTATTGGTTTGTAAATATTTTCCCAAGAAATAAGAGAGGATTTTATCTTAGTGTTTGTGCCTTGCCAAAGAATTTTCTCAAAATTTTAACTATATTCATGTAAGACCCCATTGGTAGAGATAGGCACGAAAGAAGGTAAATAGGGATAGATGCTAAAGTAGCTTTTATCAGAACCACTCTCCTAGCCCAAGATAGCCATTTAGATTTCCAGGCATCCATCTTCCTATCCATCCTTTCTCCAATGGGTTTCCATGCAAAGTCAATCCTTAATGTTTTATCTATTGGTATGCCAAGGTATTGGCAAGGAAAGGATCAATTTTAAACTTTAAGACCTTTTGGATTTATTGTTAAACTTTTTCCTTGTGTTAAGAAAGTATATTTTTGACTTCTCTTTATTGGCCTCTTGCCCTGACACCAATGAATATTTATCCAAAATATCTTTCATGTGGTATGCCTATGTTTTGTTACCTTTTTCCAAATAGAAGTAAGTCATCAGCAAATTGTTGATGAGTGACAACTTTGACCAAAGAGGTGATTTCCACCCCTTGAATTAAACCTTGGTCTTGGTGATTGATGAATCTACGCCCTAATTCTTCTACCATGATGATGAAGAGAAAGGGAGAAAGGGGTCACCCTACCGAATACCATTAGTTCTTTCAAAAACGCCCGTAGGAGACCCATTGATCAAGATGGGTAATTTCAGAGTAGATATGCAGTAATATATGAGGTTTATCCAAGCTCTAGAGAATCCAAAATTTTCCATACATTTTGCTAAAAACCTCTAATCAAATTTATCATACGCCTTCTTAATATCCAATTTTACTATCATACTGGGGTGTTTATTACATTGGATAGAATGGATGGCCTCTTGAGAAATAATTATGCCATCTAGTATTGACCTTCCTGGTACAAATCTTGTTTTCTCTTCCCCAATAATCTTTCTTAACACAAGTTTTAATCTACAAGACAAATCTTTAGACAAAATTTTGTATACAGTATTACATAAAGCAATTGGCCTAAATTCATCCATACATGAAGCATTTTCTTTCTTTGGAATAAGAGATATGAATGTGTTATTAAGTTCAGTTAGAAATCTACTTGAAGACCTTCCAGCCTCTAATGCCTCCATGAGTTCCTTCCCCAATATGGACCAGCAATGTAGGAAGAAGCTCGGAGGGAAGCCATCACGACCAGGAGCTTTGTCAGGAGCCATTTTTGACATCGTTTCCTTGATTTCCTTCTCAGTAAATTTGGCAAGAAGCATGAAGTTATCAGAATCAGAAATGAGCTTTGGGATATCCCTTAGAAGATCTTCCTGGACTGAAAAGTGAGACACTTCAGAATGATTTAGTAGTTTTTTTGTAGAAGATGACTATTTCCTTTTGGATTTATTTTTTATCCTGAGTGAGAGTACCATACTCCCTTAGTAATTTGAATAATCCTATTATCAATTCAACGATGTTTTGTACTGTTGTGAAAGAATTTTGTATTTTTGTGCCCTGCTTCTAACCAACTCTCTCTAGATTTCTGCTTCCAAAAAATTTCTTCCTTTGCAAGAATATCTTCATGTTCTCTTAAAAGGTCTCCTTCCTAGTCAAATCTCTCCTTATCCATACCTAACTACATGATGATCTCATTCAGGTCTTTGAGTTTCTGTTCTATCTCCACTTTGGAGGAGAAGATGTTATTGAAATGTGTTATGTTCCATATGAGCACGTTCTGCTTTATATATTTTAGTTTAGCTATAAAGCAAAATAATTTTGAACCTTTTGGCCTACATTCTAACCACCAGCCTGAGATTAGACTTAGAAATCTATTATCTTTCAGCCACATATGCTCAAATTTGAAGGGACAATGCAGTGGTTTATTTTCCCTAAGAATTTCCATCTGAATGGGAAAATGGTCTGAACCAGAGGTTGGGGAAATAGATGCTTTGAGATCAAAGGGGAAAAGGGAGGAATCCCCTTTAAAGAAGAACCTATCAGATTTTCTGCTATGTTGTTAGGACCCATTCTTTTGTTATTCCATGTAAATTTCCCATTCTCAAGTTCAATTTCCATCAAGGTTTCCGCTTGGAGCCAGTCTTTAAAATCTGATTGGGATTGAGATTCCCTTTGCGAACCACCCAAATTTTCTGAAGGGTGAGCAATTGCATTAAAATCTCCCCCATGAGAGTGTTCTCATTTCCTGAGTTACAAAAATTCCTACTTAAATCTTTCCAAACTTCCTGTTTACCCTTTCTTAAATTGGGGCCATACACATTTATTATATTGAACCGAAGATTTGATTGTAAGCATCTAACCTCACCACTCATCATATTTTCTTTTTTCTTTGAAATAGTCACCTTAACAATTCTTGGGTTCCACATAATGGAAATGCCCCCAGATGAGCTTAATGCATCAAATCCCTCCACCAACCAGTCTCCAAGGGATTTGGAGAAGATAGATAATGACTTTGTATTCAATTTTGTTTCCTGGATCAGTACTATAGATGGTTTAGCCATCAAAATGCAGCGTTTGACTAAACACTTCTTGTTAGGAGCATTAAGGCCCCTAACATTCTAGGAGAGAACCTTCATTGTGACTTGGGAAGGAACTTCCCCTTCCCTGCTTTTAGATATTTAGTGGTTTTTGCTTGATCCAAGTCCTCTCCATCTTCTGATCTTAATGCAACCAAGGATTTCCTCCCTTTACTTTTTTTCTTATCTATTCCGCAGTCAGACCTTGAGCTATTGATAACAGACATTTGGAGTCCTAGGAGAGAAGGAGGTAGATAAGAAGAGTTCTCAAGAGCAATATTTTCTTCCCATTCTGAACCTCCCAAAGTTGTTTCTTGAGATATGTCTGGTTATTGGCAGTTAGAAAATCCCATTCCTTCAATGGGGTTCCACCTGTCTTCTTCTTCCACATAATCTACCTCTAGGAGTATTTCATTGAATGAAATTGGGATATTTCTATTTTTATATATCTTTTATTGGAGCCTCCAAAAAGTTCATAAAGTGCCTGCATTCATGGAGAGATGGGAGAAGCGATATCTAGATCATCAAACCCAGATTTTTCCAAGCTTGCCATGTCTGACGATGCTTTCTCCAAGTTCACCACATCTTTCTTTTTATCCACTAATTTCAGAGGGATGATCCTGCCTTTAATCCTACCTCTAGACTTTGACTTTTTCACATTTTCCCCCTTTCTAGAGCTGATGTACCTTAACTCTTTTTCCCTGATTCTTGAGGATTTCCTGGTTCCCGAGCTGTTATTGGAGGTGTCAAAGTCACTATTTTATTTCATCCTTTTTGATATAGATGTGTGACTCTTCCAATTTTTATTTACCTTCTTTTCCAGAGTGGAGCCTGTGTTTAAACCTGTCTTTGCAATGACCCATAAATCACTTATCTTGGTTTGTAGAATGTCGTCACCTTGCAAGTCCATTGAGACTGTCTGAATACCTGGAGGGATAAAATGTTCATTTGTTGTGTGATCCAACTGAGTCATTGCATGTTGAGGAGGGAAAGTTTCTTCCTCCATGAATTGATCAGCTATATTAGAAATCATTTCTGCTTGGACTTCTCTGAACCACTATGTCAGTAATTGTTCGGCCACCTTAGGATTAAATCGAGAGATTCAGGAGGAATTTTTTTCAAATGTGAATGCATTTCTGGGTAACTGTATTGTGAGAATACCTCGATAATTCCTGTCTCTATTAATGATTCCCAAAAGAAGTGTGCATTTAGTAGTTTGAGGATCCAGACTATCCTGGATATAGTTGTAATGTGATATTTGAGGTTCCAAAAGAAGAGCTTTTGGATTTGCCTTCATATGAGGGTGATACCACAATAGTGGGTTACACTTTTTTGCCTAAACGGACATTGAAGTCTACATTTTGAGAAAAATGTTCACATTCAGATGCATATTGTCGTTAAACTGTTTGAAATCAGAAGATGAAGTAAACTAGAGTCTTTTAGAATTTTCTGTCTAGATTCTAAATATATATTTTTTATTTTTTTTTGAATTGATTTTAATGGTTTTTTTTTTCTCCCACTAAAACTGCTATGTTGCTGAAAACGTCATTTTCAAAAAGGTACAATGACTTTGTACAACATAACCTTTTTTCTAAAATAGATATCAATGTGCTTCTTTCAAATTTGGTTTTGTAACATCCATGCAGAGGGCATGCAATTGGTTTTATGAAATTATCATGATTATTGCATATTTTATGAATGTTTGAAGTAGAGTAAACCGTAATTGTGACATACGGTGACTGCGTAGCTGATAACTTGTTGTGTATTTATCAAAATTCAATTATTATTTTTTGATAGAAAGAAGACTCAAAGCTGGAGGGCATTGTTATTTTTCAAATTTTTTTCTTCGCTTTTCTACTATTTTTCATTGAACGTCAAACCTGGAAGTTTATATTGGATAAAAAACCTACATCCGATGCACGTCAAAATACATAGACCAAATTAATTTAAAATTTGTCAAATCTATATTCGTTAGAAAGCTTGTTTAGAGTACTTGTGCGATGCAAAAGGAGGTGTCCCTATTCTTCCATTTGAGTCCCGCGCTTGAGCCCCGAAGTCATGAAAACTGTAGATTTCTGCTAGCCTTTGCAGATAGCCTCAATTTTGGGGGTTTCGATCGAAAGTACTTTCGATCGAAACTAATTAGTTTCAATAGAAAGTACTTTCTATCAAAAGTAATTTCTTAGTTTATCATGCGTATGGGTCAAAATCCCACTAAAATATTTACTAGCTTAGTTTTGATCGAAACTAAGCAAAAAAGGTAGTTTCGATCGAAACTATTAATGTTCTGATCGAAACAATCAGATACTTTCTATCGAAAGTACCTGACTAAATCCTCCCACCTCGCGGATTTGTGAGGAATTTCTTCCTCCAAAAAAGTGTAACACACTATTGTGGGATCACCCATGAGTAGAGCCCATAATTCTCCAATATAAAAACTAAAGAAAAACTTGCATGATTTCTTTGTAATTTTCCAAAATGCCTGTTCTACTAACCATAAATGATCTGTTTAGAATTCCTACCTTCGGGAAAAGAGCCGATGTTGGGTTCCTGTGATTGTTGATATCTCTGTTACTCTGATCCCAACTTTGATGTGAAGCAAATGCGCATGGGTCTATATCTATCAGTGTTATATTGATAGATATTGAGTCCTGAAGACCGCCAGCCTTTCTTGACATGTTTATTAACTCCAGCCGTGTCGTTTGATTTTTCTCTTCATCAGAGGCGGTCCCCTGGTTTTCATAGGATATGAGTTGCATCCACCTCCCAAATTTAGACTTAATCTTCAGAGATCTTGGTAAATCCTTAGTGAGATCCATAAGTAGACATATCCATGTTGTAGCCAAGATTTGGCAATGTTGGTGTCTGAGACAAATTCCCATATTATTTTCTATGATTTGGAGAGATTCAGAGTCTCTGTATTCCACAGGGAGATTATTAAAACATATCCACCTTGGTATAAACTTTATCACATTTGTGGAGCTCACAAAGTTCGGAGTCCATTGTTGCATGTGTAGCCCAGAGTTGTTATAGAACCAGACCTTTATCTTAAATATGTTATCTCTACTAATCTTATCCTTAAAGATGACGAGATAATATCCAAGCTCCGTATCAAGAGATTCAATTCTAAGAATATTAGTCCATTTGGAAAATGCCCAAGAAGAGAACTGAGAGTATGTTAATTCTACATTCCAAAATTTGCATATGAATGCCTGTTGAACCAGGGAATGGCTTCTTTGAGCCAGTTATTCCATAGAGAAAGTAATGGGGACTTCCCCTTGACTTATGTAAGAAAGACTGACCTTTGTTGGTCTTTTATTTAACTCCAACTGTTTGTCCTGTTGATTAGTGTCTTGAGTCTGAGCCAATGTTGCATCCCTCTTCCAATCCGATTGAAAAAAAAAACAACTTTCTTTAGGAGTGTGAATAGGCCTCCATTTGTAAGTGGATGTGCTTTTTTTTTAAGAGATTTGCTTGTGCTAAGAAAATATGTCCCTTTTCCTAATGTTTCTTAAAAACTGAGCTCTTTGTTTGTGGATCTCCCAATGGATATTAGACCAGGCCTGCTTCGGTAAAGGGGGATTGATTGGTCTCCCAGCTTTGGTCGGGGGAAATATAGGAACGAGATTGGGATTAAACGATAAGGATAAGATGTCCTTATGTTTACTGGAGAGACTTCTGAAGCCTTTTTGTTCTTCCCCTAGAGAAGGTGTCCGAGTTCTACTTTCTTAAATCTGTGCTCCTTTAGTTCCATGATATGACCATTTGAAAATTTCTGAATTCATACCACATTCAGTGATTCTAACAGTGCCCCTTTGCCTGCCATTTCCAAGATTCCTTCTGGAAGTCAGAGCTTTGTCCACCCATATCCCATTCTAAAACACCCATTACGGAATTTGTTTTGATTCCACAGGGCCTCGGAATTTTCCTTTCTCTACAACTGAAAGTCCTCCTTTCCTCATGTTTCTTACCTCTGACATATTTCTATATCAACGGAACTAATTGATGAAATACCTAATAATCAATCAAAATATTTTAAACAATTTGTTGGAATTGAATTATTATTTTATTAAAGTAGAGTTTATGAATGATTACTTTTTCATTCATCTCTTTTCTTTTTCAAAATTAAATAACAAATGACCTGATAAAAATATATAGATATGAGAAAGACTTTAAATAATTTGTAAATTTCAATTACCAATTTTATTAAAATAAAATTTGTAAATTCTACATTTTTTAGTTCATTTTATTTCCTTTTTAAAATTAAAGTAAAATGATTGAAATATGACAATTTTCTCCAACATTTAGTCCAAAATGATCTTATATATGACAATCTGTTGTAAAGGTGATCGCTGTGGACATACCAAATTGCATCATCTTCCGACAATAACCAGAATTGAATGACAGCTGAAAGAAATTTAAGTTTTCTTTCAGTTCCTCCTCAAGAAAGTTTTCTTCAAACTCAAAATCTCAGCAGCAATCATTCTTTACAAAAGCATCATTTGATATATATGTCCAAATAACATACTCCTAGTTGTTCTTATCGTAACTGTTACTAGATCTAGAAATATAAGTTCTAAACTTGTAGAAATCTTTTTTCAAGCATTAAAGTCTTAAGAGCAATCATTCTCACTAAAAGCGCCTCCTCTCAGATTTTGTACTCACATATAAGTCCAAATAACATACACCAATACATTTCAATCAAAATTGTTACCCAATATGGCATGTGAAAGGTTTGTAGACTTTTGGGCCAGTAATACTGCCACTCTTCATTCTTATCTTTTCTTAAGTTGTCTTCTTCACACAAATCTAAGTTACAAAATCCAAATTATCATTATTACTTAATGACAACCTAATAAAATTGTGGTGTAATTATATTTTAATCTTAGTTAGAAATGAATCATTTACAATTTCCTAATGTGAAAAAATGGTGTATCGTACAACAATCGAACTATATTTTATTCCTCTTTCCATGTTCTGGGGTAAATTAAAATGTTAACTCTTAACTTTATTTTGTTTGTCAATTTTGATAAATATTTATATTATTCTATTATGATGATTGTTCTTGAGGTTTAAAAATTTATTCTAGACATTTTTCAATAGACAATTGTGTGGGCATGTAGAAATCTATGTGGGTGAATATATGTTTATGTGATTGGACTATTGACTCATAGATTAAAAAAAATAGTCATTTGGTTAGTTTCCTTTCCTCATTAGAAGCTATAGGAATGTCCATTTTATCTTGTAATTCTTTTGTGCATGTGAATCTAATTGTGGGCTCCCTATCTAACAATCTTTTGTAAACCTTTTAGAATCCACATTTGAAAAGACCATTTATTCATGTATACAAGTTCTTCCTCTACTCTCTAGTTTTTCTTTTTGGATATGGTTCCCTTAGGTGAATTTTGCTACGTAGTCTTGCTTATGTATACTAATCCATTTATCCAATATGTGCTATTCATTTTGTTATTCAATAGTTTTGTTCTTCTCTAACAAATATTTATGCAAACCACCTTTTTGTTCCCTCTCTTTTATTTCCATTTGGTAATTGTGACTTATTCAGGATTATATTCTTAATCTAAATTATTCAAAACCTTCTATGTATTTTTTTTTCTAGTATCTATATTTGCCAATCACAAATATTTGATGATTTAAAATATCCTAAACTATGGGGATGTTAGCATATCTATAGCCTTTAACTAATAATGTTCATAGATCATTTATTTTATTTCTCTTATATTCTATACACACTTAGTATCACATCCAATTTCATCCAATTAAAATTAGATGAACTTAAAACATTTTATTGTGATTGGTGACATAATATATTTAACATGATGACTATTACTCCAAATGAGCTTTGAAGGTTGTCATTAGTATTCAAGCATTTAAATACCCAGTCGGTAACAGAGTCACATATAGACTAGTCGGTATGATCACCAAAGTGAAGAGTTAATTGAGTGCACTGATCACACGTAGAGTTAACCGAGTGCAGTGATTACTGAGCATACATACTTTACCGAGTAGTATTGTACACCGAGCACATAGTATGCACCGAGATACACAGAGAACACCGAGCACCGAGAGACAATATTCACTGAGTAAACTAGTGGTTACATAAACATTTGTAATGACACATCAATCTAGGTAACAAATTTTTGCCGAGCTAGATAAAAAATTTACAATGATCGAGGAGAATATTAATTACAGATTCACAACATTAATTGTTTATATCTCCTATATTTATATGATCAAGGTAAATCTTGTACACCATTGATCTTAGGTTTTGTAAGATGTTGTAAAAACCTAATTAGGTCAAGGAGATTTATATATGTAATGTTACGATGTCATTTTGTAATGGATGATGATTAAGTAATGATCAAGTAGCCACTATACTACGAACATAAGAGATCAAAAAGGGTTTTAGGAAAAGGACTATATTTTCAAGTATTTAGTTTTTAGAACGGAGGCAAGGCTATCGAGAAAAGAAGAAGGTATTATCATTCACAGTAAGGTGATAGATTTTATATGCACTTAAAGGATTTGTATCCACAATATAGAGATTGTAATTTATTCAGATCAAAAAACTTTGTTACTCTCTGACAGTTGTAACAATCCTAAAATCTCCTAAGAGAGTAGACTTAACCGTCTTTGTATAAATCTCTTAACCGAGTGCACACATACTTTGTGTTGCTAAATCCTCTCATGAGGTAGATCTAATTGATCTTATTGTTACCCCTAACAGGGTAAGGTCACTAGAAGTGATCAACCTTTGTTAGCTTTAACAGGCTACTCTATTTACTGCAGTAGTGAAGTTTTGTGGGTCTCATCCCCACCGTAGTTTTTACCTTCTAACATGGGTTTTTTGCGATACCAAAATACTAGTGTCATGAGTACTTAAATTTCATCTATGTTTATTTTTTGGTTTACATACATTTACATTTCAGCAGTGACATTAGATAATATAGATAATATTTGATAGTTATCTACTCAGTCGGTTATAACATAATATTTGATTGCAAAGATTTGTTTGAAAGTTTTTAAGAGTATTGATTCACCCCTTCCCTCCCAGTACACACCTTTCTATTATTCCAACAATTGGTATCAAAGCTAGTTTTCTTGTTTAGAAAGTTTAATCATTGAAGAGAAAATATATTACAATGGAAAGGTATACGCTTGATAAAACTATTGAAAATCATAAGTTACAGTTGCAGATCTATGTCGAACAATACAAAGAAGCCAAAGAGAAACTCAGGGAGATGTTGATTAATAGAAAGGACATGACAGTTCACTCTCATGAGACTGATTATCAGGAAGAAGAGATTCATGACCCATTTGACACATCTGGATTTGAATCTGGTAGCATATCTAATGCATCTGAAGGAATCATATCAAAGCTATCAGAGAGAAATCAACAACTTATTGAACAAGTGAAAGCACTACAGATCGGTCAAGATACACAAATGGTTAGAATGGTTGAAGTCTTGAATGATGCAAAGAAACTAGTTGAACAAGATAAAAAACATGGTTTTTGATGACAGAAGACAAATGATTGAAAAGTTACAAGAAAAAGAATCTGAGATATTGAGACTTACTGAACATTACTTTGAGATCACCAATCAAGTGGTTGCTATGAGTCATGAAGAAAACCAAGAGAATATTGAGCTTGCTATAAAACTAAAAGACATTGGTGTATTAAAAGAAGAGAATGAAAAAATGAGAAATGAATTGAAGATTCTACAACAACATAATGAAGTAATTAGGAGATCTGAAGAAAGTACTAAGAGAATGGAAGAACTTCTGAACATTCAAAGAAGACCAAACATCAATACCAAATTAGGGTATACCGAGCAAGGAGAATCATCAAATTAAGTTGAACAAAGAAATGTATACTCAAGTCCAATGCCTAAGAAACCCTCTTGCCATCACTGTGGAAAACTAGGCCACACATCAAACATTTACAGAAGAAAAGAAAAAGGTATTTCTATAAACTCTCCTAAATTCAATGGAAATTGCTATAACTGTAATAAACATGGACATCAAGCACATGAATGCAGATCCAAGTTGAACAAAAAATATAGGAAACCATAAATGGATAAATATTGTCAAACTTTCAAAATGCATGGTGACACATCACAAGTAGGCAGGACTAACACAAAGAAAATATGGAAACATAAAGCAGAAGAAAAGGTAAATCAACTGAGAAGACAAGGTAATGCTTATGCTTGGGATTATACCACTTGGGCCAGTTGCACAACATATGGTAAATATGGACATATAGCAGTGAACTATATGAGACAATGGAGAACTAAGTCTAGGAATTGGTCAAACTCTAGTATAGCATGCTCAAAATGTCACAAGGTCGGTCATTTAAGCAGAGATTGTGTAGACATAATAAATACTTATGGAAATGGGAATACAATCAAAGAAATCATGAGGATCATAAATCAAATGTGGAGGAGAGCATTGAATGATAATGATGGACCAAGCACAACAGTCAGTGACATCTCATCCAATGGATTAGGTTGTTCCACCTTCTCCACCTAAGTAATACAAGAAGGTATGGAACTATGTTTTACAATGCTATATCTTACATCAGTTCATGTATTTATTGTACAAATACCAAATTAGAATGAATTAAGATGCACTATGGTATTTTTTTTTTATTACATTGATCTAGTTGAGACTGTTAATCTGTGCCGAGTTAGTAATGTCAGTCGGTGAATATGTGTGAGACAACTGAGTTGCTAAGGCAACCGAGCATTTGGTACACTCACCGAGCTGAAGAATTGTTAGTGTTAACTGATTATAATGTTTGACTATCGAGTGGTTGGTGATGAGCATTTATTGCACTAACAAAGAGTATTTGGTATAAATTTGATCAAGGTGAACTCATTTGTTCACACAACGATCATAGAGCAGAGCATAGATACTGAAAGCAAATACATACCAGAGCACTTTGAAGCATTTTATAGAGATTCTGAGCATATTTCAAGTGGTTAAAGGCTAGAACTTATACGCATTTGCACTTACCGATCTATTTGAATTCTTTCGTGGAATCTCTAAATTGAAATCAATGGTGTCCTCATCACAAACCATGAAGGCAAAGATGGATAAAGAGAAAAAAGGTAATTCTTGTTAAAATTTCTACATGAACAGAACTGAATTACAAGATACATCCTCAGGTTGCAGCCAAACCCAATGAGAAAGGTGCGTTCTCTACAATACCACCTAGGGTTCTATTAGTTCAAGATGTGAGAGCATACATTCACTACAAGATCAGTGAGATAGGGGATTTTGAACTTATATCGACATATTAGATAATTTGCACAGATGGTAAACTGCAAAATGATAATAAACATCTAGAGGTCAAAGGGTTAACCAATGCCCTAAATTTCTTGAAGGTATTCAAAACTGAATGGATACACATTGTTTTAAGTCAAGTTCATGATGGAAAGATTTTTCTAGATGAACCAACAAAGATAAGAAAAGATGTAATACATGCAGTAACTAGGTATCCTACAACTGATAAATCAAAATCCCTAAGGCACCCACCCAGAACCAAGATTAAAAATCTTACAGGAGCCGAGTGGGACAGTAGAGGTCTATGGATCAACTCCATCAATGATCTTGAACTTAGGTTTGGTGCGTATATTATTTTATTCAAGATCCTCCATTCAAGTAGACCTAACAACATTGCATGTGGAGTTGTTGACATTGCTTACAAGATTATAAAGAAGAGCTTATAACTTGACCTAGCTGAGCTATTGTAGAGACAACTTGAAGAGAACATGAGAACAATCTGATCAGCATGATCTAACACTTGTAAGTTTGGTTCTCTAGTGTTATGCACATTCTTCTATCTTTAGAACTTTTTTCCCTCTATCAGTAATGTGAAATTGAAGACAAAACAACCGATTACATTGCAAATTAGTGACTTCATTACTAGTCTAGGCACAAACTTTGAACCAGTTATGAATGACTACTTTACAAAGTTCAAAGCTAGAATGTAGAAGAGAACATGAATACCAAAGCAGTTGGTAGAGAAATACAAGGATGAAATCTACTTTGTAGTTGACACAGATACTACTCTTGTCAATGCAGTACAACCAAGGACAACATAGATACCTCCGATGGATTATGAACTTGATATTTATTTAGCTTCTGATGCTATAGATAAGTTACTTAAAAAACCAGTTGACAAATCAACAATGAGATTTGGCACATATGAAGAAGCTAAAACCAAAATATCAATTGGATTACAAGTTGAAAAGATGGGTAGGAAGAAGATTAATATTGTTAAGACCCTAAAAAGAAAATTTTCTATCACTGATGAAGAACTAGATAAGTGAGTTAATGATATCGAGGAGAAGATTTCAGTTAGTAAAGATGAAGAACCAGAACAAGATGTTGATTCCATCGAGTTCGATGAAGCACAAGTAAAGGAACCTAAGGCCAAAAAGGGAAAAAGGCATAAAGAATGAGTCTCAACCAAAGACAAGATCACAATCGGTGACAGTAGATTCACCACCTCTAAAGAAAGGAGTTGCAAAGATTACCAAACCATCACGGAAATTCACCTATTAGATGATGAAACCGAAAACCACAGCACCAAGATAGAGAAAGAATTATGCAAGGAATAAATATGACAAGGATGATTCTGACGACAATCCTGATCAATTTAAGGTTGTGCAGAATAAAGCACCACAATCAATTGATGAAATTTTAGAAGAAATCAAAACAACCAGAAGGTTAGGACATCCTAAGATACACGCATATGAAGATCTGACTACTGAGAACAAGGATAAAACTAAAGAAGCTATGATAGGTATGATGATCAATTTCAAACAAGTGCCTATTGAATTTTCTACTTACATTCCATCATAATTAAACGATAAAATATCATCCCAATGGACTTATGCACTCAACACCGAGAAACAAATGAGAGAGGCAGCTTTCACTCTACGTAAGGTTGATTGCACAATAGAACAAATTGATGATATAATGCAATATTATGCAAATAAATTTCCCAAGAAAGAACAAACACTTAATATAATTCAAGGGAATTTGAAGGAATTTGATGAAGAGATCACCAAGATTTGGAACAATCTGTTGAATCCAACCGAGGAAACTGAGAAAGAAAAAGACATTTCATCTACAGTCGATACTAAGGGACATTGATTGAGAATAGAAATAATAAATGTTGATGATGTAAATAATGTCTTGGATGGTATTCCTAAACTGTTGACAAATCTAGGTCATCCAGAGATCACAATAAATTATATAACTAAAGGTGATCCCGATGATAAGGCTAAAGAAGATGAAATAATCAGAGCTACCAAGACCATAGATGAACAAGATACATCAAAGGTCGCTTGAGAAATGGTACCACATAATCTTCCCATTTTGGTATAAAATATAGACATTAAGATTGAAGCACAAAAGAAGATACCTGAGAAGGTCACAGACACAATTGGAGACAAGGGTGATACATAAGGTAGAGAGACCAAGAACAGTGGAGCAACAACACAAGGTGATGAACCTAAATATACCATTGATGCTGCAGAAAAATGTGAAGATAAAATAGAAAAGACAATAAATGATCCTACCACTAACACCCGATCAGCTATCAAGGCACCTTCACAAGGCATCACACCCACCAAGACAGAAAAACATGAAATTGAGAAAAAGGCTCAACTGTCACTAACACTATCTCCTTCATCAAGTGTACAAGGGAAGAAGAAGAAAAAGTAGAAAGGGAGCAAGGATCCAGTTACTTAGATGAAATCATTGATACCCCTGACTATGATCCAAGTACACTTGATCCTGACACACTTAGGAAATATGGTGAGTTATGCACCGGAAAAGTAGCTCAAGCTAAGTTGAGGCAAGAACATAAAAATGTGCAGGTGCTAAAGGTTGCAAAGGAAATTCTACAGCAAGTTATTCCTAACTTGAACATCAATGAATCATCCCCCATCATTGATCAACTTGCACTTCTCACCAAGGAAATAAACAATCTAGACATTGATGTTGAGCAGAAGTTAGAAGAGTGAGCAGAAAAGAAGATTTAGTACAAGGTTACTAAGAAGATCAGCCAAGAAGTAGCAGTAAAAAAGGTAACTCTATCAAAATTTATAACTGGTTTAGAAAATGTTATAACTGAAGCCCTTACAATTCTACAAAAGTTATGCACTTTAGATCACTTCACTACTGAGCTTAGTGAAAAGATAAAGAAATTAGATGAAGATCTAAAAGATAGTGCAAATAGTCTTTCAACCAAGCAACATGCATTGCAAATGTATTACACCAAGGTTCTATAAACACAGTGGTTGAGACTTGCTAAAGAAGAAAAAGGAAAAGATAAGATAATAGGTAATCGAGCTACAAGCTATGTTACTACTACATTTAATTATGATGCAAAAGCATGTGAAATTGGCAAATAACTTGATTTCCACCCTGAAGCTATCAGTTACAGAAAGCATATATGATATGCATGCTCAATTGAACCTAGAGCTATTAACCCTTGAGCATCTTAAGGAGGAATAGGAGAAGTTAATGGAAAATCTCCAGAAAGCCCATCCTAACATTTTTGACAAGTTGTAAGTTTATTCTTTTTTTCATAAATTTCAAAAAGGGGGAAACATATGCATATATTTATAATAAGGGGGAACCATATGTATATACCGAGCATGTACAAAGGGGGAGTCACTATGTATAAGTTGATGTGTGTATACTACATCTACATATACATGTTTTTGAAACTAATGCCAAAGGGGGAGAATGTTACTCCAAATGAGCTTTGAAGGTTGTCATTTGTATTCAAGCATTCAAATACCTAGTCGATAACAGAGTCATAGACAGACTAGCCGGTATGATCACCGAAGTGCAGAGTTAACTGAGTGCACTGATCATGTGCAGAGTTAACCGAGTGCAGTGATTATCGAGAAGACACACTTTACCGAGTAGCAGTGTACACCAAGCACACAGTATGCACTGAGATACATAGATAACACCGAGCACCGAGTGACAATATTTACCAAGTAAACCAGTGGTTACATTAAATTTTGTAATGGCACATCAATCTAGGTTACAACTTTTTTTTGAGTTGGATAAAAGTTTACAATGATCGAGGAGATCATTAATTATAGATTCACAACATTACTTGTTTATATCTCCTATGTTTAGATGATCAAGGTAAATCTTGTACACCGTTGATCTTAGGTTTTGTAAGATATTGTTAAACCCTAATCAGGTCAAGGAGTATGATATATGTATAGTTATGATGCCATTTTGTAATGGATGATGATCAAGTAATGATCAAGTAGCCGTCATACTACATACATCAGATATTAAACAGGGGTTTTAGGACAACGAATACATTTGCAAGTATTCAATTTTTAGAATAGAGGCAAGGCTACTGAGTAGAGAAGAAGGTATTATCATTCACAGTAAGGTGATATATTTTATATGCACTTAAAGGATTTGTATCCACAATATAGAGATTTTAATTTGTTTAGATCACACAACTTTGTTACTCTAACAATTGTAACAATCCTAAAATCTCCTAATAGAGTAGACTTAACTATCTTTGTTTAAATATCTTAACCGAGTGCACATATACTTTGTGTTTCTAAATCCCCTCACGAGGTAGATCTAATCGATTTTATTTTTACCCCTAACCAGTTAAGGTCACTAGAAGTGATCAATATTTGTAAGCTTTAACAGGCTACTTTATTTACTGCAGTAGTGAAGTTTTGTGGGACTCATCCCCACCGCAATTTTTACCTTCTAACAGGGGTTTTCTGCGATACCAAAATTCTAGTGTCATGAGTACTTAAATTTCATGTATGTTCATTGTTTGATCATAGCAAATTTTGATCCAAGAACTCAAATACATGCTAACCAAGAACATGTTTTTATTTTATTATAATAAAAACATGCTAACCAAGAACTCAAATAATTGCATTATTTTATAGTTCATATGTGTGACAATAGATTAGAGGTTTCTACATTAGTGCAATTGGATAAAAATTTAGGTTGATGCCTTTCTTGAATTTAAATATTTGCAATTTACATAAAATCTTAGGAAGCATGTTATTTTAAGTTAATTATTATCTTATTGCTATTTGAATTCCATTGTGTGTATTATTTTCAGTTAAGAAAAAGATTAAAAAAAATCCATACTATTATTTTTTAATTGAACTGTATTTTACTCCTCTATCCATGTCTAAGGTAAATTAAATTGGAATCTCTTAACTATATTTGGTTTGTCAAATTTGATAAATATATATATTATTCTATTATGATGATTATTCTTGAGGTTTAAATTTTTTATTTTAGACATTTTTCAATACACAATTATGTGGGGATGTAGAAATCTATGTGGGTGTATCACTGGTAGAATTTGGCAAATAAATGACTACATAACTAAAAGTTGTAGTCACGAGACTAAAAATGATCAAATTCTACTATTTGTTTTCTATTTCACAAGTATAAATGACTAAATAAATGACTACTACTCCTCTATTCTTTTTTTCTTTTGAATTTGATCATAATCTAGAGAGCTTAAGCCCCCCTCATGGGACCCTACCTAAGCGGCCCATTTGGTCGCCTAGGTTTCTTGGTGCACCAAAAATACCTATTGCATGGAAGACATTGCCTCTTAGTGTAGTCTTAAGGTCTTCACATATTTTATAAAAAATCAACATTTACATTCTTTAACTTTTATTACTCATTATGTTAATGAATTATTAATGTTTTAAACTATAATTTGAAGGCAGTTTGATTTTCCTACTATGTTAGCATGTCACACATACATACATACATATGTGCATGTGTGTGAAACAAATATACATAATTAAGTAAATATATAAATATATCTAGACAATTATACATAGGTACATACCAATTTAATTTATATGTATATATATATATATATATAGGGTATGTGTAGGATCATGGTATGCCAAAAAGTGACAATGTGAAAAAGAAGTCTTGATTGGTAGACTGATTGAAAAATAGCTATAACTTTCAAATGGTATATCATTTTTTAAATCTATAACATGTGTCACATTCTATGCTTCACCTAATACAAGGAAAAAAAATCAATTTGATGAAGTTTATACTAAGTTAAGGTGGTCAAAGACGAGAGTTTTTATATTCTGAAAAAGTTATTGAAGAAAAATCATAATTAATTATTTACTTGGAAAAAAAAATACAAAAAAATATGCGTCACATCCAGATATTAATCTACTACTTATATCTAGAATCTAGTAAAAAAATATTACCATTTGATTGTGTTTAAGGTGGTCAGACATACACCTACTTCTTATCTTTTTAGTCCCGATTGACAGACTGATTGAAAAATAACTATAACTTTCAAATTGTATAAGATTTTTGAAATCCAAAATATGAGTTACATTCTATGCTTTTCCCACTATAATTAAAAACTAAAAAAAAATCAATTTGTTGAATTTTAGACTAAGCTAAGGTGGTCAGACATGAGATTTTTTATATTCTGGAAAAGTTGTAGTAGAAAAATCATAATTAATTATTTACTTGGAAAAAAATACTAAAAAATTTGCGTCACATCCAAAAATGAGTCTACTAATATCTAGAATCTTGTAAAAAAATATTATCATTTGATTGTGTTTAAGGTGGTCAGACATACACCTTCTTCTTATGTTTTTCCTGAAATTTTTATACTTGAGGTTGTTGTTGAGAAGGAGTGGCCAAGAGGATCTTATATTCATCCTTCACCTTATAAACCCCTGTTTTTGAGCCATTCCAAATTAATTCATCCTTCACCTTTTTTATCATAAAGGATCTGTCTTTAATGATCTTTTTCAAAGCATTAAGTTCCTGAGGGTCAATATTAAGAAGTTCAATTTTCTTCCACTGCTAAGACCCAGTCACAAAATTTTGAGAGTCTGGACCTATGTAGTCTTTAACCAGTGGGCACCATTCCTCTGAAATTTTTTTGCTAATATTATTCTAGCCTAACCTTTGGTTAATGCAAGGATCTCCACCCCAAGAGTCATCCCAAAATCTGGCAGAAGACCCATCTTTAATGTTCCAAGAGATGTTCTCTTCTATAACTCCTCTTGATTTGTAGATGAAATTCCAAATTCTGGAACCTCTAAGAAGGTTGGATGCTCTGATCACATTTGCATCATCTAGATGATGAAAGTATTTTCCTCTGATAATTCTGACCCATTTAAGATTTATTTCTTTTAGAATTTTCCAAAATAGTTTTGCTCCAAGAGCCTGATTCTGCCTCTGCTTGTCTTAATCCCAGTTCCTCCTGACTCTATTGGTTTGCAAATATTTTACCAAGAAATAAGAGAGGATTTTCTCTTAGTGTTTGTGCCTTGCCAAAGAATTTTCTCAAAATTTTAACTATATTCATGTAACACCCCATAGGTAGAGATAGGCACGAAAGAAGGTAAATAGGGATAGCTGCTAAAGTAGCTTTTATCAGAACCACTCTCCCAGCCCAAGATAGCCATTTAGATTTCCAAGCATCCATCTTCCTATCCATCCTTTATCCAATGGGTTTCCATGCAAATTTAGTCTTTAATGTTTTATCTATTGGTATGCCAAGGTATTGGCAAGGAAAGGATCCAATTTTAAACTTTTAGACCTTTTGGATGTCCTGTTAAACTTTTTCCTTGTGTTAAGAAAGTATATTTTTGACTTCTCTTTATTGGCCTCTTTCCCTAACACCAATTAATATTTATCCAAAATATCTTTCATGTGGTATGCCTCTGTTTTGTTACCTTTTTCCAAATAGAAGTAAGTCATCAACAAATTGTTGATGAGTGACAATTTTGACCAAAGAGGTGATTTCGACCCCTTGAATTAAACCTCGGTCTTGGCGATTGATGAATCTACGCCCTAATGCTTCTACCATGATGATGAAGAGAAAGGGAGAAAGGGGTCACCCTACCGAATACCATTAGTTCTTTCAAAAATGCCCACAGGAGACCCATTGATCAAGATGGGGAATTTCAGAGTAGATATGCAGTAATATATGAGGTTTATCCAAGCTCTAGAGAATCCAAAATTTTCCATACATTTTTCTAAAAACCTCTAATCAAATTTATCATATGCCTTCTTAATATCCAATTTTACTATCATACTGGGGTGTTTATTACATTGGATAGAATGGATGGCCTCTTGAGCAATAATTATGCCATCTAGTATTGACCTTCCTGGTACAAATCATGTTTGCTCTTCCCCAATAATCTTTCTTAACACAAGTTTTAATCTACAAGACAAAGCTTTAGAAAAAATTTTGTGTCCAGTATTACATAAAGCAATTGGCCTAAATTCATCCATACATGAATCATTTTCTTTCTTTGGAATAAGAGATATGAATGTGTTATTAATTTCAGTTAGAAATCTACCTGAAGACCTTCCAGCCTCCAATGCCTCTTTGAGTTCCTTCCCCATATGGAATAGCAATGTAGGAAGAAGCTCGGAGGGAAGCCATCAAGACCAGGAGCTTTGTTAGGAACCATTTGTGACAGTGTTTCCTTCATTTGCTTCTTAGTAAATTTGGAAAAAAGCATGAAGTTATCAGAATCAGAAATGAGCTTTGGGATATCCCTTAGAAGCTCTTCCTGGACTGCAAAGTGAGACACTTTAGAATGATTTAGTAGTTTTTTGTAGAAGATGACTATTTCCTTTTGGATTTATTTTTTATCCTGAGTGAGAGTACCATCCTCCCTTGGTAATTTGAATAATCCTATTATCAATTTGATGATATTTTGTACTGTTGTGAAAGAATTTTGTATTTTTGTCCCTTGCTTCTAACCAACTCTCTCTAGATTTCTACTTCCAAAAAATTTATTCCTTTGCAAGAATATCTTCATGTTCTCTTAAAAGGTCTCTTTCGTAGTCAAATCTCTCCTTATCCATACCTACCTACATGATGATCTCACTCAGGTCTTTGAGTTTCTGTTCTATCTCCACTTTGGAGGAGAAGATGTTATTGAAATGTGTTATGTTCCATATGAGCAGGTTTTGCTTTATATATTTTAGTTTAGATATAAAGCAGAACAATTTTGAACCTTTTGGCCTACATTCTAACCACTAGCCTGAGATTAGACTTAGAAATCTATTATCTTTCAGCCACATATTCTCAAATTTGAAGGGACAATGCAGTGGTTTATTTTCCCCAAGAATTTCCATCTGAATGGGAAAATGGTCTGAACCAGAGGTTGGGGAAATAGATGCTTTGAGATTAAAGGGGAAAAGGGAGGAATCCCCTTTAAAGAAGAACCTGTCAAGATTTTTTGTTATGTTGTTAGGACCCATTCTTTTGTTATTCCATGTAAATTTCCCATTCTCAAGTTCAATTTCCATCAAGGTTTCCGCTTGGAGCCAGTCTTTAAAATCTGATTGGGATTGAGATTCCCTTTGCGAACCACCCAAATTTTCTAAAGGGTGAGAAATTGCATTAAAATCTCCCCCATGAGAGTGTTCTCATTTCCTAAGTCACAAAAATTCCTGCTTAAATATTTCCAAAATTCCTGTTTACCCTTTCTTAAATTGGGGCCATACACATTTATTATATTGAACCGAAGATTTGACTGTAAGCATCTAACCTCACCACTCATCCAATTTTCTTTTTTCTTTTTTCTTAATTGTCTTTGTTTAAATATCTTAACCGAGTGCACACATACTTTGTGTTGCTAAATCCCCCCACAAGGTAGATCTAATCGATCTTATTTTTACCCCAAACCAGTTAAGGTCACCAAAAGTAATCAATATTTGTAAGCTTTAATAGGCTACTTTATTTACTGCAGTAGTGAAGTTTTGTGGGTCTCATCCCCACCGCAATTTTTACCTTCTAATAGGGGTTTTCTGCGATACCAAAATTCTAGTGTCATGAGTACTTAAATTTCATGTATGTTTATTGTTTGATCATAGCAAATTTTGATCCAATAACTCAAATACATGCTAACCAAGAACATGTTTTTTCTTTTATTATAATAAAAACATGCTAACCAAGAACTCAAATACTTGCATTATTTTACAGTTCATATGTGTGACAATAGATTAGAAGTTTCTACATTAGTGCAATTGGATAAAAATTTAGGTTGATGCCTTTCTTGAATTTAAATATTTGCAATTTACATAAAATCTTAGGAAGCATGTTATTTTAAGTTAATTATTATCTTACTGCTATTTGAATTCCATTGTGTATATTATTTTCAGTTAAGAAAAAGATAAAAAAAAATCCATACTATTAATTTTTAATTGAACTGTATTTTACTCCTCTATCCATGTCTAAGGTAAATTAAATTGGAATCTCTTAATTGTATTTGGTTTGTCAAATTTGATAAATATTTATATTATTCTATTATGATGATTGTTTTTGAGGTTTAAATTTTTTATTTTAGACATTTTTCAATAGACAATTATGTGGGGATGTAGAAATTTATGTGGGCGTATCACTGGTAGAATTTGGCAAATAAATGACTACGTAACTAAAAGTTGTAGTCACGAGACTAAAAATGATCAAATTCTTCTATTTGTTTTCTATTTCACAAGTATAAATGACTAAATAAATGACTATTACTCCTCTATTCTTTTTTTCTTTCAAATTTGATCATAATCCAGAGAGCTTAAGTCCCCCTCATGGGACCCACCTAAGCGGCCCATTTGCTCACCTAGGTTTCTTGGTGCACCAAAAATACCTATTGCATGGAAGACATTGCCTCTTAGTGTAGTCTTAAGGTCTTCACATATTTTATAAAAAATTAACATTTTACATTCTTTAACTTTTATTACTCATTATGTAAATGAATTATTAATGTTTTAAACTATAATTTGAAGGTAGTTTGATTTTCCTACTATGTTAGCATGTCACACATACATACATACATACATACATACATACATACATATGTGCGTGTGTGTGAAACAAATATACATAATTAAGTAAATATAGAAATAGAAAATATATAAAATATATCTAGACAATTATACATAGGTACATACCAATTTAATTTATATATATATATATGTATATATGTATA
>MU225453.1:159038-174592 GCA_018584345.1 Thuja plicata
GCACCAAAACTAGTGTTGAAAGCCCAATGCAAAGAAACACGAAAGATATACAGATACCCTACATTCGTACTATAGTTGCTTGGCCCAAGAGAGGAAGGGATTTGTAGGTGACATTCACCATTCCATTTTAGTCCATTCCTCTTCCCTCATATCAAAAAATACCATGGAAGTAGAAAAAGGGTAGAGGTTTTAGTGTCACAAAATTCATGTGTGGTTTATATAGTTATTTTCACTTGAAGTGATAGTTGAAGAAGATGAGGCTCATTCTAAGGTCAAATTTCCATATCTCTTCAAGGAAAAACCCTAGTTTAATGAAGAAGAGAGTCTTCAATAGTGCCATTATTGCTCCCAGTGCTTCAAAGAAAGAGTTGTAGCTTTGAACAACACTATTATAAGATAAGGTGTTTTAAGACAATTTTTTGAGACAAAAATATATTATTGTCTTAATTTTATTTTTAAAAATATTTTTATTTATCCAATTCATTTTTATTCTCTAAAATAAAATAGTGATAAGTTAGTGGGAAAATAATTTCATTCGTCTACTAAACACTACACCAAGCAAAGATGTGGTAAAGATGGCATGCTTCTAGGTCCACATACAGACACCCCTTAATGGGTTTTTTTGCATGATCTTCTCGGTTGATTGTGTGCTAGAAATTAACAATAATAAAGCCATTGTTGATGGGTTCAGCCATTTTGAGAGTGGTTTTCCTTTTTTCTCAAAATTCTCAAAGAGAAAGTACAACCCTACTACAGGTGATCATTTTCCTTAAACAAAGCAATGGATCTTACCACATCATCTCTCTTGAGGAAGAGTCTTATCAGAATGGATCTAGTGTAGGTTTTTTCTCAAACCCTACGCTTTCTTCACAAAAGAGGTTTTTTTGGCCTCAACAGGGTTGTAGATTTTCCTTCAAAAGATAAGGTCCCACCACTTGATCTTAACCCAGTTGGAATCTCCATCAGAATGAAGGAAATCTCTCTTCTCTAGAACGACTTGAAGGAAAAATGTTGGATTCTTGTCATTAAGGCACTCAAGAGGTCGAACCCTTGGAGCCCTCGCAGATAAACATAAATATGAATGAGAATAATTCAAGAAACTTCTAATGTCCATATTTTAAAATATCTAGGTACTACAAGCATAGTCCTCAAGAATTGGACCATCTTCTATCTCAGAGATGCAAAATTAGAGCATTTTTTAAGTATTCCTTTTTGAGTGCATCACAAACACCTGTATAAAATACACATTTTAACACAATCTACTTATATTTAATCATATTCTATTCAAATCAATTGAGACCTTGGAATCTCTCTTTCAAATACACTCCAAACAATATATATTTAACTAAATTAAGCAGATCTTAAATGTTCTTTCTTAATTTAGTCAAATTTTTATATATCTTCCATAAACACACTACCAACCACAAATAGTTAGTAAAATGAGAAAAATATTGGATGCTAGCACTTTTTTCCATCTAGTCAGGTTAAAAGTACAAACTTGTGTCACATTTTTATAAAGAAAAAGGTTAACAACACGAAAATTGTTCAACTTCAATGACATAAATGTGACATTTCTATTTAGAATTTGAAGATGACGTAAACCAATGAAATGTGTAAAAATGGATGCAGTTTATGCTATGATTTTTTAATTTTTTTTTTAAAAATAATTGATATATTTTTTAATTTTTAGTGCTCATTTTTTTATTGCTGAAAAATACTGCGAATCAGGGGGTCTAGCTCTCATCAAAAAACTATATGCAAATAAACTGTTTTTCCTCTAATTTTAAAATATGTTTTACATGACATGTATAGCCAATGAGTGCAAAAAGATTTTTTTTTTTTTTGATGTATATTTTCTCAGTAATAACAATTCAAAGTCTCACTTACCCAAAATTGGCAGTTTTCATCTCCCACCTTATTTTCCCTATCAAATAAATCTATACCAATCAAAAAACAAATTATACATTCTTGAAGATGACTTTCTCCTCTAGTGAACTATATAATTTTTAAATTTTTCTAATATGATTTTTTTATATATTAAATATAGAGAAATCAAAACAAGGTTACAACTTGAAAAAAAGCCACGAATAGTTCAACTCCGGAGGCAGGCCTCACACAGAGAAATCCAAAGTATGCTAAACAAAAAACATAATGAAACCATTGTAAACAAGAGTCATATATTCAAAAAGGTCTAGTGAAGCAGATCGTCAAACTATTCCACCCAGGCCATCCAGCCAAGGGTCCTTCCATCCAAGCAATGCCTTTATTGGCTTGGATTTGAGCAATCATTAGTATCTGATCATCCATTGCATTCTTGTTCTTGGTGATTTCCTTGTGTAGTTTTTTCACCATTTTGTTGAAGAGAGCCACATTTTTCATAAGATTACAATAATCGTAGCCATCTTTCATTTCAAATATGAACATACTGGAGTGTCCCATCTTGAGGAATCTGATAAGTTTCTCCCTCTTGATCATCATCGTGATGCAAACCTGCGAGGATATTTTAAGAAGAGTGAGTTTTAAGGACAACTTAGTAAGAGATCTATGTATACCTTGATACCTTTCTTCATTCCTGCACTTCCATAGTTGCCACAAAATGTTAGAAGAAATAATGAACCATAGTATATTAGAATCTTTTTTAAGTCCCTGGATATATCTAGTAATGATTTCAAAAATATTAATGAGCTTAGGATAAGTTATTCCAAATAAAGCCCAGACCTTCTTAGCAAATTTACATTCAAAAAAAATATGTCTACAGGATTCAGGTCTATTGCAAAGTCTACACACATCATTAGGAACAGGGTACCTACTGATAGGAAGTCTATTAATCAGCATAAGACATTTAAAACATCTGATCTGAGGATCTATAGAAGATTTCCAAATTCTATTAAGGATTTTGCTCCAGTCTTTAGTTTCCAAGGAAGTGTACCAAAGTTAATTAATATGCTTTATGATATCCTGATTATTTCTCAGAGTATTGTAAACATTTTTGGCTTTGATTTTGCTAATCAAGGTACCATCAGGCCATTTGATATTAAGGTATCTATGTGAGTCGATGAGGCAGGAAGAAGGGATAGCGGAGCAAGCTCTAGAGATCATGTTATAAGTTTTTTTATGAGCAGCAGGAAGGTTATATTTATTTCTTAACTCCTCCCATCTGATCAGATAGTCATTCTCAAATAGATCAATAAATGTGGAAATACCCAGGTTGTTCCAAAATTTAGCCGAGCAGCCTTGAGTTAGGGCTAGAGGCTTCCCTTGAAGATAAAGGTTCCACCTAATGGACCTTTCTCCATGCAGAAGGGTGTCAGAATGGAAGGATTTATCTGAGATAAAGTGCCTACAAGACTCCCAAGCTTTCCAAATGGTTTTAAAAACAGCAGAACCATGTACATTGATAGGAAAGTTACCTATTAAAAGATCATCAAATGGAACATCTTTCCAATTTTTAGCCTTCTTTGGGTATCCCCTCAAAATATTGTTTCTGACAAGCACCTTCCATGGTTCTTCCCCTTCTACACAATGAAAGACCCATTTGGTGGCCAAAGCTATACCTTGAATTCTAAGATCTTTCAAACCAAGACCTCCAAAATTCTTATCAGTGCAACACCATTCCCATTTAACCGCATGCATCTTTTTGTTGCCTTTACCATCAGACCAAAGGAAGTTCCTTATGGCCTTCTGAATTTCCAAGATTTGATAGTTGTTAAACATCCAGGCCGAGGCATAGTATATATTATATGATGATAAGATTTTTTGGCAGACCTGTAGTCTACCAGCAAGAGACAAGGATCTATTATACCAACTGTTAAGTTTTTTAGTGATCTTGTTTTTAACCCATAGCCACATATCTCTAAGAGATGGATCCACAGAGAAGGGGATGCCTAGGTATCTAACGATGTTGGTGGGCCCACCCCACTAGAAACCATGCTTCAAAAACCAACACGGAGGTTGCTCTTCCCAACCAAGGCAGATACATTTAGACTGAGATAGCTTGGCTCCTGAGATAGAGCAGAATAGATCAAGCTTTTTAGTAAGGAAATTGAAATTATCTTCTTCCAAATTAACAAATAAACTAGTACCATCAGCAAATTGGCAATTGATCAAATTCACACTGTTGGGTAAGGTGATACCTTTGACCACCAGAGAGATGGTATTGTCAGTAAGGATGAAGGATAAAGCTTCAGAAGAAATGAAAAAAAGAGCAGGGGCAAGCGGACAGCCCTGTCTGATAGACCGGGTCAGGGGGAAAGGGTCAGAAAGAGAGCCATTTATGTCAACTTGGGCCATTGCATCTTTAAGCAAGAGCTTGGTATAGTTACAGAAGCGGTCAGGGAAGCCAAATGCCTTAAGCATTAGGTCAATAAAATTTCATTCAATTCTATCATATGCTTTCTCAAAGTCCAGGAGAAAGATTGCTGCATTTTGGTTGGAGGACTTAGCCCAGTTCATGGCTTCCCAGCTAGTAATGATATTTTTGAGGATATATCTACCTTTTATAAAGCCAGTCTGTGTAGAGTTTACAAACTTTGGCAGCATGCTTTCCAGTCTACAAGCCATAATCTTGGCAAGTATTTTATATGAGACATTCAAAAGAGTGATTGGGCGCCAATTTTTTATAATAGTTTTATCACCCTCTTTAGGGATTAATTTAATAATACCTCTGTCAATCATATTGCCCAGTGTGCCTTTCTCATAAGCCTCATTATAAAGGTCAAGGAGATCCAAGCAAATCCAGCTAACATTAACTTGGTAGAATTCAGCTGGAAGGCCATCTGGGCCCGGTGTTTTGTATTTTTAAGTGAAGTGATAGCATTAACAATTTCCTCTTTAGAAATATTCTTCCCGAGAAGAACAGAGTCAGGCTGAGTTATTTTCTTAGGGATAATGGAACTGACCTTATTCTTGAGAATTAAGGATTCCTCCTTATCCTCAGAGGTAAACAAATTATAGTAGTAGGAGGCGAAGGCTTTTTTTGATTTCATCAAGATCATCTATCTCCCTATTATCAACAAAAATACTAGAGATAGCTTTGTTGGCATGTTTCTGCTTCAGGTAGTTAAAAAAGAATTTGGACCCTTTGTCACCATGTTGCATCTAGTGGGCCCTGCATCTAATCTTGGCCCCATGGACTAAGGACTGTTGATGTCTACGAAGGTCATCTCTAGCTTTAGAAACAATGGGGACAAGGCTAAGATTGGACGGGTTGTTTTGAATAAGAGTTTCAACAGACTTAAGTTTACCAGTAAGAGATTTCTCATGAAATCTAAAATCCTTAGCCTTCTTTTGACCGAGTGTTTGGAGTAAAGCATGCCAGGCATGGATATTTTTATGCCACCTCGCACAGCATGAAAGAGAAGGGGAGCCAATCTTATTGAAAGTACTGATAAGCTGAATAGCAGACAGGATGTCAACATCATCTAGAAGGGAGGAGTTGAGGATAAATCTAGGTTTGACAGACAGTGGAGAATGAGGAACATGGGTAAGCTTAATGCGGATAGAGATGGGATGATGGTCAAAGAGAGTTGTAGGGTATAAAGTAACAAGGTTGCCAAGTTCATCAGGGATGAAGGAAAAGTAATTCATGTGAGCGTAGAATCTATCAAGCCTGGCATAGATACGGGAAGGGCCTTACTAAAAGTTACACCAGGTGTGTCTCAAATTAAAGTTGGTATTATCATTGTCCTTCAGAGGATCAAACAGCTGTTTAGACTGAATCATCTTATTCCAAGGTTCAACCTCCGATGGTTTCCAAGCGAAAGGTCTACCACCAGATTTATCCTTTTGTGACTCAATCATGTTGAAGTCACCACCCAGAATCCATGGGATGTTCGGGAGGGAGGACAACCAAACCCACAGATTAGCCCTCTCCAAAGGATCATTAGAAGCATAAATAGAGCAGATACCAAAGGAAGTGTTGTTAGTGTAGAATGAGGCCCAAATGGCTCTATTACATGGAGACCTCCCTTTATCTGTGATGTGATTGGACCATTTAGGATTAATGAGTATTCCTACACCTCCCCTGCCTTTAGGATGAGTAGAGAAAACTTTAATAGCATCTTTCCAGATGAAGTCGAGACTAGCATCTAATATGAAGTCAACAGCTTTGAGTTCTTGTAGCATAATAAAATCTTTATTATGAACAGTGTCAACAAAGTGCTTAACAATGTGTTTCCTATCAGGGGACTCAAGACCCCTCACATTCCAAGAAATACAATTCATCCTGACCTGTTATTAGTGGGGATGCATACAAGGTCCATGGACCCACCCATGTTGTTAGATATGACCTGTTGAGAAGCTTCCTCATTTCCGAGCCCACCAAAACATTTGTTCTTCGAGCCAGGAGGTCTTCCCCATCGTTTAGATCTGGGGAAGTCTTTCTGCCAGCCTAAGTCATCAGGATCAGCATCAGGAGACTTAGAGAAGTCAATACTAGTGCTAGGTCTAGACGACGGAGTAGAGTGATCATAAGCCTTTGTGGGCTCTAAAGGAATAGAAATCTTGTTGCTATTATCCGCAGGAAAGATTTCCAGATAATATCCCTCATCAATTTCCTTGAAAGTTTTAGCTTCTACAGAGGTGGGAGAGGGATCTACAGAGGCATGAGCAGTAGGGTAAATTGCGGGCACGGGTGGTAGATTCGAATGGTTGGATTTATCAACCTCTTCTTCAGAGTTATTAACTTTCCTTCTTCTTTTTTTATCAGATTTCCTTTTAACAACTTGGAAACCATCTGCCATATTAATGTCTGAGGTTGGTTCAGCCGCATGAGTTAGGGATTGTTTGTTTATGTGGATTTTCGGAGGAGAAATCACCATTGGTGGTGACAGAGGAGGATTAACTATTGGAGCAGAGTTTTTCTTGATTGTTTCAGCCAAGATTGGAGTAGCGTTTGGTCTGGTAGCATCACTTTTTCTTTTAATAATAGGGCACTCACGATGAAGGTGACCTTCTTTTTTGCAAAGAAAACATGCATTCAGACCACCCAAGATTTCCAAAGGACATGAGAAAATTTCCCCAGAAATGTTGATCTCTAAAGCCGAAGGGATTTCAATGCCTGGTCGAAGGGAAACTAAAGCCCTAGCATCCATATGAGGAACCAGTCGAGTAGTGTCATCAAACCTAATAACTTTACCAAGTGGTTCAAGGATCTGATTAATAAAATGCCAAAGAAATGGAGGCAGGTTTTTAATAATGATCTATCTAGGAGTCGAAAGAGCAAGAACCTCTTCATGAATAGCCTCCGGAGTCCAGGCTAGAGCTCGAAATGAAG
This sequence comes from Thuja plicata, assembly GCA_018584345.1. Taxonomy (NCBI): domain Eukaryota; kingdom Viridiplantae; phylum Streptophyta; class Pinopsida; order Cupressales; family Cupressaceae; genus Thuja; species Thuja plicata. The sequence continues at coordinate 166,312 of MU225453.1, forward strand.
TGCTACCTACATTCCAATATTGTATTTTGAGGACAGACTCCTATGCTTCTGAAGTTTTAAAGAAAATGACAAACAGACCCTTTTGTATCTGCCTACAGAATGAAATGCTATGCCCTAACTTAAGATTCCAAAAATTATGAAACCAGTCATCAAGAAATTTCCTCACAGGGCACTTTTCAACATCAACAGCTGCGAAGAAAATAGCATAATTTTTTAACCTACTTTTTTCCTTCTCAATTTCACCAAGCATTTCAGTGTTAGGAGAGATGGAAAAAGGGGCCAAGGAATTCACAGAGCTCTTACCTGGCTCGACCTCTTCATTGTGGGGTGCAACACTAAACCTAGCAGATGCAGAGACTGTGGAGGAGTTAACCACCGCCTCTGAGAACATTTTTGGAGACGGAGATACATTATGAACACCATTTTTAGGGTTTAAAGTATTAATCGCAGAGGAGGTTGGGGGGTCATTAATGGAAATAAAGGCAGAAGCAACGGCTTTTGCAGGAGGTATAAATGGCGGAGATGACATTAGAGTAATATAAAAATGGAACGCACACACCTGGGGGTCATCGGGGGATGTGTCTAAGCAGAGAGGTCGCCACGTAGCCGAGTCAGAGTCCTTCAGAATTCCAGCCTTTACGCAAGCGAAATGTAGTCGAAACGCAGAGCCTCCTTTCACCTTCTTCTAATATGATTTACTATTTTTTTTTAATTTTTCTTAATCGACGTCTTCTCAAATGTTAAAATACCTACGATCTACAAAAGGGTATTTTTAGTTTCTTTAGAAAGTTGATTCTTGATGGAGAACTTAATTGTAGAAGTCCGAAGTTCTGCAATTTTGAAAATAATTGAAATAAAGACATCATTTGAATCTATGAACAACCAAATCATTCAAACAACACACAAAATTACCTCACGCAAATATTCAAAGTTTAAACCATGTTTATTTAGAATACTAACCTAGAGCTATCATAGATTTGGCATTGAAATACCTGTCAGGTTAAAGTCTCTAATGTAGGTAATGTTAAAAATAACAATGTGAAGAAGATTTCTTGTCTATGAAATAAGATTGAGATGCCAGCACAAGCAGTTCAGGTATTAAATCAATAGGAGGAAAAAAAAAAAAAGGTACAGTGCCCTATTGAAATATTAAAATAGAAGTAGCATGGTGAAAGGGGATCCTCATGGTTATTTTTATGACAATTTCATTATTTCTTGAAACTCCCTGGATCAGAAGAAATGTTGTCAAGCTTTCGCTGCCTTTCAACATATTATCAGGTTTTAATGCCTTTTGGTATTTTCACCATCTTTTTATTAATTTTCTACATTATGATCATCATCCATGGGTTCATGGTGTGTCTTGTGAACAAGTGGGTTGCAAGATCGATAAGTTTTCAATTTTCTTCCAAGTTAATTGACCAATTTATGCTTCATGTTTTCAACAATTTAGTAGCTTATTCTTACTTGCTTCTTTATGCACAAATAGGTGTATCTTGTTGTAACAAGTTTGTTATCTATAGCCATGAGTATGTGGAGGTTCGTCAAGTATGGATATTTCTTTGTAAGAATATTGAAGGTAGGGAATTCATTTTCAAATAAATCACTCCTAATTTAGTCAGAAGAAATTGTCTATCTTTAAAAGGTTTTTTTATTTAATGTGAACCATGAAGAGTTTTCAATGTATAATGGGAGTGTTTTAAGCGTTATAATTTCCAAGCCACAAGGGTTCATATACAAGAGTAAACAATTTTTTTTTGAAATGTCTCGCGGTCTCACCTTTTCAATTAAGTGAATATGAAGAATTTTGATTACTGAATTTATAAAATTATGTAAAATTCTAAATATTTTGTTGAAAATCGCAGGCATCCATTCTCAATGACCTCATATCCTAGAGATGATTTCATAAGTGTGCACATTCACAAATTGGGAGATTGGGCATAAGAATTGAATCAAAGGTTTGCATGAATATGTCTTTTTGTTTCTTAATACATGTCATATTTCATAAAATACTAATTAAATTAATAAATCTATGAACAATATGCAACTTTTTTCCTAAATATTCATTCATTTTCATAATTAATGAATCCATGTTATTCCTTATCCATGCAGATATGTGAACCCAAAACAATTGCAAAGGGCGAGATTGAAGTAAGAATTGAGAAGAGCATGGGCATAAGGTAGAAGAACTAACTAGTAAGTAACTTACACAAATATAAATTGTATTTTAAAGGAAAAAAGGGAGTTTCAGTACAGGTAACAGGATCTGAATTGATTCTTGTACAATCTTTCAAATCTCTTTGTGGAGGGACCATATGGAGCTCCAGTACAATATACAGAAACTATGATGTTTTAGTACTAGTTGGGCTTGGTACTGGAGCTAATCTATTCCTTTCATTAACATGTTGAAGGACATGCTCATCAACATAAAACGTTCAGAGGATAAACTAACTGTAAGAACCCTTTTCAAATTGCATTCTTTATAAAACCATTTCAACTAGTAGTAATATTTATATGTCTAAGTATATGAATATAAATAACAAAAAGTTAAATTTAATATTAATTATTCATGCAGGACTCCAATGCGAGCATAAGCTTGGACTCAAATGACAATATAAGCCTATCCTCCACTGACAACTTTAAAAATGCCAAGCCGAACTATAGAAAACAACCTATAACAAGTCCTAAGAAAAAGAAGCCCCTCAAGGCAACCAGTGCATATTTGTAATGGGTCACTAGAGAACAAGGATCATTCGAATGGTTCAAAGGATTCATGAATGAAGTGTCTGAGATGGATCACAAGGTAATTATAGAAAAATGATTTCTTTTTATTAGACAAATCCTTTGGTAAGGAATCTAGGCTATGAACAAAAAAATGATTGTTTTTTAAAAGGAGCTTCTTTTGTTTTCACATTCATTTTTTTAATCAATAAAATAGATATATTTAACTAACCCACATATATTCATAAATTTTGTAGAGTATAATAGGAATGCATAATTATTGAATACTACTACATAGTAGCATGCTCTAAGACATGTTTGAGACAAAGTTCCTCTTTTAGCTTGAACTTTCCTGCTTTTTTCTAATTTTTTTATTTTTTTAATTAATATATTTATTTTCGTCTCTAGAATGACAAAATATAAAGGTCATGAATAAACTAAGTGGGAAGGGAAATTCATCTATTCATCTGATCATTTGTTTTCGTATCAAATTTTTTTAGGTAATCAGAAGAATTGGTTGTTTGCAGGGATATGGTGGTTGTTTATGACCATTCATTGCCCCATGCATTTAATATTGGAATCTCTGAATTATACCAAACCTGATATTTTTAGATCTAATTTTAGTTCATTGTGCTTCATTGAACTAGCAACTCTACACAGATTAGTTTTGGTAGATCTACTTGTCATTTACTATATTTTTCGATTGAAGAGAAACTCTATTGAAATTGGTGTTTCCTTATCACCATTGTTCATAGCAGGGCACAATGTGCACAAAGTTGAGGTAAGTTACTTGCCATGGACTCTCTGAGGTTTACTTTCTAAAATATTTAGGCAGTTGAGTATTTTTAAGTTAATTTTTTTATTTTATTTTATTAGGCTGATAGACTTTCTATTGTAGGCTTTGTCCATTAAGTGAAAATTGTCATGCAATCGGTAAATTGTCTTATATCGCAACTCGAAATTTTTTTCATAGAATTCCATAATTTTCTTGAAATTAGAATTATAATAAAATAAGATTACTAAATATAAATTACATTATTTTATAATTTAAATATTCTAAAATATCAGATAGACAAAAAATTGTCTTATATTCAATATGGTAATCAGATTTTTGTTAAATCCTTAACCACAATAGCTAATTCCCCAAAATTGCAGTCAGATTTGTTTTTGAATCCTTAGCCCACTAACGGGATTTTCTAATATCGGGAAAGTCTAATACGGAATTTTCTGATACCCGAAAAGTCTAAAAAACGGTTTCTACAAAAACGGTTTTCTTAGCACTTTGAAAGGTTGAAGGAAAGTGTTTATGGTGGCTGATAATTTAAAATGGGCGTAGCTGTCTGGTTTATATTTTCCTAGCACTCTCTTTAAAGCCGGTTGTTTGAGGGTTGTCAATATTGACTGTTTACTATAGATGATTTGAGAAATCTTTATATGCATGGATAAATTCATCAATTTTGTGCTTAAAATGTAGTAAGTATGCTGTAAATGGTGAATTATTCTTTTTGGCATTTTGATAACCAAAAATTAAATTGTGTTCCTTCAGATTACGGAGTTGGTGGATTCTTTGGAGACAGAGTGGACAGATGAGAAACATAGTTCGTACTTGGACTCAATCGAGGCATCATTTGTGAAAAAAATGTATGACAGAGAATATTGCTCTCTGGATTTGTGTGGCCAAAGTCCTAAAGAGACGGAGGCCCTTGATCCAGACAATGCTGAATCAAGTCTTAATTTTCCTTCTCCTTTTAATGAGGTTACTCCCTAAATTACATAAGGAATTTTTTCAGCCCTATTTCAAAAAGGGTGACATATTGCTCTGCATTCCTCGCTATCTCATCAAGAAACTTATTTTTGGAAGCTTTGATTACACTGCAAACATCAAGTTCCTTTCCGATTTCTCATTTGTCAAAATCATAGACGACAAGAAGAAGACACCATCATCAATGGAGTTACATGAAAACATTATAGAACTCAAAATTAACTTATCCAGTAGTTCTGATTGTGTTAAAGATACCATGTTGTGTCACACTAAAATTAAAGATATTAAGATGGATGAATGGGTGAGAGTTGGAAGCAATTTGGTAGTGAAGATAGTCGAAAATAGAATTCTTCTAGCTGCTTCTTTTCTTGTGACATTTAAAACTCTTTAATTTTATCATAGTTCATACTATGTGCTTGCCATTATGAGCCTTGCACCAAGAGAGTATGATGTCTTTTGAAAATAGGGTCACTTGTAAGTTGGATGTTGGCACTCTTGAGTCTAGATTGCAGCCTTAAGAAGAGACCTAAATGATTAATTTAAGCTTGACAAGAAAGAACATGACATAATTCACTTCCAACCTGCTGTCCATTTGTTGCAAAACGATGGTGTATTCCTGCAACTATGAATCAAGTGCTGCATATGAGAGCCAGTTATATTCACTGTTGCAGAGACAAATTTTTTTAATGCTATACTCCTATGGTATTTTGGAAGCATAAATATATTTTTTTGTGGTGATTCTATAGCGCATATCTCATAAGCATAACATTCACGTAGCAATTCCTAAAGAGTGAGTTTCTCCTCCACCTTGCAGTCACGGCTTCACTCATGGTATGAGCTTTTAGCGACAGCCATTAGAAGAAACAATGAGACAACACCGAAACAACTGCATATAAGTGAGATTTGTTAATGTATTATTGTTAGTCAATCTTCATATTTTATTACTGTCAACCTTCAGTGAGGTTTTCTTAGTGTCAAAAGCAGAGAAACATTTAAAGTTTGCATCATGCAATTAAAAGTCTTGGGTAGTTATTTGGAGGAAAAGATCAGAGAAACTTTTTAATTAATTTGATTTAAGTGCCTTTCATAATTGGTATAGTCAGTGTTCGTGATATAAATAAGTAAATTATCATAAGAAATGTTGTTTGTGAGGGTATGGATGTGGCTAGACTACAAATAAGAGTAAATTATCATAAGCAATGTTGTTTGTGAGGGTATAGATGTGGCTAGACTACAAATTAGTGGTATATAAGTGACTCTGTATATCTGGTAACTTTGAGCAAGGATACTAAATTGCATTTGTGGATTGATCATTGATTCTAAGTGTTCTCTCACTTCTTTACATTTTGGTTTACTGTAAGCATGGACATGAGACAACAACTATTTGACAAAATGTCTCAAAAAAATTGATTGCAGATATGAAGATAGCTGAGGTCCTTGTGATGGCTCCAATTTGTGTGTTTGAAGTTGCCACATTTTATTCAATATTTAATCAAGGAAATGTTGGTAATTATTATCTCCTAGACTTTGGTTCTAACCCTTGTATGATTCAGGGACCACCTGATAGTGACCAAAGTTTTGATATCAACAATACAATGACATATTGAAAATATATCAAACTATCGGCGTAACCCTTGCACCCCTCAAAGGTGCAAGTGCTAGTTCTAAAACAATTGTATTGTTATCTGGTAAATGAAGGGATAGTGCTAAGGACTATTTTTTTAGTCTATGAAAAATAGATATCACGCCTCTTTCCCCATTTTTGTTTTCTTTTTTCTATTTTCATTACCTAATTTTAGGGTTTTCTTTATTTTTTTTTCCTTTCATTACAAACAAAATCTTTGGGTATGTATTCTTTTGTTACAAATACAATCAACACCATTTTTTAATTTTTTCTTTCCTAGGCTACCTCTATTTATATTATACATGGTGTTGGAGATGACATTATCATGTCAGGTCAGGTTGTACTTGACAATTTGCAGCTATAGAAGTGTTTTAGTGATAAATTTTGATCCATGGTTGTTGTTCTTCTAAATATGGTACATAATGGAGATTTCTACCTCAATAGTATTTAAAGTAATGTGGATGTGTTTTGGCTGCATGTGTTTTGAATTGATCCCAAGCTTTAGCATAGTTGAAATGTCATTTAATTTATCATATACTGAAATTGGATTCACTTAATACTGAGAAGATTTGTTTGGCTATAGATAACCAACAAATACAATGAATCTTTTACATGCCTAAGTTTTCTTGAGAACTTAACAATGGTTGGATGTATGAGTTCTTGAAAAATGGTAGTGTGTGTGTAAGATTAACACCTTCATGAAATTATGATTAGAAACAACAACTCTATGGAAAGAAAATGCTATTTAATCTAAGAATTGAAGTTTAAAACCCATAACATATCATGGTTCTCTATCTAAGCTTTGTTAAGAGAGATCTCAGTCTTAATCTCTTTCAAGGACAATCCTAGAACAAGAAATAAATGATAAACAATGCTCTAATCTAGCTCAAAATGCTCCAAGATATGCTATAAAACAACAAATGCTCCTATACATAATATGCTAAATGCTATGCAAATGCTGAAATATGATCAAAAGCTCTCAAATGCTCTCCAAATGCCTATAGTAAGGATGCTTTTGCTCTTGAAATTATTAGATCCCAAACACAAAGGAAATGGCTTGTATCTATAGCAATTTCCCAAGGGTAGGGGGTAGAGTGAGTTGATCATGATCAAGCTTTGGTTAAGTCAAAATCTTTGAGGTGTTCTCAAATGGAGGGAAAATTGGTTGGTTGTCTCAAAGACATTAGGAATTAAATAACTTAATCATTTAATTAATTTAGCCATGTAAGGGTGAATGGGTTGGATTTGATCTTTTTGATTTAAACTATACAATTAATTGATTAAAATCAATTGCATAATTTGATTAATCCCTTTAGGCTTGAATTTAATTATTTGATTTCATGATTATTTGATCCTTTAATTTGATTTTATTTTTCTCCATTTGATTTGATAAATGTCCATTTGATTTGATCCATTTGTTTTGCATTGAGATGAGATTCTGAGGCATTTGGCTGAGATTTATAGTTTTGAATGCTTGAGATACACTTGGTCAATTTTAGGTGTCTACAAATGCCCTCTTTGAATGGATGTGCGAAGCACATTGATTCAAAGAAAACTTGATGTTCTGATCGTTGATTTGATATTGATGAGCTAATTGACTGATATGAAAATCAGATTTGATACCCTGATTTGAAACTCTGATTCGAAACCCTGATTTGATGCCTTGATTTGATAACTCTAATTTGAAACTTTGATTTGATAAAGTTCTGACTCGATGCCTTGATTTGATAACTCTGATTTGATGCTTTGATTTGAAAACTTGATTTGATGCTCTAACTTGAAACTTGATTTGAAACCCTAATTTGAAACTTGATTTGAAACTCTGATTTGATGCTCTAATTTGATAAAGTTTGAATTTTTAATGCCTCAGATTTGACATAAGATATGATGCAGAATCCTGATATGATGATGCCCCCTCAGAAATAAAAGCATTTTGATGCCTAGATGCAAAAGATTTGATGAAACTAATGAAGAATAGATCCAAGATGATTTTATTTCTGAAAAACGTTGATGATGATCCTGGCAACAAAACATGCCTCAATGTGAAGAGAATTTGATGATAACAACTATGATTGAGAAAATGTTGTTGATGTTTGAGATAAGTTGATGATGTTCAAATATCACTTGATGTCAGTTAGAATCACTTGGTTGATGTTGTATTGATGTCAATCAGATAG
>MU225453.1:174642-195651 GCA_018584345.1 Thuja plicata
TGATAACAACTATGATTGAGAAAATGTTGTTGATGTTTGAGATAAGTTGATGATGTTCAAATATCACTTGATGTCAGTTAGAATCACTTGGTTGATGTTGTATTGATGTCAATCAGATAGGATAGGTAGGTTGATGGATTGATTAGATAAACTGATAATTCACTCTCAAGATCTAGAGAGACGAACAAATGGATTGATTTTCCTTCCTCAAGATCTAGAGTTAGGAAATTTGATGCGCTCAAGATGAGCAAATGGATGATAGGATAAATGATTGACGTTAGATGATCAATTGGATGATTCGACTGATTGATATTCGATTAGATTGGATTGGATTTGATGAGATGGTGGGAGGCTTATAGATAGGGTCATTTGATATGAGTTAGGTGTAGATATATGGACGGAGATAAATAGAGTTAGGTTTCTCTGAGTTGATCAGATGGTGAGGTTGCCCCTAGGTGAGTAGATACATATTGATGATATCCTTGATGTAGCATGTGATCAATTTGATGGATCAGACATTTGAGGACATTGATTAGGAAATTGATGATGTAACCATGATTAACTTCCACCCCCTTGATTAAGGAAAAAAAATACCATGAAACAATGCAATTAATCTAACATGAATGCAATGCAATGCAACTAATTGTCCTTGAGGTTTGCGAAAGAAATGCAAATAGAGATATATTTTCATCATTGAGTGTTGTAGAACTCGGAGTCAATAAAATCCTTACTGGTGCCACTGCGACCATAAGGATATGAATATGAATTTCATCTCATTTGGTAACCCTTGCGAACCAAGTACAACCCTCACTAGTTGAATGACCAACTATGGGAGTATGAATACTGGTTTCATCAGATTCAATGTTGCAAGTGGATTTTGGTATTAAGATATGGAAGATCTAAATAACCAAGGTATCCTTTTGCGTAAACAAACAAAGGTTAACCCTCCTTCCTATATGAATGTCCTCGATGGTTCTTTGATGACCATGTCCTTAGACGAATTCACACAAGTTAAAGGATCCTCCTCAAAACAGTCACATAGAAGCTAAGAAAAAATCATGTCCCCATCATTTCCAATCTAGTCAAAACATCATCGATTAGTTAAAAAGAACATGACTCAAAAAATTCAATGAAAAACCCATCAAAAATTCCAAGTGTTTTGAAATGTATCAAGATTTTCAAAAAGAATTCTAAACAAGCTGATCATTTAGGGTTTGCCAATTTTTAATCCTGACAAAATAAGTCAATGAAGGTCAAGGATTATGTTATTCAATGAAACTATTTTAGGGTTGAACAATGATATCCATCAAATGTTCCAAAAAATCTCTCCTCTGAATTTGAAAATTTGCTTCTGTCGTGTGACCAAGATGTAGCACTCTTGAATCCGTTTGTACCAAAACCAATGATTTTCCCCCAAGTGATAAGTGAACCATGTGTAAATCTTGGGCAACTGAAACCTAGTTTGTGACAATGCAACTAAGAGACTTTATGCAAGATTTTTGGATTTTTGGATTTTTTGAATTTTTTGATTTTTTAGAGATTTTTGATTTTTTTAGAGATTTTTTACCATCTCTCAAACAAGATCACATTGGTTTTCCCCCAATGTCTAGCAAGGTATAGGACATGAAAGATGGATTTTCAAGCTCATGGATTAGAAATGGAAAGGCCATGATGGATGAAATGTGCAAATGTGACCCGTAGGACCATCTCCTCAAGATTACTCAAGCTAAGGAAAAACTGATATAGCAATGCGAAACATGTTTTTGGATAAGAAATGGAAGCCAATGATGCAGTGCTAGATAGAATATAGGATAATGACCTGATGTCATGAAAGTGAGTGGTCCAAAACAGTGGACATGTCAAGAGGTTTTTGATAACAAATTTGTACTTTACGTCCTTCATTTTTTATCAAGACCAATGGATCAATTAGGGTAAAATGTGGATAATATAGCATGATCAGGATAAAGGGTATTGGAGGCTATGAGGGGATGATTTTTGGATTAGGGAAAGGTTGCTTAGGAATAATGAATGTGGATTGGGATAAGCAAGATCATGATAGGGTAGCATGGATGCAACAAGTGAATAAGCTGATGGAAAGGATAACAGTGTTAAGATACTTGATGCTCATGGATGTGTTAAACCTTGTCAAGACCAAAGGTAAAAGAAGGAATATGGATGCAAGTGAGATGAATGGTAGAATATGAAAGATGGAGGATAACATGGATGAAACTTGCCCCCAAGTGTAGAGTGTAACAGGAAGGAATTACGCATGATGCCTGTTTGCTAGGTTTTCATCATGGTACTTACCCAAGGTGCCACAAGAAGTGTTTTTTACCATAAGATGGATTGATTTTTATTTACTTTTGCTACCAAGGTGCTTGTTTTACCAGGTTTTCACCAAGGCACTTTTCTCTTTTTTTTTTTCAATTTTTTTTTTCTTTTTTTTTCAAATATTTCTCCAACATTTGTCTCTTTGGGCAATGTTTTTCTGAAAGATATGCTATAATAAACCATGAATATGGCTAGGATGCTCAAAGATATTGATAAGGTGATGACAAAGGATAGATATAGAAGATAAGGGTAGATGGTGGTGAAATTTTTCTGCCATAGATTGGATAAGAGGGATGGAAAGATGGAAAGTATGTGTTGGATAATGAATGTGAGGATAAGAAGGTATGTTGTGAATGGAAATATTGGCAAGATCAACTTTTACACACAATTTGAAGGGTGGTGGAATGATGGAGGAACAATGGATGAAGGAAGTTAGGATGTAGCTAAGATAGTCAATTTTGGGATATAGGAACCAAAATTAGACTTGGAAGGTGGAAAATATTTGGAAGGAGATGGAGGAAAAGCCTTTGGAAGCTTGAATGTCAAGTTTGATTTTTCTTTTGTGTGAAAGTATTTCAAAAGTGACTTGGGAATCTACACAGTCTCTGATTTTTATTTCTTTTGTGATGCTTTAGAATGCATTTCTTCAATGAGGGATTTTAGAACCCTTATTTTATTTGATTTTTCTTTTTTCTTTGTGGACCTTTGTGGTCTCTTGGATATTTCATTTTCCTTTGTGAACCTTTGCGGCCTTTTGCATGTTTCTTTTTTCTTTTCATTCACATGTCGATTAGATGGGACATGGTGATTTTTATACACATGTGGATTCTTGGATTTCTGTTTTTTATGTTGCACATCCAAATTGCTTCCAAAAGACTTGTGAATTGTGGGTGAATAGGAATAATATGAGTGGTTCATATGGATTGGTGTTGGGAAATTTTTCAAGTATGCATGCCCTCGTTGATCTTGATACATGGTAGAGTAAGTGGATGAAGAGCTAGGGATGGTAGGCATGGTTGATGGAGGAATATATGGACCCAATATGGATGGAAGGGATGAAGAATTTAGATTTGGGACATGGGAACCCAAAATGGATTTGGAGGATGGTGAAGGCATATGGTTGCGTTTGAATGGAGGAAGATAAGGTGTGAAAGAGATATCAATATCTTTGGCATGAGTTATATTTCCATGGCTCTCATCTTTAAGATTTATCTTTATACCAATAGGCTCATGAAGAACTTTCATAGGAACAACTTTGATAGGATAAAATGAGTCTTGAAGGGATTTATCATCATGCAAGGGATATGGAGGAATGATGGTTTCTTGAGGTGAATATGGAGGATCATGACAAGGAGTTGATGGGGTATTTCAATCTTGACAAGGATCTTCGAATGGTGTGGAGAGGGTGGTTTGCTCTTGATTTTCAATATGTTCATTGGAAATGATGAAAAGGATAACTTGATCTTGCTTGGAAAATGGACTAGATATAGAGCTTGAAAGGACACTTTGTTCCTAAAATGGAAGGACATCAGCTTGGAAGACATGAAAGGGTGCAAGGGGATCATCACAAGCTTCTATGGATATGGAACCTTCATCAAATATGGGAGGAGATTGGATAACATCTTGATCTTAATATTTATTGATACTTGTTTCTTTGCTCTTTGGATTATCCTCTTGACATGGAGCCACTTCTAAGGACAATGTAGATGCTTGGATATGTGTGGGGAATGTTTGGAAGATTGATGGAGAATCCTTTTGAATAGGCTTTAAAGCACATGGAAGATTAGGGTCTATTTTCAGCAAGATGTAAGTTGGCTTGGGTTTCTTTAAGAGGTAGCCCTTGAGGGTAGACATAGTCAACGGGAAAAATATCATCGTTAGGTTCACTCTTTGCTAGAGGAATTTTTGATAGTTGTGAAGCTTTGTGAGATGGACGAAGGATGAAAGGCATAAATGTTATGGGAGAAACCTTGCTAGATAGAGGTTTATACATTAGATCTTGCTTGAAAGTGGTACCTTTATTTTCATTCTTTTTATTATCTTGATCACAAATAGGGTGGTCATGACATTTCTATTGATCCAAGATAGGTTTGTTGCACCTAAATGTTTCATTTTGTAAAGAAGATGAAGATATGTATGGCCCATCATCATAAAGAAAAGGAAAAAATGATTTTAATGATGCCCTATTACATGATGTATCATTTTGTTTTTCCTCATTCTTCCTTAAGATCCATGTGTCATATTTATGGAAATATGCTTCTTTATCCTTCTTCAAAATTAAGTGCATTGTTTCCATGAACCTAGGATCTTGGGATGCATCCAATATTTCATCTTCAGTTATTTCATCATATGGATCCATGGACATTTTGATCTTGATTTTGATAATTATTCTCCACCATAGGATTGATTCATTTCTCAAATATATTCATCATTATAGATATTCAAACAAATATGATCTATTTGTTGCACTAGATAGAAATAACTCTGAAAAGGGTATCCAAATATGATTTCATAATCTTTCCAAACCCTTGGGAAATGCCCCCATTTGCCCTTCTTTGTTTCTGGGTGGCACTTGCCTATGTGTAGGTGGCCTTTAAATGTTGGTACGTGGTTACTGGAATTTCTATATGTGGCACTCTGTAGTTCGTAGGTGGCACAAAATTGTTTTTAGGTGGCACATAATTATTTGTAGGTGGCCCAAAATTGTTTGTAGGTGGCCCAGAATTGTTTGTAGGCGGCACAAAATTGCTTGTAGGCAGCACAAAATTATTTGTAGGCAGCACAAAATTGTTTGTAGGCCGCCTAGAATTTTTTGTAGGTGGCACATAATTGTTTGTAGGCGGCTCTTTGCTGATCAAAGTTGAAATTTTGAATTTTTTTGACTTTTAAAAGTTTAAAGGTTTTGATCAGACCTTTTAAAGAATATTCTTGCGTGAAAATGAAGTACAAACTCAACAAACACATCAAATTTGGACCATATCCCTAAAAAAACACTTAAAGTGTATGTTCTCAGATGTTTTTACAGGTTTGCACAAGAATTTCTTCCAAACAGTAGATACCTTAGAGTCAAACAAATTTGTCTTTTAACAATGGCTCTACAAAGGTAGGTCTGCTATTTTATCAAAGTTTTAAATCACCTTCGTTCTAAATCTTTCCAAGAACCTTTACCCCCTTGCAAGCTTCCCACACACACGAAAGTATGATTTTTCACAATCTTGAAGGACTACTAGAGGAAGTGAGGATGGCTTGCACAAGGTTTAGTCACTTTCTGATTAAGGTAAAGTACATTTATTTATAGTGGGTCAAATGACATCATGGTAAAAGAGAATATCTCCCACTTTGGGTCCTTCCCTCTCACTATCCTCATAAGGAAATTCTCGGGAGGCAGGCCCTTTAAAGCTCTATTTAGCTAGCATGTATATGGAAAGAAAGAATTGAACTTAGTCCAACAAGTTTGGGAATCTGATGCACTAAAAGAGGTAAGAGCATATCCCTATTGTTTTCCTTTGTTCCAAACACCTCAAGAATAAATTATTTGTTTTCAACCTCTTGACAAGGAGGTTCTTAAAATTGAGATGCGTGGTTCAATTCCTTATCCTTTTTATTGCACTATATTGACTTTGCATGTTTGGCTTTTTGATTCACTTCGAAAAGTGAAGAGCATATGACTAATGCTTGTTCAATTTAGAAAATTAAAAGGGTTTTCCTAATTACTAGATTTAAATGAAATGCCACAATTTAATCAATGCAAGCTTGTCAAGATAAATACCTCATTTTCGAAGCTAGCAGGGCTAGGCACATTTTTGATTGATTTGGCTTATTTCAACTCACCGAGTGGCGATCATTCCCACTCCAGCTTCTCCAACAAGTTAGTCAACATAAATGGAGACAAAGTGAAGAAAAACTTGGAAATCTAAAATGACAATTTCCCTCCTAAAAGATCTTTTAGTGGAATTTTATCAAATCAAAGCTTTAAAAAACTAGGCATGAAAATCAATTAAAGAGTGGGAAGCTTTTCTTTGTAAGAAAAAAACACTTTAATGTAGTGATCATATAAGTGTTCCTCCTCAAATAAAATCTCTAAGAGATTATTTGCATGTATTTTTTTTATCATTCTTAGCCTTAATTCTCACCTCTTTGCTAAGCTTCGTGACTCGTTTCTCTTGTTTCTGCACTTTCGGGTGATTTTTCATCTATAGAACAGAAAACATAGAGAGTCAAAACAGTGAGCAAACCATTAAAAACCTAATTTAAAGCAGAAAGACCTATGCGACATTTAATAGCTAATAAAAGGAATTTAAATGTTACTACGTGTAAATACAAACTTTTAAAGTGGATTTTAAATCCTAATACGCGACCCTAAAAATTTAACAGGCGGCCAAATAAAGATGACAGACGACACAGAAAGTATAAAATGTGACCAAGTTTTTCTAGAACATGGCTCTTGAAAGTTCACAGGTGGCACACTTTATCTAGCAGGTGGCACACTTTATCTAGCACACAGCTGAAGAATGAAAGATGGAGACAAAAGAAACTCCGAAGGTGGGGCTTTATTATTCACAGGTGGCTCTAAATATTATATAGACATTTCTTCTCCTATTTTTCTGCAAAATAGCACAAAGAACAAAGCAAAACACATAAAATATTAAGATTAAAATGTTAGAAATGAGGCTTAGAGCCCCACGGTGGGCGCCATTTGTGTGTGTAAGATTAACACCTTCATAAAATTAGGATTAGAAACAACAACTCTATGGAAATAAAATGTTATTTAATCTAAGAATTAAAGTTTAAAACCCATAACATCTCATGGTTCTCTATCTAAGCTTTGTTAAGAGAGCTCTCAGTCTTAATCTCTCTTAAGGACAATCCTAGAACGAGAAGTAAATGATAAAAAATTCTCCAATGTAGCTCAAAATGTTCCAAGATATGCTATAAAACAACAAATGCTCCTATACATGATATGCTAAAAGCTATGCAAATGCTGAAATATGATCAAAAGCTCTAAAATTCTCTCCAAATGCCTATAGTAAGGATTCTTTTTCTCTTGAAATTCTTGGATCCCAAACACAAAGGAAATGGCTTGTATTTATAGCAATTTCCCAAGGGTAGGGGGTAGAGTGAGTTGATCATGATCAAGCTTTGGTTAAGCCAAAAGCTTTGAGGTGTTCTCAAATGGAGGGAAAGTTGGTTGGTTGTCTCAAAGAAATTAGGAATTAAATAACTCAATCATTTAATTAATTTAGCCATGTAAGGGTGAATGGGTTGGATTTGATCTTTTTGATTTAAACTATACAATTAATTGGTTAAAATCAATTGCATAAATTGATTAATCCCTTTAGGCTTGAATTTAAAAATTTGATTTCATGATTATTTGATCCTTTAATTTGATTTGATTTTTGTCCATTTGATTTGATCCATTTGTTTTGCATTGAGATGAGATTTTGAGGCATTTGGCTGAGATTTATAGTTTTGAATTCTTGAGATACACTTGGTCAATTTTAGGTGTCTACAGGTAGTTATTCTCATAAACATGGTACACAATAAACATTGTTACCTCAATAGTAATGAAATGTGGATGCGCATTGGCTACATGTACTTTAAATTGAGCCCAACATTTAGCGTAACTAAAATGCGATTTAACTTACCATACTAAAATTGGATTCACTGAATACTGATATTTTGCTGTAAATAACCAACAAATGTAATGAATCTTTTGCATGCATAATCTTCTTGAGAACTTAGAAACTGGGAAGCATTTTTTTAGGTAGATCAGAGATGAATTTTGAACTGAAATAAGCTTTCTTTTAGTTGATGAAACATGAATCATCCTTTTTTTAGATGACACAGTTATAGTGAAATTTATTAAAAAAAGTACTTTTGGGTTCATTATGGAGGCATACATTAAATTTGGAAGGGTGGATTATTAAATTTTCTTCATGTTAAATGTCTAGTGTTGGGATAGACAATGAGTATGTTGTACATCAAAGCTGGAAAGATATATTGGGGAAGGGGGGGTTGAATCCATGTTTAATTAATTTTAACCTTTAACCATATAATTTTAAAAGCCTTAAAATAATTGTGTGTTTATCAAAACATGAAACATATATTAATATTTAACCTTCAAGATAGACATAGAACAAAATCAACTAATCAGTCGGCCAAATCCCCAAATCCATCTTATTTCCCTCCAAAAAAAATAAAAATTAAGTGGGTAAGTATGTCGGTTGTGCCAATTACCATTTTTGATGAATGCGAAAATATCTAACACCATGTTGATGTGTAACTATGTTAACTTCTAAGAACTGCTTCTTAGATTTTCATAACTCTGTCAAAGCACAAAACCATACTTTCAAATTTTATATGTAGCATATTTTTACATCCATCATACATATTCTAGATGCACACTAAAAAATATTACCTTGGTAGTTCTCACTGAACCTTTTTGTGTATCCTACTAGTGTACTTTGCTCTTCAGTCAGCACTTAGCTGAATCTTCAACTAATGTCCGATACGGATTCCAAAAGCATCATGAACGTGGATACCATGTCTTTATACCATGTACTTGTCATCAATGACAACATACAGTCATAATGTCTCTTCCCAACAATCTCCCCCTTTGGCATTGATGACAACAGTTAGTAAAATAATGACTAAGTGCCCAAACATTTTATAACTACAGAGACTCTTTCTCCATAAATTCTATCCAAAAATTACTCCTTCTGAGAAAAATTAATATATATTTTTCACTCACCTATACTCCCCTTTGACATCAATGGCAAAGACGTATCCATTAAATGTCCTATGCTCACACTAGTCCTCGTCCTTAGCCTATGGCTACCAAAATGTTATATACATATATGTATATGTCAAAATATTTATGAAAATTACATTAATTATAAGATACTTGCACATATAGTCTTTAGTAATTGCAGATCTTGATCCCCATCCTTGTTTAAGACTATCCAAAATTGAGATGTGGCAATTGACCAAAAATACTCTAGCTTCTACCAATTGTAAGTTCCCTGGGTCTGATATGCAAAAGCAACTTGTGCTTCTTTTACTGCAGTAGAAAGTGTTTGAAGCTTGGGAGATATTAGACTCCATAATTTTCTAGCTCTTGATTTCATCTTCTCTTTCTCCTTCTCCAAATTTTGGATCTTCTCAAGTAAAGAGATTACTTGAATCTAAACTTCTATGTAGAAGTATTTAGAGAATCAAATGATTGAGACATGTTCTCTCTTTTGTGTTCATTCTCTTGAATATGCTTCTCTATATCTGCTACAAATTTATTCATTGACAAACATGACCTATAAACATTACCACCTTCATTGATTTTACTCAACATCTCCTTAATGTGGGTATCCAAAAGTGTTATGTACTTTTCTCAATTGATGAAGCTTAACAACTCATTTATCAATGATGTTACATTTTTGGCCAACCTAATTGAGGTATCATGTTTCATATTTCATTCATTGGAAGTTGATCCTGATGATTTGGGTCTTGACCTATTATTGTAACACATTTTCTTTCTTATTGGGAAATATGACTAATGTTTGTGAATGATTTATAAGTGGTGCAGGAGCTCCTAGAGATGAAGCTCTACATTTTGTTGTGAAAGGTTTTTTAATGGTTGAGCGGGTTGTTTAGGAAAGTTAAGGATTAATTTTTAATTTTTTAGGAGAGTTTGTGTTGAGTTGTGTGGTGTTTGGTCCAAGTGACCTTTGTAATGTCCTGAGGGACAAAATGGGACAAAATATGTGTTTGGACATAAAAATGATTAGAAGGACATTTTTGGGGTGTATTAAGTCTTAGGACATGGTTTTTGACTTTATGGCACCCACTCATGCAGTTAGGACAATGGAGAAGCAAAAATTCTAAAAAGTACAAAATGTTGCTTGAGCAACATTTGCAACTTTCAAATGTTGCTCAAAAATATTTTTCTAAAAAGTTGCTTTGTGCCCAAATGCAGTTATGGGCTGGTTTGAAAATTTGTAATAGGTAGAAGAATCCTATTTGAGGACTTCCATGGCATTGTACGAAGGTTGGACATTTTTGGTAATAATTTCCAAGAAATAGACGAGTTGCAGTTATTGTACTATCATAGTTTTGTAGTTTTCAATTAGCAAGCATTGTGGATGGATTAAATTAGTTTCCTTTCCAATGTAATTAAGTTCTTAAGTAGAGTTATTTTACAGCGTTGTGTGGATTGGATTAGTTCTTAATTTTTTTTGAGGTTTCATGTTAATTATTCTTCCTACTCTGTGTTCTCTCGACCAGACAAGGTTGTAAATAGTAAAATGGCTCCTTAGGGATTTCCAACAATGGGAGGTAATTGCAACTTGGAGGAATGAAAGAGGAGTCATTGTATAGCAGGTTTATTTTTATTTTTAGTTACAAAAGGTACACTGGTGAATTTTGAACTCTTTCCCTAGGCGATCTTGGCAATAGCCTGGCTAGAGAAAATAGAGGAACATAAGGTTGTACTTGTAGGGTTAGATTGGATAGAGAGATCCATTTCTTGAGAGATGGTCTTTGGAATTTGACAAGACCCTATGACCAATGGTGAAGGCTGATGAATCCATTTCATCTGGTTTTGTGGAGAGTTGCATCATTTGGTCCTATTAGCCCTATTTTTAAGGACTCAGTCTCTAAGAGTTTTGAAGTACTGTACGGATGACTTGAGGTCTCCTAAGCCTAAAAATATTTTGAGTTTTGAAAAATTGTATCTTGATCCAAGATTAGTTTGGGGGATTTTTTGGAAAGTTTAAGAGTTATTGTAGTTTAGGAGGCTGGTTAGGGCTACAATAAATTACTAGCCCTACTCCTAGAAATAAGGAACTCATTGGATGGATGGATGAAATATGGCTCTAAACCTTCAATAATGGAGTCAATAGGCAGATTTTAGTGTGATAACAACACTGCTAAGTGTTTGTGTCATACTTTTATTGATTTTGTGGAAACTACCCCAGTAGGTTTAGTGGAGCATGAATTCATTATTGGTAGAGAGGTTCTTGAAGTGAAGGGTAAGTGATCCAAGTGTTATATCCTTAGGTTAGGGTATGAGAAGAAGCCCTATTAGGTCTAGAGTAGAGGCCTTGGAGTGAGTCAAGATGACCTAGTGAAATAATTTCCCTATCATATTGGTATCAGAGCACTAGAAGATTTGGGCTCTAGGAAGGTATATGAGTGGCCTTAAATCAGTAGGTAAATAAACCATGGTGACCAATGCAGAGTTGGAAAAGAAAATGGATGAACATGAGTAGGATAATAGAATTCTAAGAGAATAAATTGCAGATATGAAAACTAAGCTTGATAAAGTGGAAGACAAGAAAGAAGAAGTGAGTGAGAAGGTGGAAGAGATAGAAGGAAAAGGAAAGTCAGTGGTAGCAGAGGATGAAGTGCTAGGGCTTGATCCAGTACTACAAGAAGAGCCATTCCTTCGAGCCCTGAAAGCCATGGGTGGAAAATAATTGGAAGTTGTACCCTTATTCTGTGGTAGAACAGAACTAGAGGTGATAATGGAGTGGATAGAGGGTTTAGAAATTCACTTTGAGTGTGAAAATGTGATAGAGGCTCAAAAGGTGAAAGTGGCCAAAACAAGGCTATGAGGGACTGTACTCACATGGTGGAAGGTTGTGCAGGATGAAAGACTAAAGGAAGGAAAGAACCAAATCTCCACTTGGAAAGGTATAGTTTCAAATATTAGGGATACTTACATCCCCGAGGACTATGAGATACAACTCCATAAGAAGAGGCAGAATCTAAGACAAAGAGATTCATAGGTTAGTGCCCATATAAAGGAGTTTTATAGATTATGCCCGAGGTCTAAGGTGACAGAGGATGAAAGTATAAAAGTGACCCAGTACAGGTAAATGGGTTAAAATGGAGCATCTAAGAGGAAATAAGTCTCTTGACACCTACCATTGTATAGAAGTTTTATCAACTAGCTCTTAAAGTTGAGGAGAAGAGAAAGAAAAAGTATGAAGCCAATAATAGAGGTAGAGGAAGAGGTAGAGACTCTATAGGTCACAAAGGTAGATATGGTGGTAGGAATAATGATTCAAGACCCCAAGGGGAGAAAAAAATAACAGATCAGAGAAATGAAACTATTAGTAGAGATAGTTATGGAGGAGGAAGAGGTCCTAACAGTGGTGGTACAGGAAGATTTGGTGAAGGATCCAATAGAGGTTCATTTTCAAACATGAAGTATTATAACTGCCACCAATTTGGGCATCATTCATATAAATGTCCTAAAAAGAAAACATCATCACAATCAGAGAGAAGATTTAATTATGTGCAAGAATATGCGAGCAGTGTGAAGTCCCCTGGGATCAATCTTGATTTAGAGAGGGTAGAATTTAATAATAAAGAGAGATTTGATTAAGGAACCAGTTAGAGAAGAACCTAAGAAGAGGAGATAAATTTTCAAAGTGAAGTGAAAGATTCTTGGTAAGGTATGTAGGATGATCATTGAATCAGGGTTAACTGACAATATAATCTCTGAAGAAGCAATGAACAAATTTTGAGCTACTAAGATACCTCATGACCATCCTTATAGGGTGACATGGTTGAATAAAGGACAACATCTCCTAGTGAATTAACATGCCTAGATTGAATTTTCAATTGGAAGCTACAATGACAATATTATTTGTGATATACTTCCTATGGATGCTTGTCATTTACTATTAGGAAGACCATGACTGTTTGACAAAAAATCCATGCATTATGGAGAAAATAATTCCTATTCTTTTCAAAAGGATGGGGTGATATACAAAATCTAGTCTTTGATGGAGGAAGGAGTGAAGAGCAACCCTAATGTGTTGGTGGTTGTGGAAAATAATTCCTACAAGTTCTAAAGAGAGAAGATCAAGAATGTTATGCAGTCATGATGAAGCCTAAAGAGGAAAAGAAAGAAACACAAACACCTTTACCCAAACAGATACAAGAAACTTTGGAACAGTTTAAGGAAATTGTTAGTGATGTATCACCAATAATCTTACCACCAAAGAGACAAATAATTCACCAAATTGACTTCATTATAGGTGCATCATTGACCAACAAGGAAGCTTACAAAATGACCCCTAAGAAGAACAAGGAGATAGCTAGACAAGTACATGAGTTATTGGATCAAGGGATTAAAAAGAAGATCATAAGTCCCTATGCAGTGCCAGTGGTATTGGAATAAAAAATGTGAGGTAAGTGGAGGTTATGCATAGACTCCAGAGCTATAAACAAAATAATAATAAGATATAACTTTCCAATCCCTAGGATTGAGGACCTAATGGATTGTCTTGGTGGGGCTAAATACTTTAAAAAGTTGGATTTAAAGAGTGGATACCATCAAATCCGCATAAAGGAAGGAGATGAATGGAAAATGACCTTCAAGACTATAGAAGGATTGTATGAATGGTTTTTCATTCCATTTGGGCTTAGAAATGCCCCTAGCACATTCATGAGATTTATGAATGAAGTGCTAAAGGACTATATAGGGGTGTTTGTGGTAGTTTATCTTGATGACATCCTTATCTTCACAAAGACTAAGGAAGAGCACCTTGAGTATTTATAGATTGTATTGAAGAGGTTGCAAGAAGAGAAGTTGGCAATAAAATTGGAGAAGTGGGAATTCCTGAAACAAGAATTGGTGTATCTTGGGTTTGTGGTCTCACAAGGGTCATTGAAGATGGATCCTAGCAAGGTGGAGGCTATACTCAACTGGCCCACTCCCACATCAGGTAATGAGGTAAGAAGTTTTGATGGGCTTGCCCAATTTTATAGGAAATTCATTAGGGGTTTTAGTGCCATTTGTGCTCCAGTGTTGCATATTATAAAGGGTGGATTTTAGACTAATTTTAGGTGGAATAAAGAATCTAATAGGGGTTTTGAGATGTTAAAAACAAAGGTAGCTACCCAGCCCATTCTAATGTTACCAAGTTTTGATAAATTATTTACCTTGGAGTGTGATGCTAGTAGCATACGAGGAGGGGCTGTTTTGACCCAAGAAGGTAGACTAGAGGATTTTTATAGTTAAAATTTGAATGAGGCCAAGAATAAATATTTCTCCTATGACCTAGAAATCTATGCCCTAGTTCAAGCCCTTAGGAAGTTGAGACACTACCTCCTACCCAAAGAGTTTGTAGTCTTCACTGATAACCAAGCTTTGAGTTACATAAATACCCAAGAGAAGTTAAGAAATAGACATCTCAAGTGGATGGAGTTCTTACAAGCTTATACCTTTACCATAAAGCATAAGAAGGGGAAGATGAACAAGGTTTCTGATGCATTGATCCAAAGGCTACTCATTGTTCAAGAAGTACAGTTGCAGAGTATTGGAGTGGATAGATTTAAGGATATTTATAAAGAAGATGAATAATTCTTAGAGGCCTATAAGGTATGTATGGATTTAAACAACCACTTTCATGGTTAGTTTGTAGATTACACATTAAAAAATAGATTGTTGTTTAGGGGAGGACAATTGTGTGTACCCAAGGGACCTATGCAAGAGAACACAATACAAGAAAAACACAATGGTAGTCTTAGTAGCTTTTTTGGTCTCAATAAGACCCTTGAATTGGGTCAAAGGTTTTACTATTGGATAAGGATGCAGAGGGATGTGAGAAAGTATGTGGAGAAATGTATGGTGTGTCAAAGAGATAAAGGTGTGACTTCTAATGCCAGATTATACCAACCACTACCCATTTTCAATAGGCTATGGAAATGTATCGGTATGGATTTCATAGTGTGGTTACCAAAGACATGCACTAGAATGGATAGTATTTTATAGTTGTTGATAGGTTCAATAAGATGATCTATTTAATTCCATGCAAAACAAAACATGATGCAAGTTACATAGCCCAATTTGTTTTCAGGGAAGTTGTCAGAATCCATGGGTTACCCCTCATCATAGTCTCAGATAGAGATGTCAAGTTTATGGGGCATACCAAAAAATATTGTAGAAGAGGCTAGGGAGAAATATTTCTTTTGGGTCAGCTTATCACCCCATACAAATGACCAAATAGAGGTCATAAAAAGGGTTTTAGGGAACCTTCTGAGATGCCTAACAAAGGAGTATGGACAATTGTGGGATTAAGTCCTACTATAGGTAGAGTATGCATATAATGACAATGTAAATAGGACCAGTGGTAAAAGTCATTTTGTAGTAGTGTCTGGTGTTCACCCTGGAGGATTTTTGAACTTAGATACTTGGGAAGCATGGAGGGAAAGAGTGGACATGATGAAGGCTTGGCCTAATCAATGAAGATAGTACATTAACAAGTAAAAAAACACTCACAAAGGCAACACATAGATTAAAAACTAAAGTGGATGAAAAGAAAAGGGAGTTGAACTTTGAAGTGGGGAATTTAGTAATTGTACATTTGAACAAAGCCAGGTTGAAGAAAGGCATACCTAGCAAGTTTCAGATGAAAAATATTGGTGCCTGCAAAGTATTAGAAAAGTATGAGGAGAATGCATACAAAATTGATCTACCTCCAGAGTTGGAAATCTCACCTGTATTCAATGTTCATGACTTAGGTGCATATAAAGGTCTACTACCAACAGAGATAGATATTTCTAGTGAGTTGGAAAAGATTAAAAGGGATGTGACCTTACCAACTACACCCAAGACAAAATAAAAAAAGGTATTGGACTCTAGAGTTAAGAAGAAGACTAGACATGGTAAATACATGGAACACCTCATCAAATGACAACATCTTCCAGAACTAGAGGCTACATGGGTTACTGAAGCATAATTCAAAAAGTTGGGAATAGATATTGCATTGTTGACACCTGGTGCAACTCGACTTCTTTGTCAAGGGGAAGCATGGTGCAGGAGCACCTAGGGATGGATCCCTACATTTTTTGTGAAAGGTTTTTAATGATTGATGGGGTTGTTTAGGAAAATTTAGGATTAATTTGAAATATTTTAGGAGAATTTATGTTGAGTTGTGTAGTTTTTGGTCCAAGTGACCTTTGTAATGTCCTAGTGGACAAAATGGGACAAAATATATGTTTGGAAATCAAAATGTTGAGAAGGAAATTTTTTGGGTGTATTAAGTCTTAGGACATGGTTTCTGACTTTATGCAACCCACTCATGGAGTCAGAACAATGGAGAAGCAACAATTGTAAAAAGTGCAAAAATGTTGCTTGAGCAACATTTGCAACTTTCAAATGTTACTTGACGACATTTTCCTAAAAAGTTTCTTTGTGCTCAAATGAAGTTATGGGTCGGTTTTAAAATTTTTCCTAGGTAGAAGAATCCTATTTAAGTACTTCCATTGCATTGTACAAAGGTTGGACATTTTATGGTCACAATTTCCAACTAATAGAAGAGGTGCAATTACTATATTGTCACAATCTTATAGTTTTCAATTAACAAGCATTATCGAACGATTGAATTAGGTTCCTTTAAAATGTAATTAATTTCTTAGAGTTATTTTATATTTCTCTATGGAGTGGAGTAGTTTTTTTTTTTTTTTTTGAGGTTGCAGGTAAATTTTCTTCTTGCTTTGTGTTCTCTGTACCAAAGATGGCTGTAAATAGTAAAATGGCTCCTTAGGGATTTCCAACTGTGGAAAGTAAATGTGCCTTGCAGGAATGAAGGAGGAGTCATATATATTAGGTTTATTTTTTTTTTTAGTTACAAATGTTGCAATGCCGGATTTTGAGCTCTTTCCCTAGGCAAGCTTGGCAATAGCCTGACTAGGGAAAATAGAGGAACAAAAGGTTTCATTTTTTGGGTTGGATTGGATAGTGAGATCCAATTCTTGAGAGATGGTATTTAGAATTTGAAAATACCCTATGAGAAATGGTGCAGGCTGATGAATCTATTTCATCTGGTTTTGTAGAGAGTTGCATCATTTGGTCCTATTAGCCATATTTTTAAGGACTCAATCTCTAAGAGTTTTGAAGTATTGTAAGGATGAATTGAGGTTTCCTAACCCTAGAAATATTTTGAGTTTCCAAAAAGGGTCTCTGGATCCAAGATAATTTTGGTGGCTTGTTTGCAAATTTTAAGAGTTATTGCAGTTTAGGAGCCTAGTTAGGGCTACAAGAAATCACTAGCCCTACTCCTATAAATAAGAAACTCGATGGATGAATGGATTAAATATGGATGTAAACCTTGAAGAATGGAGTCAAAAGGCATAAATTAGTGTGATAACAAACCTACAACATGAATATGTGAGGCTTGTATTGGTTTTGGGGAATCTAACCCAGTAGGTTCAGTGGAGCATGAATTCATTATTGGTAGAGAGGTTCTTTAAGTGAAGGGTAAGTGAACCAAGTGCTCTACCCTTATGTTAGTGTTTGAGAAGAAGCCCTATTAGGTCTAGATTAGAGGCCTAGGAGTGAGTCAATATGACTCAGTGAAAGTATCTCCCTATTAATAAGCTTATGGATATGTTGCTAAAAGAGAGAGTTTTCATAAGATTATCTTACATCGTAACTGTAGCTAAGGATTTTGTAAGGTTCCTGATTGTAATCAGACCTGCATGCCTAGCATGTATGAGTGTATATTGCAGATCTATTATACATAATTTTTTGATGATAATAAAGAATGTTGATCTCTCATTTCTCCCTGTTTGGCTTGTTTCTTCCATTGTGTAATTCATACTGCAAGGATCTGACATATCTCTTTGTGCTCCCTCCATCCTTGATTGCATCAACAATATTTGTTAATTATTAATAACATTATTATTAATGCTTACCATAGCTATATAAATCTATTTATAAAGCTTGACTATATAGGTTAATGAAAAATAAGGAGTCCACGATTTAAAAGAAAATGTAAAACCAAGATGGTCATTGCACATAATACTAAGGTGATTTTCTTATCACATGTATAAAATTTACAAACAAAACCAAATCGCACATATAAAATAAAGGAATGAGGAGAACATGGAAAAAATAATGTTTTTTTTAAGGCAAAAATGGCAGAGACATTATAATATATTTATTAATTAAAACTATTTCAAAGGCTCAAGAGGGAAAGAAAGAGCAAGAAAACCCTCTATCCTTGCCAAGAACAAACCAAAATGACCCTAAAGTGCATGTCATCAAGGCTGAACAGAGGCCAGAATGAAACCAATAAAAGGTTAAACATGTTTGCATAGGCGCAAAAAATGTTGATTACAACGGAAAACCCTTGGTTATCCCAAAAGTAGAAAACTAAATAGACCAAGAAAAGAACAATGTTGCACTTAAAACATATACAAATTTCTAGCAAGGAGTTATAGGACCGGATGAGATAAGAAGAAATCCCATATTATGTATATCGTGCTTATAAGGCTGCATCTTTACCCCCATACGAGTCATAGACCATGCCAAAGATTCAAAAAAATGCAGGCAATGTTGTGGGTCCATGAATGCTAGTCCTCCATTATGTTTTGTTTCCTTTGCACCGACCTCGTCTAGCTTGGGAATTTGTTGATGACGCTGGTGAGAGGACCAAAGGGGAAGAATTCTCTACTTTGTTCTTCTCTACGAATGCCAGAATGACTAAAATTCTTTCAAAAAACAAGAAGGCATTAGTGACCATACTGCTAGGCAAAATGCCCATGAATTTAATAATTTCCCTACGCAGTAGCAGTTGGTCCCATCCTTCCAAGGAAAGCTTCAATATGTCATAGAGTCTCGCATATTCCCTCTTTTTTTCTAGGTGTTATAGAGGAAACAAACCACCTATCCATGCTTTAGATGAGTGCAGATGGTTCCCCTATAGCGCTATGTGGATTTCCCCTTCCAAAACAAAATCCAGGCATAAAACTTTGTTTTCCATTTGCAATAGTAACTTATAGTCTTGAAGTAAATCGTACCAATTAGATAAGAACATAGATACAACCTGGGTGTGATAGATATGTCATGGGGAATCTGGAAGTAGGATGCCATCTCTGATTATGCCTTTAATTATGTCCTCTATGTGGTTTGGGAGAGGCATAAAGGTGACCTTCATTTGCCTCCCCAAATAAGGCTTAGCTATCGGATGTTCCCAGTCCTTTACTTTCATATAAATCCTCAATTTAAGCTCATGGTAATCCATGCTTTATTCTTTTTTAAAATGGTGAAAAATTTCTGTAGCTCTAGAATGGTTCCAAAGTGTCATGGTTAGGGGATTAAATAACCCCAAATCTAAGTTAATTAGCATGTTGGCCAAGCATGAAAGATCCCTATGATGAATGCCACATGCATTCAAGATTTGGTTTAACTTAGGACTAAATGTGTTTAATTAAATAACTGATTGAGTTGGATACAAATCTGTACCCTTTGTCCTTTCCTTAGCATGCAACTAGGATAAAAGGGTGACACCTCATGTGTACTACATGTGAGAAGTCTAATTTGATTTTAATTCCACATCCAAGCTTGGTTAGGCACTTATTTTGTTTTACGTCAAAGCGATGTGTGCTTGTGATTTAAACTCAATTTTTACAAAACATGTGCTCCCTCACTTGAGTCTATTTCTAAACACCTTGTTGATTTGAGGTCACATCCACCAAAGTAATTTCTCCCACATAGTTACTTACTTCTTCCCCCAAAAATCCTGGTATCTGATTGTACTGGACTTGCTCGGACTCCCTTTCCCAATCCATTTCCACACCTTCGGCTCTCAGGTTTGAAAGCCAATCCATGAATTTGTTACCCTCCCTAAAGTAGTGTGTAATTTTGAATGAGGATAATGTGGGTAAAATCTTTGTAACCTCTTGAATTACATATTGTAATTCCCAATTTACAGTTGCATTTTTAGAAAGATAAGATATAATAATGAGGGAGTCCCCCTCAATGTGTAAGTCTATTACCCCCATATGAATTGCTAGTCGAACTCCACAGAGTACTGCTCTTACCTTTGCTAAATTATTTATTCCCTCCGGTGATCTATAGTGTGCTGCTGCCACTATAGATTTGTCCCATCTCCTAAGCACAAAGCTTGCACCTGAATTTCTAAGGTTACCTTTACAGGCACCATCAAAGTTTAGTTTAATTTGGTCCAAGTCTGCAGTCCTCCATTTAATATCTTTTCTAATCTAGTGTTTAGGCATTATCCCTACAAGTACTCCTTTAAAAGGAATAGCAATCTATTTCCACCTATTGAGGATTTCATTGTCTGAGGATGTGAATGGAGAGGCAAGTGTCTTCATTTTTTAAACATGGGCATTGACCATTTTGGAGAAGTATTTTTCCACCATTATATAGACCTGTTCCACCGAGGTTACCTATTTTATGGAGATTCATTTGTTTCTTTCCCACTACAGACACCATATAACTATGTGTTGGAAATAATCAAGACTAACCAAGTTACTGAGAGGGGAGGTGTGAATCAGTAACTCTTATTTACTTTAAGTCATTTCTGCACTTGTATAATTTTAACCATTCATTCATCTAATCTACTGCAAGCATGAAAATGTAATCATTCATAACACATAACACAAAGATTTGGTGACCCAGAAACCTTCCAAATAGAAAGTAAAACTGGGGTGGGGATGGTACCCACAAAACTTTGGTACTGCAGTATAAAGTTGGCCGGTTAAGGCTTACAATGATCACTTCTGATGATCTTCCGTGTTAAAAGCAATTAGGACTGCTAGGTCCACCTTGTTAGAGGATTTACAAACATACAATGAAGTATGCACTCTGTTAGGAGATTTACAAAAGACTGTTAAGTCTACCCGGTTAAAGGATTTACAAAC
>MU225453.1:204652-222260 GCA_018584345.1 Thuja plicata
ATAAATATATAGATATATATATTTATATATATATATATATATCTAGATGTATATATATATACACACACACACACACACACATATACATATACATATACTTATATATACATACACACACACACACACACACACACACATATTGTTGGAGCTTTTTCTTGCACTCTCCTTTCCTAGATGAAATTTTGAGACCAGGCTGTGGGATTACAAACCTAGGACACAAACCCGACACCCTCAACTGAAAGGAGACAAGAAACAAGTCCAATTAACGAGGATTAAATCCTCCTTCACTTTGAGTTCCACATCACTCAGGTGGGTATTACCTAATCTACACACACATAACTCTGTTGTGGCAAACAATAGCTTGTAGATATATAACTGTGGAATAGTTTTCAAACCTTTAGGTAACCATTACCTCACTATTTTATTAGGTCTTATGGAGTATCCCACTTGCATAGAGTATGTCTGAAAACTAGAACTATCCCAAATCTTTCAAACAACATGAAAGGGAAATGCTTTTCAATTTATGATTTGATTAATGGATCTCTAAAATACCCCAAGTGTTTCATAAACCAATGCCTTATCCAATGGGCAACGGAGTTAGACATAAAATTGCAAAGAAGATTATGAACAAAGGGAAAAAAACATAGTCTGATATGTATATATGCCTTATATAAGACATACCCTATCAATCAAGTTCTACTTATGAATCCACCTATGTATTTAAATATGCAATTCCCTACTCAAATAATTTAACCCTCCCCTTGGAAGAGACCTTGGAATAGATAATACATTAATCAACATCCACTGAAAGACAACATTGGCATACCCTTGATTTCCAACTCATACACACTTGAAGACAAATATTAAATAATAATCATTCCTTAAATGACTCTATTGTTGATCAACAACTGACAAGACTAAAACACCCTTAATGCTTTATTCTCTATGATTTAAGAAACATAATGGAGACAACTTGATATCAAAATAAAAATACTAAATTTCATTCACAAGAAAGTTATTACAGTGATGTTCTTCCCTGAAATAGAAAGGATACAAGAACACCCTATATGCATAGAAGAGGGAAACTATACACAGAGGTTCCACACTTGGAACCTGCTCTAAAATTTTGCAGAGAAACTAGAAACAAAATGGAATGAGGAACCCCTAAACAAAATGGAATGAGGAACCCCTAAACAAAATGGAATCATGAACCCTTAAAATAGACAAGAGGGATATAAATATAAGAAGTAAATCCTATAATTTAGGTCTAATTGACATCTATCCTTCTTGATATCTAATTCACACTTATCCTTCAATTCTCCACTAACTTGATCTTTCTTCAAAAGATCTAAAAATACAATCTAATCTCTATGGCCACCTATCAAGAAATATTAATGCAGAAGTGATAGGAAGCGGACTAGGGTTTTAAAGAGTATACAATCTTTAATAGAAAACCATAAAATCACCACATGACATTAATGAATCCACAATAAACAGAAAACATCCCCTCAACACCATACCACTTTAATAAATCAACCCAAAGGACCAGATCTATCCACTAACTGCCTCTACAACTTGGAAAATAGAACCATTTCTTAAAACTCTAAGAAAATTTTTAAATATTCAAATATTCCATCCCTAATGGCTACAGGTGGCACACAAATCCCTGTCAATGGTTGAGATTGAGCCTTATCATAGTTTTAAAACATAGTCGTGGATCCTCTAAAGTTACTCGAGTACAAGATTTGATTGGACATGCATATCATAGGTGCAATCCCTCAATGGATAGATCTTGATCACCTTTTCTTCAAGCCTTTACACCTTAAGTCAAATCCAACTGAAAATGATCAATATTTACCTCCATCTTTGTCCTTGGTCTTTAACTCACCTTTAACCTATACTTTAAACACTGTCTTTATCTGGAGATTGCGCAACTGTGTGATCTCCAAGTCACTGAACATTTACCTTTACTCAGTTTAAGACTAGAGATTACATGCAATCCATAAGATCTTCTCTTTAATCAATGGTCTAGATCATTATTTCGACAAACCTATCTGACTAACTTGACAAAGGATTTTAACTATAGTCTATCCTGAGATTTAGTGACCAAATAAAACTCGAAGTCGCTGATGATTTCACTTAACTCAAGTTACATTCAGAGATTTAGCGCAAGCCCTTAGATTCATTTGTCCTTGGAAACACGTGACAACACCATATCAAATCCATGAAAACTTGACTCAGCCTTGACACTAACCCTGCTTGAACTCTGGTCCATTACGAGATCATGCAACTAAACAAATCTCCAAGTCACAAGAACAATTCTTAACCCTTGAGTTTGTTCTGAGATCTCACGCCAAGCACATGATCTAAAAAAGA
Source organism: Thuja plicata (assembly GCA_018584345.1). Taxonomy (NCBI): domain Eukaryota; kingdom Viridiplantae; phylum Streptophyta; class Pinopsida; order Cupressales; family Cupressaceae; genus Thuja; species Thuja plicata. Next base: position 207,029 of record MU225453.1, read on the forward strand.
TCTATGGTCTATGCTAGATCTCTAGACATATGATGACATCATCAATTCATTACAAGATTAAGCTCCAACCACTCATCTCAATCCTGATCTACGATCCTCACCAAGTCTTGTAATCAATCTATACTTTATTAAATCTTCATGAGATTATAAGCCAGTTGTGCGATCATAACTTAAAAGGAACCCGATCAATGGCCTGCGCGTGATCTCGAAAAGGAAAAAGCATATTCCATATCATATGGAGATTAAGAGATACAAGGCTTCACTAGATAAAAGAATATTCCTTGGCCATGCACATGACACAAAAAGGACTTTAGTGACTCAAAAAAGGTAACTCAAAATTAGAAACTGCCATGAAGGGTTTAGGGTTTTGCACCAATGGCTAGGAAATTTGAAATTAAGCCTTGCGAATAGAGAAAATAAAATTAGATCTTTCATGACTTAGACCAAAATTTCTTGCAGAATTTTATAGTGCTAACATTGGCTCTGAGTGGCGAAGGTTGAGTGTAAGATCAACACTAGATTCCAGATCTCTGAGAAGAACACACCAAAACAAAAAATGAAACCCTAAAGAAGGAAAAATAAGGAAACTTTATATATAGACATATACATTTCTTAGCAGAGTCATATTACCTCTTCACCTTACTTCTCTTGATTTGAAATAAATCAAGCCAGGCTTGATGGCCATCAGCCATCATCAAATTTCTAGTGTAGCTTGCCTCTGTCAAACAAAAAACCTTCTTCTCTCTACACTGGAAACAAGCTAGAAACATAGCTATCATCTGAATGATTAAACATATTAATATTTTTGAATAGGTTATAGAACATACCTTCAGTATCCATGCCTTGATTCAACATTTTTAAATCAGGCCCTATTTGACAATACTGAACATTATGTGACCAATGCCAATCATGGTTACTGAAAGATTTAGAATGCTCAGAACATTTTTTATTGCTTACATTGTCACACTTTTAAAAAAAATCCTCCAACTAATAGTTATTACAACCATCTTCTATTCCACAGCTGGAGTCATCAAAACTTATTTTTTCACTAGTTCACATAACTAAATTAGAGTTCCCTAAAGAACTTGCCTGCAAATTATAGACCTTATACAAACCATATTCTTGTTTGTTTGAGGGAGCAAACTTATTCACAGACTCATTAGGATTTTGCATACTTTGAGAAACTGAAAGATCATCCTGAAATGATTCAATAAAGGATTTAGAATTTGAGACAAATTCACAATCCTCATAATAATCCCAATCTATACTCAAAAACAAACTAGGAAACTCTTCATCCTTTGAATCTAGAGATGCACTGATGATTTCATCATCTGATCTATCATATTCAATTTTATTGTAGCCTAATGATATGGAAGTACAAGGAGAATTATAAAAACACATATCTCCCACTGCCATGAAAATAGGGAAGACAATGTATAAAAGGAGGAGAGATTCTGCATCTCCACAACTAGAAACCTTACAAGAGGAACAAGAAAAAGAGGAAGATGTGCCTTTGGTTAAAAGGAAAAGATCTTAGAAGAGGAAAGAAAAGGAGACTTGAAGGAAACACATGTACATAATATATCTTAAAGAGTAGGACAATCCTCTAGATGCCTTAGGTTCATATGAGTTCCATATATCTAATTTTGAAGGCCTAGAAGGCTTTCCAGAGTAGGAAAAGGATACACCTGATTTGAAAATAGGATTCAACATGGGAGCTCCCATACTTCTCCAGCCACATGTGATCCTCACTCCACCTCCAACCCAGCTCACCAATCCCACACTAAACATGCTAATCATAGAAATAAGCTCCAACAAAATCCAAGGGCCTGAAACTCAAGATTCCATAGCAGCTCAAGACATAACAAGGGATAAATCCACAGGAGAAATTTCCACTTCTACTCCACTGCCTCACATTCCCATTCCACCAACCTCTCTCTTGTCTCCAATTCCTACTCCACCACCTTCTCTCCCAACTCAAATTCCAACTCCACCTCCTTCAAATTGAACTCTCCCACCTCCCATTCCGACTCTTCCTATTCCTACTCTACCATTCATAGTGCCTATTCCTACTCCACCACTCATAGTTCCAACACCTACTCTACCACCATCATTCCCTCTACTGTGCTTCATCCTAACTCCTCAGGGGTCAATAAGCACACAAGCTGTGTCACATTTCAAAACCACACTAGAGGCCATGACTAGCCTTAATGCAGAAGTGTTGATAAGTTCCTCAAGGGATGAAGACCAAGATAAGGATGGAGAAGATAGGGTATATGAAGAAAAGAGGGGAGGAGAAGAAAAGGGAGAAGGATAAGGTCACAAAGAATAAATGAATGAGGGAGAAGGTGAGAAAGATAGGGAACATGATAAAGAATCAAAGGAGGGGGTAACCCTGGGATCACAAAACTTGGCTTCAATAGTCCACATTGCCCCATATGAGCTAGTCACCGCCTTTAGTAACCTTACTTTCTTTACTAAAGATATTCTGCCTCAAAGAAGAACATACACTCATGAAGAGGAAGGAGAAGACACAAGTATGGCATCCTTGGGACAAGCCTTCCATCAGATAGAGGCCAATATACCAACAAGAACAATATGTTGTCACCCAAGACAATAGGGGTCATTGAAAGGCACAAGTAGCAATCCATTCTATTAGTACCTCTCAAGCATAGGTGACCCCCAAATATTTTACACTTGAAGAGATAGACTTGGGTGAGCCCACCAGAGAAGGGAGTAAGACATTAGCAGCTCTAGGTTTGAAGCATGCTTTAGGATTTATGAACAAGGACAAAAAGACCATCAAGTCCTTAATAGATCAAATGAGGCTCTAAAGAAATTCATTTATAAGATGGTGGGTCCCATTGACCCAAGTTTCCTGAAAGTTGCATTACAAATCGTCTTAGAGAAAAGGGCCACTCTAGATTTACCGGCAGGTATGACCCCTTCCTTCATCCAAGCAAGTGAAAACTAGAAGAATGACTTTGAGAAGTATAAAGAAGGGGTTATCAAATTGATGTTTAAGCCTTACAAAGTCATCTTGATTGAAACTACAAAGCTGATAAACCAAATGGAGAGTGAAGATGGCCTAGATTCAGAGATAACCAAATGGAAAGACGCCCTCTAAGACATGAAGATAATTAATAAGAAGCTCTTCCAGATCCTAGTAAAGATACACAAGGGAAAAGAACTAGATAACTCTGAAACATGGATCAAGCACATGACCAAGATAATTAAGGTCTTTGAAGAGTTCCTAGCCCGCATAATGGAAAAACAAAAGGAAGTCATGGAATGGGTAGGCAAAATAGATGGTTTCTTCACAGGGATTGGTTAGGACTTATACCAGGACTATGATAAACAAATCTTGCATCTATTGAAAATGGTGGTACAGTAGTTCAAAGATATTTTGGCAGGTGTTAGCACCAAAGAGGCCTTACACCAATTTTTCTACTCCAAGGAAGACATGCTTGTAATGTTGGAGCACGGAGAAGAAATCAAGTTGTTTGCTTCTGAATTGACCATCTTTAGAGAGAAGCAAGAATGAAGGGTCAACAAAGTGAAGAGGAAAGAGATAAACTATGAAGAATTTTAGGACATAGTACAAATGATCTAGGCTTCCCATCTCGAAGTATTTCCCAACTTATGCTTCAGATCCATTCAACGATTTTGCAGAAAGCAACTTTTACACTTAGCCATTTTCCAAGAAAGGCTAAAATTTGTCATTTTGGCCTTTCGGCCTTTCATCCCTCTAGACATTCTGTCCTTTCATCCTTTTTGTATTTTAGACCTCCCAAAGGGCCAAAAATTTTGGGCCTCCAGTCTTGGGTTTTGACACTTGGCAATTTTTGGCACTTATAAACTTCAGAGTAGAGGTCGGGGTCCAAATTTCTGGGTCTTTCCAGTGAAATCACTTTTTTGCATGGAAGTTGAAATCTAGATCAGATGGGTGCCTACTTGGAGTTCATTTTTGAAGGACTAAGAGTCCCCTATCAGGTCCCACCACAAAGAGAATCCTAGATGAAGATTCCAAGGGAGAACTCCAAGATCAAGAAGAAGACTCCAGTTGCATGCAGAGAAACCCCACCTTCTTTCTCTCTCTTTTCTTGACGAGTTTGATCCCTCTAGCATGGAAAAATTGATTGTAAGTGGATTAAAAATCCATGCAAGTTGTTTAGTATCAGTTATAAATAGTTTCATTTTAGCAAAGTCTTAGTTTTCATTAATTTAGAGTCTCTAATGCCTTAATTTTGGCATTCAGAGTTTGTGGATCAAAAATCTAAATATTGTAATAAAAAGAAATGTAATAGGTTCGGATTCCTAATGCAATAAAATATACAATTGGTGCTTTATTTTTGGTGTGGTATTTACTACTATCTATGCGAAAGTGATGAATGTGTGCATGCTTGTTCATTATTTTCAAAGAGCCAATTGTTTATTGTGTTTCAAATTTGCATTTCTATTAGTTGGAGTTTGTTGCTAGCTATCTACCTTGTTGTGACGAATGTGTGGAAAAGATCATCTATTGGGATTAATGATAAATTAGTCTCATGTGTGCACGCATCTTGGTGGCTTCACAATTTGATAGGTTTGGAAAATCTTACACGAGTGAATATATTTTCTCCCCAAACGATTGCATCCATCGAGTATAGAATTGTGACATCGTCTCATTTATACTTCCTGGGTTTGTTCCAAATATCTCCATCATTCAATTCACAAGAGAAGATCGACATTGGTTTATGTCTGTTAGGATTTCATTTTCATTAATTTATTTCATTTATTTTTACCTTACTCCTTTAAATTCTATTGCAAATCTGAAAGTAATCATCTTTAGAAAATACAAAATTGCATCTTTAGTTAAAACATGAATATTTGATAAATTAAAAAAACCAAAAAGTACTAAAGTTGTTTTGCAGTTTGATTTCTTGAACGTATCAACAAAGGCCTCCTCATGAACATTCACATTTATCTTCAACTAAGTAACCAAGTAAGTTGTACCATGAGCTGGGAGAACCTTGGGAATAACTTCGTTATTCTTTCAAGAGAGGAAATCAAATCTTGAGATCCTAGCCATTGACTTGTGTAAAAAAAACGCTCAACACTTCCTCCTCATAATTTTTATTAATCTTTCTTTTATCCTTAGTAGGGGTTTCATAGCTTTCAATATCCTCTCATGTTCATCATATGAGACAACTGGTAGCTTATCATCTATGATCTTTCTTCTTATCTGATCATCTTCTTTGAGTGCTAATTGTTTTCTTATTTCCAATTTTTCATACAACTCCATAGGAATACAACCTTCAATTTCAAGTAGATTCTTTTCTAATACAAGCATGTTGTCTATGACAAAATATTTTTATCATAATCTTATCTTTCTCATCATACCTCTCATAATAGCTAGGTAGTTGACTGAGATTTCTTTGATCAATAATTTTGTTTTCTAGCATCTTCAGATATGGTTTCCAAAGATATTTTCCCTCTATTTTCTTCTATTCTACTTTCCTTTCTTCTACTTCTTTCTCTTCTATAATAGTCCTCTATCTTTTAGGTGGTGAAATATTTTGGGAGGACCTTGTGCTTCTCATAGGGATCTTATCTATTTTCTCTACCTGTGATTTCCTCTTGTTTGGTGAAGGTGTAGTATCAGGTACATTAACCATATTAGAAGGTGGACTAGTAACTTTTTTAGTTTTTGGAGGTTGAAGGGCTGCAAGAGTAGTGGTCACCAAACTAGAAAAACCTTCTACCATCCTTTTCCTTACTTCTTTCATTTCATCTTTGGTAATACCTACCTTTGATGCAAGATTGTCAACAACATTTTGGACTTTTCTCCTCCTTCCTACTTTAGTATGCTCTTCTTTGATCTTGGATGATTTTTCTTCATCTGTTCCCCATCTTTCTTCATAAGGATTAGTCTCAGAAGATAAACATGTTCTACTTGCATAGTTAGAACTTCTTCACTAACGTCATATTCCATAGGGAAAACCCACTTCTTCCTAGGTTATACTACCTCAAAGTATACACAATCAGTTTCAACCATGAAATAGATTGTATCAGGTTATATTTGTCAACAATTTCTTCAGGTATTCATGCTCTTTCCTTCATTTGTGTTTCTAGAATTTTGAAAATAGAAAACAACTCTTCATTTACCCGAGTGCTATTATGTCTCCTATAGCTATTTGTAATATGAATTCTAGTAGGCTCACTATCTTTCCATGCCCTATGGTGCATTCCAAGAGAATTTTGAACTATATGAATGTAAATATGTATTACTAATGATACAAATCTAAATTCCTTTGATTTTTCTCGCTTAATTTTCTTGACATTCTCCATGAATTGCTATTTAAGAACTTCGCACATATTATACATAAAGTTCTCTTTCATTGTCTTATAGGCCATCATAATGAATCCCATAGAAACCAAGTTAGGTTGGCTTCTGTAATGAATTTTACACACTAAAATCATATAAATCAACCTCACATCTTGCTAAAAGATGTCAGCTATGATCATTTCCCTCTTATCCCATCTAGACTGTGTTAGGGTTTCCACCTATTTATTCTTGGAAACAAGGATAATGCCATAACTATCCAATCCTATTATATCATGAATTAGCTCGGTGGAAATCTTAAGAGGTTTCTCACCTATCCATAGAAACTAATTAGGCATTCTAGTAAGAACAATCTTTATCCATTCTTCTTTGTCAAACTCATAAAGTTCCGCCATTCACATAATACTGAGGTTCTCTATATGAGCGAACTCATCCTTCCATTTCCCATCCTCCTTGATCATGTCTTTCATTTCTTTGAAGATCACCAAGTCTCCCAGTGACTCATACTTGCCATGAATGTATTCCATAATGTATTCCACATGAAGCACACCGTAGAGTGTTTGTGAAAATGTTCCTTCAGGATCATCTTCAATGGATTTGGAAGGATGTGTCTTGAATTTATACCTTGGTCTTTCACTAACAATAAAAATTAATAGAGTATTCATAGTAATCAAAAGCTTGCAAGTGATCAAAATACCTTTTCCTTGCTGAATCAAGGTATGCACACTCAACGATCACAAAAATGCCCTAGTTTCTTTTCTTGTTCCTCTGGTCTCCTTTAGCTATGCTTGAATTGTGAATAGAAATGTATAAGTGAATAAATTTATACTTCACTGTGCACAGATTGACATATTTGCCAATGAACTTATAAGCCTACAAATAGTCTAGTCAACTAAATTTCTAGCGATCATTCCATCCAGTGCATACAACCAAGCGATCTTGGATAGAGACTCAATACCAAACATATTTACTGTTCATAAGCTCACAACGACTTATTCTACATATACAGGGGCTATCTATAGATTCCTTTTATATCTCCAAATCTCCCCCTAAGGCCATGCTTGGCCATTTAGGTTAAAATAGAAACATCAAGCTAGGTTAAGTAACATCTACTGAATCTCCCTGAACCTTTGGCTCACTCTGGTCCTTCTCTTTCTATACTTTACATTATCCTTCAAAACTTGACTATCAAACTCTTCCATATATTCTGCCATACTTTTTCCAACATCACCAACATTTTTCTTCACAACAATAGGTGGTGGTCTTATGTTTCTTGTAGCTCCATTATACCTTTAAAACTTTTCTATATGTCCTTGATGTGTGATGAAAATGTGTCACACTTCTATGAATCATTCCATTCAAGGTTTCTCAAGAATGAGGCCTCAAATATTGAGTCATAGCTCTCTAGTCATGGAGTGCAAAGGCTTTGTAATGGAGGCCCTCAGATTGACCTAGTTGTGCCCATGCAAGTACACCATGAAATGAGAGATTCAATGCATGAAAATGAAAACTATTCTATATGATAACAATGCATAAAAAGAAATTAATCTAAATGATAACAATGCATGATTTATTCTATGAAAGGAAATACAAATGTAACATTAATCTATGAAAGGAAATATGAATTTAATCTAATATGCAAATGCAAAGTAATCTAAATGGATTGTCATGAATGCATGAGAGAAGAAGAAAAGAAGATAGAAGTTTCCATATCAAAGCTCAAGTGCTCACATTCTCTTCCAAAGTTGCTCTCCAAACCCGCTCTCCAAACCTGCAGCATAACAATAAAAACCTGGGATGCTCAAATGAGAAGGAGAGGCTTCCCTGTAAAGAATAACGGACGGTGAAGATTAAGAGGCTTTTAAAGCAATGCTGGAGATTAAATCTTGGTTGATCCATGTACTTTAAATCTTCAAGAAGCAAAATCAAAGGCTATGATTAAGAGGCAAAAAATCCCACCACTTATGAAAGTGTGAAAAAATGAATTTTTATTTAATTTTATTTGATTTATTTCTTTTTTTCATCAAAAAAAGAGCTTTAAGTGGGGATTTTATTTAATTAATTAAAAGATGGATTTTTAATTAAATAAGATAATATTATTTAATTAAAAGAGGGATTTTAAAACAAGATAAAATCATTTAATTAAAAGAAAGATTTTTGATTAAATAAGATTATTTTATTTCTTTTAATTAAATAAGATTATTTTATTTATTTAAAAGGTATCCTAATTAAATAAGATAATATTATTTAATTAAAAGCTGGATTTTAAAACAAGATAAAATCATTTAATTAAAAGAAAGATTTTCTTTTAATTAAATAAGATAAAATATTGCAAGCCATTGATTTAGGAAATTGATAAATTGATTAAAATGATAAATGAGGCCCACAGTCTAGGTGACCATTTTAGGGTGCTCACATTTGCCCCTCTTTGAATAATGTGTGATCATTCTAGGAACATATGTAGTCAAAGAATGCAGTTGAAGTGTGAGATCGATTTGGGATCACAAAACAACACATACATCAACACCGTTGTATATAAGTAATTGACATCAGGACAAAGATAAGTGGATTGAAAAAGACAAGGTCAACACCATTGTATATAAGTAATTGACATGTCCGAGATAAGAATCTCAAGCAAGGTTTTCCCAAGTGAAGCAAATGATAGGATTGATAAAGATGAATCAAGGATTGAAGTTTGGTAGGTACTGCCCCCTCGTGATCGAAATTGAAATGAGATAGAGGAGAAACAACAAATTGATAAATTTGATCAAATCAAACTAAAGATAAGGTTCTTGATGTAAGATGAAAGGTATAAGGGTCACAGAACCAAGGTAGATCATCAAGCATGAAAGATTATGCTCCAAGGTTGAATTAGAAGAAAAGAAGTGGGGTGAAAGCGAATGGAAGATAGAAGTTTGGAAGAGATGGAAAGAAATGGAGAGAAGAAAAAGAATTTTCCTTAAGAAAGAGAATGCCCCAAAATTAATCAACTGTTTAAGATAGAAAATTTCAATTAAGACCACGAAAGAAGATAAGGAAATGAAGATCAAACATGATCACAGTTGATTAAAAGTCCACTAGAAAGATGAAGGAAAACCCTCTCAAACTCATAATGCAGCCTAAAAATGCAAACTAACATGAAGTCTAACAATGCAACCTACATGAAAATGCAAAGGTGTACTTGCAATAGAGAAACTATAACATAGGACTTTGTGTTCATCATTCATAAGAGAATGTTAAGGAACTTATTTTCATCATTGGGCCATTATTAACGAACATCAAAAAATCACACAATCATCACTAGTCACAAGCGCAACTATGAAGATATGAATGCAATTTATATCGGATTGAAATGTGGAAAGATTGTAACATAAGCATCAAAGACATAAAGGTCAAGATGACTTCGATGTTAGCTTACCCAATTTAATATAGCAAAACCACGCTCACATCAAGGCATAGAGGCTAGGATGACCAGCAGAATGGTTGTGCAAAAAATGTGAAGCATAAAGCAGGAAGCAAATAAAAACATGCCCCATGCCCCAAGTCCTCTAGCTATGCATCACAGATAGACTTATTAGACATGGACACTCAACGAAAAGCAATAACAGTCAGCACACAAACAAAATATCATGACATAGCTCAAGCATTAAGTGTTGCGTTTAAAAATTTAAGTGTGTTAACTGATACTAAGTTCTGAGGATAAGGATCAAATGCTTGCAAGCTGGAAAGACCACATGACAAAATTGGGTAAGACCAAACCAATAAGTGTTGAAAAACACTCGATGTCAGGGGTTGTATTGAAAAATACAGTTGGTGTGGTATTGAAAAACACCGTTGGTGAGATGTCCTAAAGACTAACACATCTAAGAGGCCAAAGCTAACATAGTTATACCCCCTAGACAAAGACAAAGACCAATTCCAAACCAAGGCAACAAGGACAAGACATGATGGAGAAAGGTTAAGTGTCGAGGACACGCGCTAAGAAACAAGGGTGCAATGCCCTCAAGTAGCGCCTGTTTTCAGGTTTTCACCACTTGGATTTTATTACAATTTTTTCTCTTTCATTTTTTTCATTTTATTTCTTCTTTTTTCAGAGCTTTTTATAATTTTTTTGAATTTTTGCTACCAAGGTGCCTATTTCCAAGTTTTCACCAAGGCACTTTTTCTATTTTTTTAATTTTTTTAAATTTTTTGATTTTTTTATATTTTTGGAATATATAATTTTTTTTGGAGATACATCAAAGTTCCTATTGCTAGGTTTTCACTAAGATGATCATTTTTTTAGGATATTTTCTGATTTTTAGAATTTTTGACAATATATCATTTTTTTGGATTTTTTCAGGATCAATAAGTATGTACAAAGGATGCCCCTAGACAAAATGAGCATCAAACTCCCAAGCAAGATCACATTGTACAGTCCCAATGCTTAGCAAGGTGGAGGATAGGAGGGATTAGCAAGCTGGTGGAAGAGATGGAAGACATGAGAGTGAAGGAGAATGAAGGGAAGAAATCCTCAAAGGCAAACTCATCAAGAGTACCCAAGCTAGGGGAAAACAAAGAAACATCATGTGAAACACATTTGGACAAGCAAAAAAAGGCCAACATAGGATAAGTCACAAAATCGTAATGCAAAAGTAGGAAAAGATGCAATCCAAAGGAGTAGACATGTCAAGAGGCTTCATAGCACCATGTTTTACTCTTTTTTTTTATTAGATCAATACCAAAGGGGAAAAGGATAGCGATAGGCGAAAATGAATGGAGGAAGATAGATATGAAGCCTAAATATGAAAGAAATGAAAGCACGATCATCGTAAGATAGCTCAAAAGATATCCCAAATGTTCGTGTAGAGATCAACATTGTCAAGATCAAAGAGAGAATATAGAATGGATGAAAGATGTAGAATAACTATGCATGACGTCTGATTGCCAGGTTTTCATCACGGTACTTATCCAAGGTGCCACAAGGGAGTGGTTTTCACCATAGGATGAATTTATTTCTCTTTAATTTTTTTTTTTGGAAGAAGGCAAAATTTTTAGATAATGCTCTTTGAAAGGATAAACCATGATATGCCAAGGATTGAAAATGATATGCTCAAAGATGCTGATAGGAAAAGGAAGATGACAGAGGAAAATGGAGGATAAGATTTTATGCAAAGCGAGTGAGGTTAGAAGATAGGAGGAATAGACAAATGAGGAAAAATGATAGAAGGTAGAAGGATAGTGAATGGAAGGATTGTGAAAGGGTAGACAGAAAGGAAGGAAAGATCAACATCGACACACACCTTGAAGGGTGGCGAGAGGATGGAGGAAATATGAATGAAGGAATATGTGAAGGAATATGGTGAATGGATAGCAGAGGTTGTTGTTTAGGCGCATGGAATGAAAGAATATTTTTTGAAGAAGATGAAGTGGAAGCCTTTGGAAGCTTGAATGTTAACTTCACTTGTTTCTCAACATAAGACTCTTTCAAGAGACACTTTGGAATCCATATAGTCATAGGATTTTCATTTATTTTTGATGATTTAGAGAGAATATATTCAATGATGGATTTTGGAACCCATACTTGTCTTGTAGTTTTCTTCTTAGATATCTCTTTTGACTTTATGCCCCCATGTCGATTAGAGGAGACATGGTGATCTTATTTTTTAGATGAATTCTTGTATTGCTTCTTTTTCTTGTATTGAACATTCAAGTTTCTTCCAAAAGACTTGGGACTTATGGAGGAAGAAGAAGAATATGACTGGTTTAGATGGGTGGATGGAAGAAAATGATTCAAGGGTATGCATCTATGTTGATCTGGAGGAAAGATAGGAGATGTAGGGATATAAGGACCCAAGATGGATGATGAATTAGGAGAGTTAGGAGGGGAAAGTGAAGGGACATAAGGACCCAAGATGGAAGGAAGATGTGAAGCCTTTAGTATTAGTGGAGGAGGTCCAAGGATGAACGTGGAATATGCAAAAGGATAATCAATAAGTTCATCAACATGTATATGACAACCAAGGACATCAGTATCTTTAGAGTGAGCATTAGGATTTTCAATAGGATCGTGAACATCTTGAATAGGAGCACCTTCTTTGATAAGATTATTCAAAGCTTGCAAAGACTTAGGAAGAGTAGAAAGTGGAAGTGAACATGGATTGGTAGAGCAAGAAGATGGAAGACTTTGATCTTGAAAAGGATCTTTGGATAGCATAAGCGCATAATTTTTCTCTTGATTTTCAATAGGCTCAATATTGGAAGTAACAACACCATTTTTAATAAGCTTAATGGAAGTATCATCTTTGGAAAGCGTAAGTGGCGTAAGGTTATTTTGATTGTCAATAAGCTCAACAGTGTAAGTAGTAACTTGATCTTGCTTAGGAGAAGACTTAAGACAGGGTGGAATGAATGAGAAAGGGCGTAAAGGATCAAAAGAACCATGACGTGGATAAGAGACGTCATAAAGAGGATTGGAATACATGGAGATTTCATGATCTTGATCTTTCTTTATGTTCTTTTCTTTATCATTTTTAGATTCCTCTTGATATGGAGCCACTTCTAAGGACAAGGAGGCATGTTGGAATTGTATGGGAGACTTGGGAAGAGATGGGGGAGGATTAGCTAAAGTAGGCATTATAGCATATAAAGGATTAGGCTCTTTAGGTTTAGCATTATTGAAAATATTTGAAGCCAAGTGAAGGTTAGCTTGAGTTTCTTTAAGAGGTAGCCCTTGAGGATAACTATAGGGAACTACATGAAAAACATTAGGACCTTTGTTGGATGAAGGATTTGTGGAAGATTTGGCAACTTTAGGAGATGTATGGGTATTGGAGGAAGTAGAGGATGGAAGTGAATCATCACAAAAAAAATGCTCATCATTAACATGATCTTTCTTGAGAGTGCAATCTTTATTTTCAGCATGAGAACTCTTAGAGGAGGAATTCTTATAGTATTGATGTTTATAATCAGTGTGGAAAGCTTTCTCTTCTTCAAATGTATCATCAAAGTATTGTTCATAAAACTCATCAAAGTCTTTCAAAATCAGAATCATATGGATCACCATCACAATCTACCCAATGGGATGACCCCTTAGTAAGAACAAGCACATGACAAGAAGGACTCTTAGGAATAGAGGTGTCATAGGTATGAGTATGTATTTCATCATAGTAGCCATCATCAGTATAGGCATCAAAGTCATCAGAGGCATAATAGCTGGGATCATCAAAGTCATCAAAGATGGGCATGTCATTCTTCATGGAAGAGTTATCACAAGGATTATCACGTTGCTCATTATGGTATGCATTTTGAAGAGAATCAAGACTCTTGGAAGATGTAGAAGAAGAATGAGATCATGAAGAAGAAGGATGTGAAGACCTAGTAGAAGAAAAATATTTGGATGATGAAGAATGATGAGAAGACTTAGAATATGAATGACATTTGGCAGAAAGATGTTGTGATCTGATCATGCATATGATCCTAGCAAAGGCATCTGATTCACTCATTTTATTTTCTATTTTTCTTTGTAATTTATCATCTATGCAAGTTTTGGAGAAAAGCCACTCTTCGAATTGAGAAATGAGTTCGAGATCATCTATCCTCAAGAGAGGTTCCATAACAAGATATTTGAAATTCATGGTTCTATAAGAAGAGGAATCAAGAATGGAAGTGATAGAATAGATGAACATAGAAGAAGATAGACTAGATAATAAGAGGAAAAGAATCAAGAAGATGTGAAGATCTTAGGAAGCAGAGGAAGAAGCATGAAAGAAGAAGAGAAGAATGGGAATGGAAGACTAGGAAGACATGGGAGATGTGGAAGAGAGAAGACCAAGAGTCATTTTGTGGAATTTGATACCATTTAAGTTCATTTGGATGTTGAGCAACATGTCATAGCACTTTTGGGGAGATCTATTGAAGTTTTTATCGCTCGAGAACTCAGATTTGTTCATTTTAATTGACCAACTAGATGCATTAATAGATTTTTCTCATGAATCAGGTATGCAAGGCAACAATCAGGGAGTTCAAGCAATCAATTGTCTTCAAACAATGAGCAAGGGAAAAAGAAACCTTGCACATAACCATGGATAGTGTCATAGTATTTCTACTCCATAAGAATTTTACTTGTGTATGTTCTCAAAATGTTTTCCCAATCACGCACATAGTCCTAGAAAATAAAAAGTTGGTTGCACTATGGTTCGTAGTAATGGTTTGAATCTACACCTTTTGCAATCTCAAGTGGGTGAAATCCAATCTTGGTGCACTAAGGTTTTGACACAGTCCTAGAATTTAATAAAATAGGAGCTGCTGAGGAGATCTGACAACCCACAAGAAACTACACCCATGGAGATTTCTTCCACAAGGAAATTTATATAGCGGCTGCTGCTACCATGGAAAAAATGGATATTACTACTTGAGGTTCTTTCCACATGGTTTACCCAATAAAGGGAGTGTCCACTACGGTTAACCCTCTCTAACAAGGAAGACTCACAATATGGACCACATGGGGACTTGGTTTGGATTCAAGGGTTCCAAGTTTCTTATTCTCCCAAAAGGAAAAGAGAATAATCCTCTAGCCTCTTCACCTCATCCAAACATAGAAAACAAGATTAATTGACCCACTAATTTGAAATCACCTCATCCAAGGTTCACACAACAACAAATGACACCAATCTCCCCAAAGAGAGAAAGTATCACCAAAAGTTGAAGCCCAAATCAAGTTGACAATTGAGATAAAAGCAAATCCTTCCCTACCTACAAGGGGATCTATCATCAAGAAGAGCTTCGCATATAAGACAAGCGAATGAAACCCACTCTCTCAAGATCACCACAAATAGTGTTCATAGGGCCTAATTACTATGTGAAACATATATGCAAGAAAGCAAATCTAGGTCCATTTTTAGAGCACCAATTGGAAATGTGATCTAT
>MU225453.1:223407-239071 GCA_018584345.1 Thuja plicata
ATTTAATTAAAAGAAAGATTTTCTTTTAATTAAATAAGATTATTTTATTTATTTAAAAGGGATATTAATTAAATAAGATAAAATCATTTAATTAAAAGGGATTTTCCTTTAATTAAACAATATTATTGTATTTATGAGATATTTTCTTTTAATTAAATAAGATTATTGATGAAATGATCAAACCTTAGGAAATATTAAAATAATTGAATTAATTACGATTTGATCAAGAAAATTGATTTGAATTGAAAATATTGCAAGCCACTGATTAAGGAAATTGATAAATTGATTAAAATGATAAATGGGGCCCACAGTCTAGGCTACCATTTTAGGGTGCATACACTTGATTGTTATATTTATAACATGTAGGGGATGACCTACTTTAATTAACCTGCAACCTGCAGTTTCTTGCGATGTGTCCAAAGTTTTTGCACTTGTAACATGTAATCTTAGTTGTTGATTCTTCTTTGATGTAGTCTTGTTTTGTGTAGGATTGATCAAGTTTTTTTCTTCTTGTGTCCATATTCATAGAAATTGAAACAATAACCAGAAAAGTGTTTGTAAGGAGACTTACCTCTATAATCCCTCTTCATGTGACCAACTTTGTTACATCCAAAGCATCTTCCTCTGAAAGGCCTATACTATTCTCTTGGTTCTTCTTTTTGTATAGGATCTTCCTATTGATTATGTATCTTAACTAATTTTCCTCTAGACCATCTTTCTTAAAAAATTTAGCATTTAGCTTTATCTAATCCAACTCCTGTCATGTCACCTTTAGGCTTTTGTCTTTCCCTCTGTTCATCAATCTTGTCACTACTTGCATGAAGTTTTTCAATGTGATTCTTTGCTTTAACAAGTTCTCCTTTAATGATTTGGTTGTATTTTTCTAATTCATAATACTTGATTCTGTAATCAGAAAGTTCAAAATGCATCTTTTCCATCTGTACATTCACATTCTTCAAGATTTCTTTAAGTTTTGTCTTTTCATATTTCCCTTGTATTTCTTTAGCCATCTGAATAGTGGTGGCTTCCTATTCATGCTTCAATGTCTCTTTGTCTTTTTCAAGCTACTTAATCTGATCAGATGTGTCATTATTAGATTCATCTAGAATTTTATCCTAAGATCTTGTGTTTGGTTCCTTGAAAGTACAAGCTATTCCTTAAGCTTCTTTATGAATCTCTCAACTCTTCTCAATTTGAATTGTAACTTGACATTTTCAGCTTTTGCTTTATCAAAGTCTTCAAGTGCTGCCTCAACGTTATCTTCCAAACTACTTGAATCCATTTGGATCTCCCTTAAGCTATTAGACTTTCTCTCCAAGGGCCACACACTCTAATATAAATTGTTAGGATTAATTGATACTGAGAGGGGGGTGAATCAGTATTACAACACTTTGTAAATAAATTTAACCAATTCAAACTTAACCAAGCAAGTACTAAAATAATAAGGATAATAAAATAAAGTAGACAACTCATAACACCATAATTTGTTCATGAGGAAACCCTGGACAAGGGAAAACCCCGGTGTGGATGATACCCATAAACAATGCGGTAAGAACTATAGTGTCCCTATTAGGATACCTAGCCCTTTTAGGAGTTGAACATTGTATTTAGTACATATCCCTGTTAAAGGATAGAAACCTTGTTAGGGGTATACAATGAGCACACTTCTCTTACAAATAAAAATTGTTCTATTACAGTGATTTATAAATATGAAAAATAGAAGCATCTTCTATGCTTAAGTAGTCCCTGTTATAGCTCACACCATCTTCTATCTAATTCTGACATCACTATGCATCTATACATTCCACATATATCTTTGCATCATAAAACAACTTTACTTATATACTCGATCTCAAAATATTATTCCACTTGGCTCACAAGAACATCCCAAAACATGTCCAAATCTTATCCAAATAAAAAATACATAGTCGACAATCATACATCAACAAAAATAGGGTATGTCCCAATCCAAATCCAAAGTAGAAATTATGGATTCCACAAAATACTCCCTTAATCATCACGGGCATTCATCTGCTCTGTATCGCTGGTGTACTATCTTCGCATTACTTCAACATGCTATAAATCTGTCTAGTTAACTCCAAAATCCAAGAAACCTTAATTGAAGGTTTTTTTTACATCCCATAGTACAGTCCTATAATCTCACACGACTTAGTTCAATGCATAATGTGCTCACTGAAAAAAATTATGTAACTGTTCCCTGTTAACTACATCTGGGACGTAGTCATTTTTACAAAGCTAAATATCCAAAAATGGATTGTACTTCAAGTGACTATGCCAATGAGTAGTGTTTCCATAAATGACAACCTATAAGGTATGCTGATCAGGCCACTTGCCAACATTAATTACTCATATTGTTTATCTTTTTCAATACAGCAGGGGCTTATGATTGTATAATTGTAATAGTTTTGCAAATATATAATTATATGTCTATTTGAATATTTGATCATTTTTTGAATAGCAGTTGGTGCTCCTTGCAGTTGGATCTACTAAGAAGATGTATTTGAGTTATTTCTCAATTGATTAATAAAAGGCTTTATAGGTTGGAGTGGTTTTTCTACCCCAAGAGGGTTTTCCACTCGTCAAATCTTGTGTCAGTAAGTTATTTTTGTGTCTTTCGATGTCTCACTTAATTTCATCCCGTTTAGAATGCATGTTATGATACTTTTTCCTTACTTGAAATTTTAATTGATCTATGTGTTGTGCAAAGTTTATTTTAGTTCAAATTAAAACATGAATGCTTTTGGTCTTAAATGCACAAGTTTCATATTGTTCTTGTTTGCATTGATTTGGTTGACTATAGGTACAATTCATTTAAATTGTGATGTGCTAAATTGAATAGGAATTGAAATCATGTCATTTCTTGAAGTCGGTCTACTACAAGTGTAATCTAATTTTTGAAAGTAAAAATTTTCAAACACTCTAATTCACCCCCCCTCTCTTAGAGTGTTTCACTTCCAACATCCCCATCATTGCATGAGTTATTTTTGAAACAATTTTCATCCTATAGATGGGAAATATTTATGCATCTTGGACTCTTTGAAGTTGATAACCTTTTCTTCCTATCAAAGAGAGGGAATCAAATCTCAGTATTTTCTTTGTGAAAACAAAATTTAAAATATAAATTCAACATCTTGTGTTTATGGTTTATACTTCTTTGATCTATTTCTATCCAGTCGATTGTATTTTAAGGGCACATCTCATCAAATTGCTCTACATATTAATACTAGTTTTTTAATGATCATAGTTTTTGTAAAATAAAATTCAATATTTGTTAATGGTGTTTTCTAGTTTGGTTTGTTTGTATGCAGAATATTTATATAAGTGCACGTTTCTTCCTTTCCTCTAGGTTTTAGCTCTTCATATAGGCAATGCTAGTAGATCATTGCATGTTAACTAGACATTTCATTGTAATTCTTATGGTTTCTTTCACAGTTTTTATATTCTTTGGTCAAGGCTTCTAAATGGAACAAAAACTGGTTGATTTGACCACTTTCAATGACTAAATCAATGGATGACAATAATTTAGTCATACATTTGGTCGTGAGATAAATGTCTGGCAATTAACTACTGATGGTCACGTGACCAAAATTAGTCATTTATATGTAATTTTTAGTAGTTTATTTAGTCAAATATCGTTATTTTTGTACTAATGAAATAAAACAAAAAATAATCTACATAAAAAAAATTAATTAACAAAATTAAAAATTAATTAACAAAAGTAATTAAAAATTAAATCTGAACTAGATTAATCAAAAATCTAATTAACACAAATAAATTTAAACTATTTTAACAAAAACTTAGCTAATTTATCAAATTAATCCAAAACTAATTTAATTAACAAAACTAATAAAAAACTAATCTAATTAAAAACAAATCCAACTTCTCTAGATCTAATCTAAGCTAAAATCAATAGATTAAATTAAAACCTAAATTAATGAAAAGAAAACAAACTAAATCCTATCCAAATTAATATAATCTTTTAAAAAAAAAAAAAAATCTAAATCTATTTTAAATTAATCTAATCTGAAAAAACAATTTAACCAATCTAAAAAACAAAACATTCACCAAACTATAAATATACTTCATACATATAAAATTGTTTCACTCTTGACTAAGGAAAATCCCATCCATGAACAATAGAACCACTATTTCGTTCATCTACTGAATAAGAAAGGAACCGTATTATGCAAAGGTAAAAATCCCAATTATAGAAATATTTAATGATTGCAAAATCGTAGTTAACCTGATGAATGGTAGCTCAACAACTCATATCTCAATTATAGAAATATTTAATGATTGCAAAATCGTAGTTAACCTGATGAGTGTTAGCTCAACAACTCATATATTGTAATGCGGGTGAATTAATCAATTTGCCTTGCTATGATGTACTGATCTGTAATCTTAGAAGGAAAGTGAAGTTACGCAATTGTATTGACTATATATTACAATTAACTTGCTCTTGCACAAGCTCAACATGTCACAGTACAACCATTTGTTTATAGAAAGACAATTCAAATACAATATAATGCTTCTTGAAATAGAGATTGAAAACTTAGTGTCAAGATCTTTCTATAATGAATATCTGTAACATTCCTTAGTTAAGTCCTTTTGAATCCTCATTCTAGCCACTAGGATTCATGATTTAAATAGATAAAATCCTAAGCTCAACTATTATTATCAGATGGCCAGCCTTATCCAGTACACTCTAAGCGTTGACTGTTTAGACTGTTTTTTTAAAATTTTATGTGTTTGGAATTAAACTGGCTTAAACATATATCTTTTGAGTGTATGCATTTCTTTAGATTGTTATGCATCTTTGGGAAGGCATTAGCATTGTTCATTTGCATTATAATTCAGTGTATACATTTAGAATTTATTTGCAAGTCAACGCTTAAAGTGTGCTGATTAAGCTGGCCGTTATCGGATAGCCTAATAAGATTCGAGTTGGGATTTTATTTAATGTTCCAATTATTTATACATATCCATTAAGCAGAATAGATGTAAGGAAACAATTCTAAACTCATTTACATCATAAAACCATTTTGACCTTGGTATGAAGCCATCGTAAGGCTTTGTGACTTATAATGATAACTATTTGATGCATAAATGCCGCCCTTGTATAAAGTTAGATAGAGTTTTTTCAAAATCCACTTCATATTTCGAAAGAAATGGTATGAGCTAATTTCTAGAAAACTTACTAAAGAAGGAAAAAAAGGTGTCAATTTTTTTTTTTTTCAAATTCGTGAAATTATAGTGATTTTTTTGCAATTTTTTTGTGATTTTTGATCACAAAATATGTAGATTGTGAAAAACAGATGATGAAAAAATTCAGGAAAATCTGTTAGGTTTTCTGATTTTTTAAATTTGGTCAATAGTACATTTTATAGGAAGCTTAGTCGCAAAATGAGAATCAAAAGAACTAGTCCTTATTACCATTTGTATTAAGATAACATATTCAACACAGTTTTGAGAAAAAGCAATTCAATCAGATACATTGATATTATAGTGATGTTATAGATTTCATATCCAGATCAAATCAATGCAACAAGAGGCCTGATTTGGGTAATGAAACACAAAGAGACTTCATCACACTCTATATGAAAAGTTGTCATCAAGGCCATATGAAAAGAAATACTTATAGTATAACTAACCTGCACAGGTAAGGCGCGACTTTCTCCTGTATAAAAAGAAGTTTGGGTCGAAATATGAGTACAGCAATGGTCTTGAGAGGATTGGAGAGAAATTTAGAAATTATCTATATAATTCATGTGCATCTATCTTCTCTGACATGGATTTGGCATACGCCTAAAGGAAGGCAAAGACTTGACATAACCACTACTATATTATTGAACGTATATTAATATGGAAATGCCATATCAAACATTTTAATTGTTTCTATGTAGACATCAAGTTATGTTCAACAACAAGTTGATCTTTATTAATAACCGTCAATTCCTAACTCCTTCCTTACCAGAGTACGTAGAAAGAATTGTCTTGCACAACAACGATATATCTATAAGTTTAAACCATCATATACTACGGGTTTATATATATATATATATATATATTCACAACCACAACTAAGTTATCTGTGACCAACTAACATACATTTACACATATATACATATACGTATATATTTTAAATTTAAAAGTAAAATGTTTATAAAGAGAATCTAAGAATGTCTAAATAGATTTTAATTCATTATACTAATCCCAACATCGGTACATGTTTTGGCTACCATAGATTTAACGTAGATCGAACTATTAATTTCTAGAGAAGATGGAGAATTGTCTTACCAAAATAACACCTTACCAAGTTAGAATTGGAGAGGCACTGCAAAGAGCAGACATTCTATCTGTATTACTCGCATACGAGGTGATGTCAAAAAAAAAAAAGGTGAGATCATATAAGGGGTGTAACTAACATATATGCTAAAACATTAAAACAACGCTAAAGTGATAATGACTAATTCTCCCTCGAGTTACAATATCCCAGGTGGTAAAGATACCAAGCCTGAGATGGAGGGTATGTGCGATGGGGGCCCATTTAACAGAGCTTGACAAAGGTTTTCCCACAATGTTTTGATGTTAAATCTGAACAAATTAATATTTGATCTGTGTACTGCCTCCTCAACATGTCTCCCATAATTAGCATAAGCTTTCCTCAGTTTCTATTGTATTAAAAAAATGTTCCACAACCTATTATCAACCTATTATGTAAGTATTTTTAATAGATTAAACTAAACACCATTTTAAATTTCAAAATAAAAGAAAAAAAAAATTCAAAAGCAATCCTTTGTTCTGAAATGATTGAAATATACTTTTATTTGGTTTTTCAAATAAAATTTTACCGACTTTGGAACCAATCCTTAATTCCAATGCAAAATTTTAGTATTCGAATATGAAAAAGTCAACTACAAAAAAGCATAAAAATCACATTCAAATTATCCCTAATCTTGAATGAAGTGATTAAATTTTTTTTGCATAGAAACAATAACATAAAATCAAATTATGCAAACTCTTTTCTTGTGCTTTGTTGTTCCTCTTTTTCCTCTTTAATATCATTCTTTGTTGTGGAGTGCACTAATATTATTAAAAAACAAGTATTGAAAAAACAATAATGCAATGAGGATACAAATAGATCACAAAGACAATACAAACAGTCAAAGAGAAAAGAAAAGAAAATAGATAATAATAAACCAGATAATATATCAAAATCGCAAATTTGCCCCCAAATCTCAAAAGACACTTAAATATAAAATCATATTTAAATGTGAAATAAAAAGAGACAATGAAAAGACAAATTGAATATTCAAATATTCAAATGCAAAATAAAAAACAAAAAAGCATAACTAAATGAAATCTATTTATCTCTAAAGGGGACATTATGGTATATAGGAAATTAATTAATTGATTCCCTCGAGAAAACAATAAGCCATTAATTAAATAATTTGTTAAAAATATTTAATTAAACACATAGACATGACAAAAATTGACAAGATGTCCAATACAAAGGATAAAACAAAATAATTTTAAAATTATCAAAGAATGATCAAAAGTACCAAAAATGATAAAAAAAAAAAGGACAAAATCGACCAACGACATAAAATATGACTACAAAGGGGGCTAGGGGTGACGACTAGTCTTAGGTATCTACACACATACATATACATATACATTGATGAACCCTAACTGATTGAATGTTTGAAGATGTTAAGTTGATGATCACCGAGCTGCAAAAAGTTAATGCAAGACATTAAATCAGTTAATGTATTGTATTGTTATTGATGTCAACTTGATATAATTTTATTGGTTATATACATAGTGTCAAAGACTTCAAAGAACCAGAGAGATAAAGGTTATGCTATCAGTAATGCATAAAAGTCTAGTATACACCAAGTGACAAAAAACACCGACGGATAGTGCATCCTGACGGATAGAGAACCCCAAGAGAAGAGTCACAGTGATACCCGAGCAAGATACCCAATCAAGCATTAGCAAGAGCAGAACCACAGTGTTACCCGACGGAAAAACAACCCCGACCGACAAACAACCCTGACGGGCAAAGATGCTCGAGGACAACTAAAGTCAAGACTGAGCTAACAAGGAGTTAAACACCAAAAAGAACTGAAGTTTAGAAACGAAAAAGGACTTAGCTGGCAAGAGCTAAATATGGAGTTAACTAGTTGATCACATTGTTTTCATAGACAAGTTAAAAGCAAGAGATAAGCTAGAGTTTTAAAGTTGTTTTATTTGAGTTGTCAATGAGAATTCTATGGGATAAAACTAAAGAATGGTTTAATGCAAAAATGGCAAGAATTGCGGATCACGCCATGAAAAAGAAAGTCAAGGAATTACAAATAGTGAAATTATGTCTATAAGAGAGAAAAGATAATTCATTATGAATTAGGGGTGAATAGAAAAGAAGATGCTAGAGAGGATACTAGTGAAGAAGACTTCATACAGTCCTGATCAAACAAGCTAAAGAATAGAGCTAAATATTTCTGCGGACACCAAGCAACAGAGAAGCACAACATCACCGAGTAGAAAGAAGTGGAGCAAAGGTATTGAAAAAGAACATTGATCAGAAAGGTATAATGAGCTTACAATTGATCTGAACATGTACAAGTCTATGTTGTATTTATGAATAGATCATATACTAGTTTAGTTTAACCATTGATTCAGAAAGTCTCTTAACCGAGAACGACCTAACCATCCTTTATATATTGAGACACATCCCAAGGAGTATCAAAAGGTTTATCATGAAGATAGCATAGTGAATGCCAGATATCAAGTGATAAACTATTAGTGATAAATCCTCTAACAAGGTTGTACTTAACAGTGTGTTCGTAACCTTTTACATGGTTGGCTCGTCACCGAACTCACTTAAGAAGAGTAAAAATTTTGGGTTACCTGTCCGAAGTGGTTTTTCCCTTAATAGGGTTTCCACGTTAAAAATTCATGTGTCAAATGTGTTTATGGTTCATTATTTTATTGTTTTACTTTACACATTACTAGAACAAGATTGATCGGTGAACACTAAGTTATTTACTGTATTTCGGTAAATGCTAGACTGCTATTCGGTAAAGCTTAAGAATAAAGTTTAACAATGAACTCCGAGTAGTAGTTATTTGATGAGATAATTTAAGGGCATACATCTTGTAGGACTGAAGATAACTAGAGGCTTATAATTGTGGTACTAAGTTTTTGGGTTGATTTATTAGAATATTTTTTAGGCCACTGAATCGCTCCCCCCCTCTTAGTTATTCTAAAAATTGGTATCAGAGCTTGTGTACTTAGAAGGAAGATTTCAAGACCTAAGCAAAAGATCAAAATATGACCAAATGAGATGTGCCTAAGTTGAACAAGGACAACTTTGCATCATGACAAAGCATGATAAGAATCCACCTATCAGGTATTGGAAATGATGATACTCAATACTTGGATACTGAATATGTGTTGCCTACATGACCTCACACACTTGATCAATTGAGAGAAAAACATGACCACAATTCTATGATGATAGAACTTACTTCTTCACTCTCCGATGCTGAATTTGAAGATGTCAAAACATGCACCACTGCAAAGCAAATGTGGGACAAATTGAAGCTAGTACATGGAGGAGATGCAAATGTACTAAGATCTAAGGAAGAAATCCTAAGAGGTAAATTTAATGACCTAAGAATGAAATAAGGAGAAAACATCACTCAGTATAGTTGCAGAATCAAAGAGGTACTCAGTGCTATCCAAGGAGTTGGAGGTGTACTTGAAGAAGAAATAGTGGTAAGTAAAATCCTAAGAACTTTACTGCTTGTTTATGCTATTAGAGTATTTTCTATACAAGAAATGAGAGTAGTAGAAAATATTAATGTCACTCTAGATAGTTTGGTTGGTAGACTTATTTCATTTGAGATGAATAACTTTGACAACAATGTCTTACCATCTATTGAGTATGCATTCAAATCTTCTTTGAAAATAAGTAAGTCAAGTCATAAATACCTTATGAGAAACAATAGTGAAAGTGATAGTGATGACCAAGAACTTGATGAGATTGAAGCACTAATGGATAGAAGATTGCAGAGAGGCAAAAGTAAATACAAAGGTAAAATACCATTGGTATGTTTTAATTGTAAAGAGATTGGACACTTTGCTGCTAGATGTCCAAAAAAAAGAAAATAAGATAGAAACAGTTATACATCATATGAAAAGAAGTTTGATAGAGGTGATAACAGAGATTACCGAAGCAACCGATAATCTGATAGAAGAGATACCCGAGACTAGAAGGACAAAGGGAAGAAAACTTATTACCTAGCTGAGAATAGAGCTGGAGATACTTGATGACATTAATTTTCCATTAGTATGCAAACAACACTTTCGGTAAGCATACACCAAAGGACAGAACAAAGAGCAAACCAAAAATGACCAACTACAGAGAAAACCAACAACACAACTTTATGTGTACACCGAAAATGCAAAGTCAGAAGGATAAAGAGGAATGCGATAGAGGAACCCTACGTGCAAGATACAATGCGAACATAAGAGACAGTTAAAGAGAAAACCAAGAGAACAAAATTGAAATATAGTCAACTGATTTCAAAGCATAACTGACTGTCAGAAATTGAGAGTCAGTTGCAGCCCGCAAAAACTGGATCTGACTTCCACGTCAGATAAAGAAGTCTTATTCTATTTGTAGAACATTGATTTGTTTTCAAATCCATATCTTTACGGACAAGAAACATTAATGTAAGTGCTTTAATTAGTCTAATTGATTTAAAACACATAGACTAGGAGATCTAGGTAAAAGTTGTAAACTTGATCTTATAGTTAACATTATTTTTCATGAAACTTGATGATGTCAATCCATCTTATAAATAGATAATGCAATCATTCATAAGAAAATGATGTGAATATGAAAGACATGATGAATGAAGCCTACGAGCACATCTATGGATAAGATTGAAAGTTTCAAGAACCAAAATAGCAAAAGGTGAATTTTTTTAGCAAGAACCAAGAACAGAGGCTACCGATAATTAGAGGTATTATTCAATCACATTAGGTGATAATATTTTTCATGTAAACTTAAATGGATCTGTATCAACAATAGGAGATTGTATTTACTAGGTCAAATTGTAATTTTCTATCAGTCTAACAAGTGGATCAAAGTGTAAAAATCCTTTCAAGGAAGGTGGATTTAACAGTCCAACTATATATCTCTTAACCAAATGCACACTCAACAGTGTTGCTAAAGCTCTTAACCGAGTAGACTTTAACAAGTCTCCATAGAAACTCTTAACTAGGTAGATCATCAGAAGTGATCAAATTGTAAGCCTTAACCGACCCCTTCTAATATGGAGATAGTGAAGATTTTGTGGGTACCATCCCCACCAGAGTTTTTACTTCCTAACAGGAGTTTTGCTATGATATCATATCTTGTGTTATGTGTCAATTATTTTCATGAATGCTTCCATGAATGTTCTCATGTATTTTAAGTTTTTTTAAATTGATATAAATCACATCAAGATAGTATAAATCATATGAATGGATATACATTTGATTACACAAAGGATAATTGAATAAAGGATACAAAAGTATTAGAGGTACTGATTCACCCCCCCTCTTACTACACACTTCCCATTAATTCCAACAATTAGTATCAGAGCTAAGTCTCTTGTTTGGAAAAGCTTAAAGGCTTGAGAGAAAATATCATACAATGGAGAACTACATACTTGACAAGAATATTGAAAATAAGAAGCTAGAAGTTCAGATGTTCTATGAATAGTATAAAGAAGCTAGAATCAACATGAGACAACTGTTAGATGAAAGAAAGATTATGGCATCTCACTGTAATGAGACATATTATAAATGAGGAAGAGATACCATATTTCTTTGAGTCTTCAAGATCAACTACAAGCAAAGCATCATATACATCAGAAGAAAGCATCAAAAGCCTAACTGAAGTCAATCAACATCTGGCTGGACAAGTTAAATCTCTGCAAATCGATCAAGAGACATAGGTGGTAAGAATGATTGATGTCATGAACAATGCTAGACAAGATGAGAAAGAAAGAACACTAGCTATTGATGATAGAAGAAAGATTACAGAAAAAGATACAAGAAAAAGAGTCTGAAATACAAAGACTTACAAAGCATCACCATGAGATTACAAATCACATTATTCTTATGAGTCAAGAGGAAAACATAATAAATTCTAAACTCATTGAAAAAATAGAAGCTATCGGTGAGCTAAGGGATGAGAATGAAAAGTTGAAACATGAAATAATAATTCAGCAGCAGCATAATGAAATTATCAAGAAAGCTGAAGAAAGCAATAAAAGAATGGATGATTTTCTTGAAGGACAATGAAGAGTCAACAACAACACCAGTATAGGTTTTATCAAGAATGGAGAATCATAAAAAAAAACTGATCCAAAGAATGTCTATACAAATCCAAGACCAAGGAAGCTTACATGCAATCATCGTGGAAAGCAAGGCCACACATGAAATGTATCCAGAGGACAAATGAAAGGTATTCCTAAATCTACATCTTCATTCATATGATTTTGTTATAAATGTAACAAGAAAGGACATAAAGCATATGAATGCAAGTCTGAGATGAAACAACTAAAGAAGAAAACCTACATAAACAAATACTATCCTACTTGCAAAATGAATGTGCACACAACTCTTGAATGCTGAAAAAAAGGCAAGCATGGAAGCCAAAAGGTCAAAAAACTCCCTATCAACTAAAAAGAGTTGGTAACCAGTATGTATGGGATTACAATACTTGCACAAATTGTACAACATGTGGAAGATTTGATCACATTGCTGCAAACTGTATGAGATAGTGGACTAGAAAGTCTAGAGGCTGGACTAACCCTAAAATGACATGCTTACACTGTCATAAAGTTGGTCATCTCAAGAGAGAATGCAAAGAACAAATGACAGAGACCAACACATATCCCAATGGAAACACCATTGAAGACATCAGAAGGGCAAGAGACAAAATGTGGAGAAAAGATTCGAACAATGATGAAGCTAGAGCAAGCAATGCAAATGGTGACACCCCATCCAATGGATCCAGTGAAATCACCACCCCCACATAAGAAGAGCAAGTAAGAATGGAACTACATTACCCCAAGTTATTATTTTACATCAGTTCCATATTATGTTGATAAAATGCCAAATTATCATAAGTAAAGATGCATCATGGTATTACTTGTTAAAATCTATGATAACCATGCTATCAGGCATACATACTGAAATCCGTCAATACACACTCAAAGCTGAGACTGCCTACATTTACTGAGAAGTGTCGGTTAAAATCAAATTTGCTAGTGTAAACCAAGCCTCGTCAGTAACCGAGTAAAGTGAACAAGTTGGTTGCAACATCGAAACCTGTTGGTTAAAACAATAGGTATAACGACCGCCCTAAAACATCATGTTGACACCAAAGGGAAGTTGAAGTCTTAACCAACAAACTCCATCTGCACACACCGAGGAGCTGGTAAGCATTAATGACATACTTTTTAGGGAACACACCTATAAAAAGGCGACAAATCAGACTCATTGTTCACCATGACCAGAGCAGAGCGACAAGAGCAATTTTTGTGCAAACAATAATAGGTTCATAGAGTGAATACAACTCAACCAATAGCACTCTAAAGCAGACCAGGAACAACACTTGGTATATACAGTAAGTTCTACGACAACCAACAACTCTATTTTGCATACTCATAGAAAGCCCTAAATCTGAAAATGGTTACAACCTCAAGAACTGTGAAATTGAAGAACACCAAGAAGGATGAGTTCAAGCTCATCAAGAATTCAACATGTGAGGAACCACACTACGAGATTCACCATGAGGTTGCATCAAAACCTGACAATGCTAGAGCATTCTAGTGAATACTAGCTAGGGTTTTACTTGTCGAGGACGTTTGAGCATTTATACACTACAAGATTACAGAAATAGGTGATTCAGAGGTTGAACAAGCTTATAAGAAGCTATGAAATGAAGATGGAACTTTGAAAGATGAGAATAAACATATAGAAGTAAAATGGCTCACTAATGCCTTGTTATTCCCGAAGGTCTTCAAAATTGAGTGGATTTGGTTAGTACTGAGCCAAATGCACAATCATAAACTTTGGTTGGATGAACCGAAGATGATAACCTAAGATGTTATCCATTTAGTCATTGGTTACCTTGTAACCGAGAAGGTAAAAAAATTAAAGAACCCACCAAAGGCTGAGACTAAAAAGATTACAAGAGCCAAATGGGATGGAAAAGGATTGAAGGTTTCCACGATTACCGATGATGAGAAGAAATTCAGTGCATGTGTTCTAGGCTACAAATTCTTTCAAGCCAGCAGGATGAACACCATAGCATCTGGTGCAATAGACACAACTTACAAGATTGTAAAGGACTTATTAGAACTTCTACTGAACTAGTTAGAAGATAATTTGAAGACTATAAGGAATGCAAAGTCAAACACATGTAAGTTTGGCTCACTCATAATGTGCATTTTCTTCTACTTTCAAGAAACATTCCCATTGGTAGGAAATGTGAAATGGGATAGCACAAAACTTGTCACCATGAAGATTAGTGAGCACATTGTTAATCTCTAAGTTCTATTGATGATTAGTGACCAACACTTAGTCATTCACTTAGGCAGTTTTAGTTGGCTATCACTGTGGCCGAGCTAAAACTATGCAAGGCCGAGCAACATTGCCAAGAAGTTTTTAGTTTTCCTAGTTACATTGCCTAGCCGAGTTACATTGCTGAGCCGAGTACGACATATAGATGTTAAATGTCAAGTGACAGAGAAGTCAAGTGCCGAGCAGAACATTTTTTGTATACATGTCTAGAATGATTCAAACTTTGAGGATAAGTGATCTGGCCGACTTGTATAAGCTTTTTCGGCCGACTTATGTATGCATTTAATATTCTTCTACAGATTTAGTTATGCATTTAATTGTTTTATCCTATGCATGATCTATTGTAAGCATTAATTGTAATACCATCAAGGTATGTGTATTAGATCTTGATCGTTGATCTAGATCTCGCTATCATATTTGAATAGATATATTAGATTGCTTCTAAACCCTATTTTGTAAGTGTAAGGAGAAGGACAATGAAGTGTGGTGACTACATTTTGTAGTAAAATGCACAAAGGGTTATTTTAAGAAGTAGAGATCAAGAAGAGTGACAACACAGTGAACGTCAAAGTAAAGTTATATCAGATTATGAGATCATAGAAGGTACTAGAAAGAGGAGATCCGCCATCAGCATAAGAGTGCGTAACAAAGGATCAATACTTGAGACATTATAATCATTGTATCAGGTGAAAATCTCTTAACAGAGTGGTTCTAGTAGACCTTTCTTTATCTCTTAACAGAGTGCTTACTTTATTGCAAGTTGGAATCCTTTAACAGGGTAGATTGTAATGATCTTTAGCTCTTAAAAAGGCAGACCTTTAATAGGGTAGATTACCTTTTGTAATCAACATTTGTAGCCTTAATAGGCACACTTTATTACTGCAGTAGTGGAGAATTTTGTGGGTGTCATCCCCACCCTAGTTTTACCTATTTGGGTTTCTGGGTTACCAAGTTATTGTGTTATGTGTTATTTATTTCATTGTGTGGATGC
>MU225453.1:242242-268195 GCA_018584345.1 Thuja plicata
TTTGGAAATTTTGATGAAGCCAAAGCTAAAATTTCTAGAAGCTTGAATGAGGGAACTATGGAAAGGAAAAGAAAGAAGATTGTGAAAAATCTAAAGAAAATAGTTGGTTTAGGTAGTGATGAAGAACTTGAGGATGCACCTTTAGGCCTGACCACTGGACAAGGTGAGGATATATCTATAGAGGAGGAAGTGAGTGCATCAGAAGAGGTCACAAAGAAAGCTATGGGTAAAAGACCATCAATTGTCATAGTAACCAAGCCAAGCAAAGCTAAACCTAATGTTACACCTCCTATAGCTAATCGTCTGAGGACTAGAGCATCTACTATTACTTCTCTAGAAGAAGTGCAAACAAAAGTATATGGTAAGAGGAAAGTTGCAGAAAGTAGTTCTAGAAAGGAAGCTAAGGTTTCTCCTAAGGCTGAACCGAGTAAGCCAGCAAAGAGACCAAGAAGGAGACTAAATTTGGGGACAGATAGTGATGAGGAAAAGATAGAAATTGATGAGCCTAGCAACATACCTACAACACAATTCAAGAAACCAACTAGTATTGATGAGGTATGTGACACTTTGAGGAATTCAGCAGGGTTAGCAACTTTTAAGTTCATTAAGTATGAGAAATTGAATAATGTGGATAGGCATAAAGTTCAGGAAGCACTCTTGGATATGATGAGTACTTTCAAATTAACTCCTACAAAGATAGGAAATCATGTGCGAAATGAACTATATGATTTTCTGTCAAGAAAATGGGAATTTGCACTTACCACAGAGAGACAGATCAGGGAAGGAACTCTAGCCAAGGTAATGCCTGAGATAACCTCAAAACAAAGAGACAAATTCATTGAGGATTACAAGAGTAGGTTTGTTCCTAAACTCAGAGGATATGTTGTTTTGAAAAATGAAATTGAAGGTGTAGTACAATAGAGCACAAGCATCTAGAAGGAAATCTTTGGACTGATTGTTCCAAAAGATAAGAAATCTGGTGAGGGGACATGAGAGAAAAAGACAAAAGAAGTTGAAGTGAAGACTACCCTTGAGCCACATATAACTCAAGATCAAATTTCCATAGAACAAGACAAAACCAAAGATGCATTAGACTCAACTAACTCTATTGATCTGACTGCAGACAGTCCTATGGATTTTATAGTTGATGATCTAAGCAATTTGAATGTCGAGAAACAAAATATGTCGAGTGGTACTTACACTGAT
Source organism: Thuja plicata (assembly GCA_018584345.1). Lineage (NCBI taxonomy): Eukaryota > Viridiplantae > Streptophyta > Pinopsida > Cupressales > Cupressaceae > Thuja > Thuja plicata. The sequence goes on from MU225453.1 coordinate 243,449, forward strand.
TCGCCTATTAAGGCAACTGGTACTAAAGAAGAAAAGACCACAACATCTGATGAGATAATTGAAGTTGTCAATGATAAAAAAGGTGAAGAGAAACAACAAACAAATGTACAAGAGGTAACTTCACTGAATCCACCTATTTTAGAGGTTGTGAAAATAGTTTTAGATAGTGGAGTAGTGATAATGGATACTATTGATAAGCCTAAAGAAAGGTAATGCAAGTGTTGGTTGATCTACCACACTCTGCATCATCCACTCCCATTGGTCCTAAAACTGGGAGTATGCCAAACCCACAGATAGTATTGATAGAATTAAAAGAGGCAATGGACATTGACACTATCAAAGGAAAAGGTATTATGTTACCGAGCATAAGTTCTCCAGAGTTGAAGAAAAAGAAAATTTTGAAGAAGAAGTCTCAAATTCTAGATGTAACATTAGATGAAGTCATTGTGATTCCACAATGGGATCCAAATGAGTTATCTTTTGAACAAATAGGGAGTCTTCAAGAATTACTTAAGAGGAAGAAGAGATAGGAAGAGATGAAGATAGAACAAAAGCAAAAATAGGTGTTGCATGACATCAAAGACATATTTGCAAAGGCTTTTGACTTAGAGGATGAAATGCCTCAAGCTCCAATTATTGATCAACTAGTCAACATTGTACAGAAGGTAACTGATGAGGACATAGACAGCAATGAAAAGCTTCTACAATGGTCCAAGAGAATATTTGAGAGCAAATTTCTAGAGAAAATCTCATAAGAGATTGCCACAAAATAGGTTGAACTTTCTATTCTTGTAGAAACTTTAGAGAAAGTTATAGTCAATGTTTATTCTTTGTACAGAAAATTATGTGATGTTGAATTTTTCACAAAGGATAATCTATAGCTTGTTCAGAAGCTACAGTTAGATTTAAGATCAATTGGCACTACTTTGGGTAAAGATACTACATCTAGTTCTTTACATCTTACTAAGTTGATAAATGCACAATGGAGAATAGTCGAGCTTATGGTTGAAGGTGGTCGAATAAGGGCCAAGTTGATAACTATTTAGACAAGCCTATTGCCTCACTTGGAGGTAATACAGAAGGAACTTTCAATTGCAAATGAGTTATCATAGAGTAATGCAAATTTATCAACTACAAAAATTTTAGTGAGTCTAGCTGCCGAGATAGAAATAAAATTGGAAGTTATGAAGATTGCTAAGGAAAGCTAGGATACTACATTCGAATCCACCCTGCAGCTTCACAAACAATTTTTGGATAAGTACAACTTAACCCCACCAACAATCAGTGACAAAAACAAGGGGGAAATTGGAAAGGAAGTTGGAAAGGATACAGTATGATACATCAGTACAGAACAAGGTACACTTGTATATAAATTTTGATACATGAGTACATACAGGTACACTTGTATAAATTTTTTGAAGGCATGTAAAATTTTTGTATGGATTATTTTTGAGTATATTCCTAGGGGGAGTACTTAGTATACTTAGGAAACATTTTGATGAAATGAACGGAAGTAATGATAAGTGTTTTTACCACTAATATCAAAGGGCAGATTTTTAATCTCTAAGTTCTATTGATGATTAGTGACCAACACTTAGTCATTCACTTAGGCAGTTTTAGTTGGCTATCACTATGGCCGAGCTAAAACTATGCAAGGCCAAGCAACATTGCCGAGCAATTTTCAGTTTGCCTAGTTACATTGCTGAGCTGAGTTACATTGTCAATCCGAGTAGGAAACAGAGATGTTAAATGTTGAGCGACAAAGAAGTCAAGTGCCGAGTAGAACAGTTTTGTTATACATGTCTGGAATGATTCAAACTTCAAGGATAAGTCATCTGGTCGACTTGTATAAGCTTTTTGGGCCAACTTATGTATGCATTTAATATTCTTCTATGGAGTTAGTTATACATTTAATTGTTTTATCCTATGCATGATCTATTGTAAGCATTAATTGTAATACCATCAAGGTATGGGTATAAGATCTTGATCATTGATCTAGATCTCGCTATCAAATTTGAATGGATATATTAGATTGCTTCTAAACCCTATTTTGTAAGTGTAAGGAGAAGGAAGATGAAGTGTGGTGACTGCATTTTCTAGTGAAATGCACATAGGTTTATTTTAAGAAGTAGAGATCAAGAAGAGTGACAACACAGTGAACAACAGAGTAAAGTTATATCAAATTATGAGATCATAGAAGGTACTGGAAAGAGGAGATCCATATCAGCATCAGAGTGCATAACGAAGGATCAATACTTGAGACATTCTAATCATTGTATCATGTGAAAATCTCTTAATAGAGTGGTTCTAGTAGAGCTTTCTTTATCTCCTAACAGAGTTCTTACTTTATTGTAAATTGAAATCCTTTAACAGGGTAGATTTTAATGATCTTTAGCTCTTAACCAGGAAGACCTTTAACAGGGTAGATTACATTTTGTAATCAACATTTGTAGCCTTAACAGGCACACTTTATTACTGCAGTAGTGGAGAATTTTGTGGGTGTCATCCCCACCCCATTTTTACCTATTTGGGTTTCTGGGTTACCAAGTTATTGCGTTATGTGTTATTTATTTCATTGTGTGGATGCTATTTGAGATTACATTAGATTCATATATGTATGCATGTCGATTAGTTTGTTTTAAGTGTTTAAGTTTGAAGATCTGATTCAGCCCCCACTCTCAGTATCTTGCTTTCCCATTATTGTATTTTCAACACACATAACCTCACTAGGAGATAGTTTTGAGACAGTCATGGATGAATAATTTAATGTATTCAAAGACTGAATGCAAAAGAAGGTAAGGATCCCCGAGAAACTCATTAAGAAGTATAAAGATGAAATATGTTTCATAGTTGATACAGACCACACCTATATCAAACCTATTGTACCGAGGACAACATGGCTTCTACCATTAGAATATGAGATAGATATAGATCTAGCATCTAAAGAAATTGATGCCTTGTTAAATGAACGACTACAAAAGAAACAACCTAAGTTTGGAACTTATGAGGAGGTCAAAACAAGAATAAAATATGGCCTGGTTGTTAAGAAAATTGTCAGGAAAAAGGACAAAATGGTAAAGAACCTCAAGAAGATACTGTCGGCAACAGAGGAGGAAACTGAGCAGGAGGAAGAAACTGAAAAGGAGGTAGAAACTGAAGGATAGCTACCTATTGGTGAAGCTGAAGAAAAGAATGATTCCGATGCCACAGAGTCAGATTCACCACCTCCTCCACCAGCCAAGAAGGTAAGGACCACACCTGCTTCTAGAACTAGAAGACAAACATCTAAGGATTCAACTCCTTCACCCTTGAAGAAAGGAAAAGTAATAACATACAAGAGGAAAGCGGCCACACCGAAAAGAGGGCCAAACAAAAGAATAAGGAAGCTTATAAGAACCTGAGAAGATATTGAAGACATCGAGAAAGATGAAGTTGTAGACGGAGAAAATGTCAAGGTTAAAGCTCCAGAAACTATTGATGACATTTGTAAATCTATTGCAAATTTAGGATCTATCATAGATTCTAATATTAGAAGATGGTTGAAACTAGATCCAGAAGATCAGAACAAAGTTGAAGATGCCATCATAGAAAAAATGTACAAGTTCAAATATGTACCGATTTAGTTTGAAAGCAATAATGTACCAAGGGAACTCTTAGACAGACTATACTCAAGATGGACATTTTCTTTGAGGAGTGAGAAGGAAATAAGAGAAAGAGTACTTGTTACTCTCATGCCTTCTAAATACAAGAAGGAAGAAATTGGTGAAATGATGGAGAACCAGAAAAAGAAATTCTCACCAAAGTTAAGAGCCTACAAATTTCTTGAAGGGAAGCTTATAGAGATTGAAAAAGAGATCCATAAGAAATGGTGTAAAATTCTAAACATAACTATTGAGGAAGAAATCCTTGAGAAAGTCCTATAACAACTAGATGTTGATAAGGCAACTCAAGCACAGATCTTAATAAAAGATACAGAAGATGATACATCTGTTGAGTTAGATAAGGAAGAAGAAGACACAATGGAAAACAAAAATATGGATGTTGTAGATGAGTCATGGCCTAACACCACAAAGGACAACATTTTGGATAACACTATCATTGACATTATCAATGATCCAGTAGAGGAAGTTAATAAAGATGAACATGTCAATGTTACAAAGTAAACAACCAATGAGCAGGACACAATAGTTGATACTGCACAGGTGAACATACCAGACAACATGCCAATATTGATACAAGTAATCGATATTCTATAAGAAAAAGACAAGTCACCAGAAAAAGATACTCTCGAGGATACAGGGGAAGAGGAAATGAAAGACAACGCCGATGATCAGAACAACATTAGAGACACTCACACAGTAACTGATAGTGATAAGGTTATAGGAGGAGATACAAAGAAAGAAGATGGAGACACAACAGAGAAGGATGCATAGGAAAATAAAGATGAAGTGCATAAGGACACCAATGAAGGAGATAAAACTAAAGATGAAACTCCTGAGGAAACTGACAAAGGTTCTACCAACAATGTGAAGGTTAATGTGGAGACGTCTATAGATACCCGACAAGATGAAACTGATTCAAAGCAGCAAAAAGAAGCATAACAAGTAACTTCATCGAGCACAACTGAGAAAGCCAAGAAATTGGCAATGGTTTTACATTCAAGTGCAACACAAAAGAAGAAGAAGAAATCCAAGAAGAATAAGTTGGAAGTCACCTTGGATGAAATTATTGAGATACAAAAATGTGACCCAACAACACTTGATTATGAAGCATTAAAATAATACGGTGAAATATACCAAAGGAAGGAATTATAGGAGAAGCTGAGGAAACAACAACAAGACTCCATGGTACTGGAAACAACTAGGGACATCTTGCACCAGATTGTACCCGATGTTGATATTGATCAAAATAAGCCAATTCTTGATCAATTAGCCACTCTCACCGAAGCAATTACCACTTAGAACATTGATTATGAGAAGGCAATTGAAGAGAGAGAAGAGAAAAAGTACCAACAGAAACTCATTGAGGACATCAGCCAAGAAGTGGCAGTCAACAAGGTAAAGCTTTTAGAATTAATTATTGAATTAGATCCAATTATAACTGAAGCTATTTCCTTGTTTCAACAACTGAGCACATTGGAAAATTTCACTAAAGAGAATAGTAACAACATAGAAAAGTTAGATACAGATCTAGCTAACTATGCTCAAAGCTTAACCACCAATGAAGACAATGTAGTAAATCTGCACTATGATAAGATCATTGAAATAAAGAGGTTAAGGTAGGAACTTTGGGAAGCAGAGGCTGACTTCAGGGAAGAATTCACCGAGCTCCAAGATCAACCTCTACCAAATTTAACATTGCATCAACAACACATCAATTTAGAATGACAACTGATAGCAACTCTCGAGATGTCTGTAGCAGACAACATATATGATATGCATTCCAAGATCACACTCGATCCCATGGCTCTAGAGAAATTAAAGGAAAAATGGGATAAAATGATGGAAGACATGAAAGCTTCACACTCCCACATTTTTTATAAGCTCTAAGGTATAGACCTTTTCCCTTAATATCAAAAAAGGGGGAAAATGATATGTATTCGTTCATTTGGGAAAATGATATATGGAGAATGATATGTATATATTCATATGGGGAAAATGATATGTAAAGATAGGTAGGCACTATACAGTACTATAAAAAATAATTATATACTGACATATACATAGGGGGAGTCATTAAATGACTAAGGATTATATATGTTGTACATACTTAATATTTTGTTAGTATTTGGCACATATCAGTTTTTGATACTAATGTCAAAGGGGGAGATTGATGACATTAATTTTCCATTAGTATGCAAACAAAACTTTTGGTAAGCATACACCAAAGTACAAAAAAAAGAGCGAACCAAAAATGACCAAGTACAAAGAAAACCGACAACACAACTTTATGTGTACACTGGAAAACAAAAGTCAGAAAGATAAAGAGGAACCCGATAGAGGAACCCGACGTACAGGATATAGTGAAAACCAAAGAGATAGTTAAAGAGAAAATTGAGAGAACAAAACTAAATGATATTCAACTAATTTCAGAGCATAACCGATCATTAGAAACTGAGAGTTAGTTGCAGCCCGCAAAAACTGGATCTGACTTCCATGTCAGATAAAGAAGTCTTATTCTATTTATAGAATCTTGATTTTAAAAAAAAATCTATTTCTTTAGGGATAAGAAACATGAATGTAAGTTCTTTAATCAGTCTAACTGATTTAAAACACATAGACTAGGAGATCTAGGTAAAAGTTGTAAACCTGATCTTAGAGTTAACATTGTTTTTTGTGAAACTTGATGATGTCAATCCATCTTATAAATAGATGATGCAATAATTCATTAGAAAATGATGTGAATATGAAAGAGAGGATGAATGAATTCCACGAGGACATCTATGGATCACATTGAAAGTTTTAAGAACCAAAATAGAAAAAGGTGAATTTGGTTAGCAAGAACCAAGAACAAAGGCTACCGAGAATCAGAGGTATTATTAAATCACATTAGGTGATCATATTATTCATGTAAACTTAAATGGATCTGTATCAACAATAGGAGATTGCATTTACTAGGTCAAATTGTAATTTTCTATCATTCTAACAAGTGGAGAAAAGTGTAAAAATCCTTTCAAGGAAGGTGGATTTAACAGTCCAACAATAAATCTCTTAACCGAGTGCACACTCAACAATGTTTCTAAATCTCTTAACTGAGTAGACTTTAACATGTCTCTACATAGACGCTTAACCGGGTAGATCATTAGAAGTGATCAAATTGTAAGCATTAACTGGCCCCTTCCAATATGCATATAGTGAAGATTTTATGGGTGCCATCCCAACCACGGTTTTTACTTCATAACATGAGTTTTCTGTGATATCATATCTTGTGTTATGTGTCAATTTCTTTCATGAATGTTTCTATGAATGTTCACATGTATGTTAACTTTATAAATTGATATAACTCACATCAATATAGTATAGATCAGATGAATGGATATACAATTGATTACACAAAGGGTAATTGAATAAAGGATACAAATTTTTTAGAGGTACTCATTCACCCCTCCCCTCTGAGTACACACTTCCCATTAATTCCAACAATACTGACACCAAATCTGATGAAGATATTCAAATGGTATTTGTTGCCATGAAGGATGAATGAGATGAAGAGGAAATGTATGTTTAGACTTCACTCGTATCTAAGGTTAGTAAGAATGATGTCTAGACTATAAACAGTGGCTGCACTCACAAAATGACTGGAGATAAGGAAAATTTTGATACTTTTGAGTATTATTATGGTGGATCAGTAAGAATGGGTAATGACTCACCTTCTCTGGTTGAAGGTAAAGGAACTATATTGTTGAATAATCTGATCATATGTGAAAATTCATATTGGGTAAAAGGACTTAACTATAATCTATTGAGTGTTTCACAATTGAATAAAACAAGTCACCGAGTTGCATTTGAGAAAAAGAAGCCAAAGATCTTTAATGAATTAAGAAGGTTGATTGGAACTAGTGAATAGACAAAAGGTAACCTACTCTATCTTGATGCTATTAACACTACTTATTTAATGGCTAGAAACAAATACATATGGTTGTGACATAAGAGGTTATGCCATGTGAATTTTGACAACATGATTAAGACAAGAAATAAAAGGAAAGTAAGAGGCTTACCGAGCATGTCAAAGCCAGATCATGTCATGTGTAGGAAATGTCAAAAAGGTAAATTGACAAAGTCTAGTTTCAAGAGAAAAACCCATACATCTAATGCTATTCTAGAACTAGTCCATACTGATCTATGTGGACCCATCAGAAATAAGAGAGCTACTATGGTGATATATACTTCATTCTATTTGTAGATGAGTATTCTAGAATGATGACAATTATGTTCTTAAAAGAGAAATAAGAAGCATTCAAGATGTTTAAATGGTATAAAGCTATTGTAGAAAAACAAAGTGGTAAGGAACTGAAATTATTAAGATCAGGTAGAGGAGGAGAATTTATTTATGATGAATTCTCTAACTTTTTCAATGAGCATGGAATTAAAAGACAAGTTTTTGCACCAAGAACACAACAAAATGTGATTGCTGAAAGAAGGAACGAATCCATTGTTGATTGTGCAAGAACACTAATGATAGAAAAATGCATCACACAAACATTTTGGAGGAAATTTGTCAGTACTATTGTCTACACATTGAACAAATTTCAATTGAAAAAAAACACAAAAAAGACACCTTATGAGCTATGGTATGGATACACACCCAATGTAAGTTACTTCAAAATTTTTGGAAGTCAATGTTATATTTTGAAAGATGATATAAATGGAAAGCTTGACTACAAAAGTGAAGAACGGTTCTTTATAGGGTATTCCACCAAAAACAAGGCTTATAAATGTCTTAATAAGTCCTTTAACAAAAAAATTGAGAGTGCAAATATCAAAATAGATGAATTTGCTGAGAAAAATGATGAGGAAAGAAGAAAAGAACTAGAAGACTACAACATGATTGTTTATAATGAAGAACCTGATACTCTTCCTGAGAAATAGTGTATCGCTCCCAAGCAACAGAACAATGCACCCTAGCATCAGGCTACAAACACTAAAAATCAAGAAATTTCTCAAAATGATGTTCTAAGCAATGAAGATCAGAATGAAGGACAAGATGATGATCAGAATGATGAAAAAAGAGCTAAACTAGTACTTTCCAAGTACATCAGAAGACACCATCCACAAAACCAGATCACAGGAGACAATAAGGCTAGAATGAGAATAAGAAGTAAGTCACTGAACACTAGATGTTTAATTTGTGATTTTGAGCCTACATCAATAGGATAGTAGTATAGTAGTATCAATAGGATAGTAGGATAGTAGTATAGTCAATGAACACTAGATGTTTAATTTGTGATTTTGAGCCTAAAATGGAAAAATATGCATCTACATCAATAGGATAGTAGTATCAATGGGACATGCCTGCATGAAAATTTTTACTATCTATGGTTATCATTCTGGATTATAGAAAAGAGTTGTTTTTGTAAACCAAATATCTGAACTAAAGGGACTTAGTTCATGTAGCTTAGAAACCTTTTTCAGAAACAAAAAGGTAGTGCTAGGTTAGTGAAAACAATCAATCAACAAAAATTCATGCATGAATGTTCATGACACATGGCATTCACACACAAAAAATGATCAGTTGGTCATGTTCACTAACGTAACATGTTGAACTTTCTGGTGATGTTTTCAAACAGAGTAAACAAAAGTGCATTTTAATGCAAAGATTAATGACCTATGAATTCAATAATAGAAGAGAACAAGGAAAAATGAAGTGGGTGTGATGAGCCCGTGCTTGAACCTCACAAGATGCATTATCAAAGGAGAAAGAATGCTATGAGTTGATAAGTTCAAGGATTTGAAAATGCAGAAGAGGAATGCAGATACAACTTGTTTATTCTAATGTTGTCATAAGTACTAGTGTTCATGAACATAATGAATGAATAATAGTGTCATCAAAGAGGAAAGCAGGAGTTCACCAAACTGTGTTGATGCCATTAATGCCAAGATGTAGTTTTATCAAATGCAATGAAAGGATGCTATGGAATGAGTATGTGCAAGATAAATTGTACATGTGGAGAGGAGAAAGAATTGCAAACTGGTATACAAAAAGTCAAATGATAGTGTTGTTCAAAGATATAAAAGTTTCATATCACATTATGCCTCTTTCTATTTTTGCAAAGTGACATGCAAATGCAAATGAAATTCATCATGGTGTCATCAAAGAACAGTAACAATGTATTCAAACACTGTTGATATTAAATACATAGTTCATCAAATGTTGTTGTAAACGCTGGTGTACAAGAAAAGTGTGTAAGTTGTTAACATAGGTAATATTGTTATTTAATTATGCATAATGAAGGTCAATTACAATGTTGTTTTAAAAAGGTGACTACTGGTGTAAATGATAATAGGAAATAATATAACAGTGCCTTCAAAGATAGGTGACAGCAAGAGTTCACCAAACATAGTTAATGACAGTAATGGATAACGGTGATATGTATTTTTGCAATGAATATGCATGTAACAGAAGAGATAATCACACTATTTTCCAAAAAGACAAATAACGATAATGTTGTTATAAAGAGATGTCAGATCATAACAATGATATCTACTTTGCAAAGTAATATGCATGCATAGAAGAACTGAATAAACAGTGTTATGGAACTAAAATATGCATATGTAGAAAGAGATGGATAACATTATTATCAAATGAAATATATATGTTCAAGAAACAATAGTATTGTTTAATGGAAAACATGCATTTTAAAATATCAGGCTAAACACACTGATGTCATGGGTGTCACGAGCCCGTGCTCGAACCCCATGAACAAACATTCTTACTAGAGTCATATCTAACATAAAATCAGTACATGATATACTTATCACTATAATTTTTGGAAGGTGGAGACCATACAATAGAAAAATTTAGACATCTTAATAATTCCAAGCACAGTTCAAGTGTCGGTCTCGACAGTGAAAGGTAGTCAAAACACACAGCATGGTCAGTGTCAAAAGTGGACAAAGACACAAGAAAACCCAAGTCAACAACAGTGGAGACAATAATGATGGGTTGTAGATGAGGGAGTGAAAACATAATTATAACTTCAGGCAGAGGCCTATCAGAAGAAATAGTCATCAGCATTAGACAGCTCAAGCTTTCCAAACCGCAATACAAAGATAAAATAGCAGTGGTTTATTCAAGAAAAAGCCCAGTTTGAGCAAAGATAATAATAGCAAAGTAAGAAGAACCTAAATCATTCCAGTGAAGAAAATTAAAATCCCATAACTCAAGTATTTTGAAGCTATGAAATGCAACAACGACATCAATAGTGAGAAGAATGCAAAGCTAAAGATAGAGGTAACTTATCTCTAAATTCAAAACATGAGAAGTGATGATGTGAAGCCTGAGCTCCATAAAGACAGGCATGAGCAGTGCCATTCATTATGGCCAAGACCCAGAGCATCAAAATCGCTGCACTCCAGTGCTAAGTGTAGCTCGACCCCGGATTAAGTCAGATTAACTCTAGATGGTGAGAGCCCGAGCTCTTGGTTACACCGCCAACTTCTAGTTGGAGCTCGAGATACATGCTTGTAGCCAAAGGTGGAATAAAACCACTATGCAAACACTATTTTCTAGCCCAAAATAAACAAAATGAAGCTCCAAAGAAACAACACAACTCCCACATCACAGTGATGAACTCCAGATCAAAAACCTGATGCCAAAGAAGTAGTGAAAGACCAAAATCAATGCCATAGTTGCAGCATGGGTGGCACCATGGGTTATGTTTTCAAACCCCATATTTTTCCCAAATAAAAAAAATGCAATGACCAAGAAAATCCAATTTTTTTTTTATATATTTTGGAATCTGGTGACAAACATTACACAATGCAGTGCACGACAGCCATAATCTCGAAATTCCAAGTGCCACGATAGCCACCTAGCCTATGCTATGGTGTGGATATTTTGGAGAGTTGTTGATTGCATAGTATTGGTCATGTTGACCTAGGGTTATGCTGTCGACATTAGGTTTAAAGGTATGGTTTTGGTTATATGTTTTGGGGTTAGGTTTTTTTATAGTTTTGATATATGTTGGTTTTGTTTAGTAAAAGATGTATGTTTTCAAAACCAACATTAGGGGCATAGATTAAGGCATGAATTGTGCTTAACAATTAAGGTTTTCTAGCTGATTTGGAGGGGTTTTGGATGGATTTTGGAGGGAATTTTGATTTTTGAAATTGGCCTTGAGAGAGTATATATCTGAACTTCCTAGTCAGTTTTAGGGGTTCAAAATTTAGGGAGAAGGTGGTTTTGTGAACATATCAGTTCCTTTGTGCCTTTTGCATACATTTTATAACCAAAGGTTCAGTTTTGATGCATTATTTTGTTCAAGTGAATGTACCTTATTCCTTGGCATGTTTTGTAGCTTGGAATATAACCATTTGCATATTTTGAAGAAAATAAAGAAATTTCCCCATTATTCACATATTTTTAGAGTTTGATATCAATCCTCTTCTCGATTTTTGCATTTAAGTGTGATGTGTTTTATAGCATATAGAAGTGAATTAATCCAATTCCTTCTCTAAGTCATCAAAATATAACCTTTTTCAGAATATGTAAGTATGTTGGCAGATCATCATTGTTTGTGGCGCAACCCTAATAGTGAGATCTTTAGGTCAACCTATACGTTGAATAGTGAATGTCTATTTCAAATCTCAGTAGTGTGTATCTTGTGGATGCTTGTTTGAAGTTTTTATTAGTCTAAATTTATTTTGGTGTATCACCTTCTAGTTTATTTATTCAGTTTTTAAGTTATCCCTTTTCCCATTTCACAAATTAGAGAATCAGTCATAGGTGATATTCCAAATCCAATAGGAACCGAACTAGAATCCAGAGACTCCTTCTGAATCAGAGTCTACCCACAACTTAGGAAGGTTTCCATTGTTACCATGAGATATTAGTATGCCCTAATGCCTAAGTTAGGGTGATATTTTAAGGCCTTAACAATAGAAAAATATAATAAACTTTAAATAAAATACGAATAAATAATTAAGGCGTGGACTATGTTTTTGATTGCTCATAAAAACAAGTTTTAGGGGGACCCAACATACCTTACAAGCATTACAAAAAGGAATATACATTAAGCCCATTGAACTCAAATAGGACTGGAAACCAGCCAGCTATACCCATAACCAACACAGAAAACCATAAACCAACAACAACACCCAACAACCAAAAAACTAAAAAAAAACTAGCACAGAAACATGGGAAAAACATGACCTAGGAAAAATCCAGAAGAGTTCCCTTTGCCTCGTTCTTTGCCTCAGACAACTTCTTGATTGTAACATTAAAATCTGAGAGTTCCAAGATCCTGTCTAGGATCTTCTTCTTTTTAGCAGATTGAGTGTGCTTGCCTAGACTAGCATCACCCTCATCATCTTTGTCATCCTCGAGCTTCAAAGTTGGAGACCCAGTATCCATCTCAAACTTGATGGCATTGAAGCACTCCATCTCAGAACCCATAAAAAATGTTAATAATATTCATATGAAGGCATATACTATGTTAATAATATTCATGAAAGTGAGTCCATGTGACTAAAATCAAAGCAAGGAATCACTATAATTTTTACAAAAATAAGAAAAGTCTCAAAATATATTAAATTTATATTTATTGTAAAAGTTGTAACATAATACCCACACAAAATGATACAAATGCATAACATGAAAATTTCAACTTCTTTTATAATATCTATTTCTTATAAATATTTTCTACAATAGACCATAAAAGTATAATATTAATTTTATATATTTTGTATAAAACACTTTTATAAATTAATTTAAAAAATAATATACTTTCTTTAATATAAAATTTATAGAATCTACACTAGGCCAATTTAGAAAAACAAAAAAAATAAAATATTGTTTAGAACTATATATATACACTTTTTATTTCTAATATTTATCCTTTGAATCCACTTTCTACAGATTAAAATGGAAAACACAAAGGATTTTCACAAAATTTTCAGCATTTTCTCTTCATGATCTGCATATTTTGTGGTGGAAAACCACAAAAAATCGAAAAAAAGCATTGCTTTTTCTCGAAAAAAAATGTTCAACTTTTTTTTTTGGTCTTTTGAGTGCATTTTGCATGGAAATTAGCCGCTGACATATTTTTTACCATCTTAATCTTCATGTAGCTTTTTATAGAAATATTTAAATTATTTCTATTGACAAACATTTGTTTTCTTGACCTTAGGTTGTACTATTGGGAAACTTCCCTCATCTTACTTGGGCTTACCTCTTTGTTCCAAACCCCCGGAAAGCTTTTGGCATACTATTATAGACAGATTTAAAAACAAGCTTGCTGGCTAGAAAGGGGCCCTTTTGAGAAATTTTGGGAAACTTCAATTACTGAAATCCACACTTCAAAATCTTTCTATTTATGCTATGAGCCTGTTTAAAATTCCTCACAAAATCGCTACTGAAATTGATAAAATCCAGAAAAGATTTCTCTGGTTGGGGGTTGAAGAGAAGAAAAGGCTTAGTCTTGTGGCTTGGGATAAATATTGCAAGCCTAAAATGTTGGGAGGTCTTGGTCTGAGAAGTATACAAAGTGTCAATAAAGCCCTTTTGGCTAAACAACTTTGGAGAATATATGGAGATCAGAAAGAATGGAATTGTATTATCAGAAACAAATACCTATTCAATTATAATTCCTTGGAGGATTATATTATTGAAGATATTAGTATTAATGGATCTCACATTTGGAATAGTGTAATCTCGAATAAAGATATGATAATTAAAGGAAAGAGACGGAAGTTGGGGGATGGAAAGAGAATTGAGTTCTGGGATGATGATTGGATCCATAAAGTGCCTCTTTCTAATAATCAAGAGTGGAAACATGCAATTGATAGGTGCAAAGCTACTATAGGTTTTAAAGCTAATGATTATTGGCAAGAAAAAAAATGGAGGAATCTTGGAGAAATCGATAGCAGATTCATTTTCCTCCAGCATGAGTTGTAGACTTGGCATATCAAAGACAACATCTAGGACTCTATTGTGTGGGATTCTAGACCTGATGGCAATTACACAGTGGCCTCTGCTATTAATATTTTCACTAAAAGAGAGGAGAGACCTCTTTTCTCCTATGTGTGGTACAAAAATATCATTCCTAAAATTAATTTGTTTTATTGGATTTTAATTCAAAATAAATTGCTAACCCTTGACAACCTTGCTAAAAGGGGTTTCTATATTGTGAATAGATGTGTTCTTTGATTAGAAAATAGTGAATCTTGTGATAATCTTATGCTCCACTATCCCTTTACTCGTAAGGTTTGGGAAATTATCTTTAGGAAATGGAATTTGTGCTGGTTCTTCCATCTTCTTTGGCAAGATTTGTTTACTCAATGGAGCTATCCACCTGATAATATAATTGCTAAAGATTTCTGGTCCTTAATCCCCCCACACTAATGCTGGAAATTATGGAAAGAATGAAACAATAGAATCTTTAGGGAGAAAGAGTCCTACCCTGAAGCTATTGAAAATCATATATGTAGGGTGCTGAAAGAAAATTTTCTTTCCTCAAAATCTAAGTCTAAAGAAAGTGTGATGACTAGTGATTGGCAAGTAGAATTCCTGAACCCAAGTCTAAATCTTAGAGAGCTATGACAATCTAGATTTCTCCTCTGAAGGACTAAGTCAAAGCTAATTTTTATGGGGTGGAGAAAGGAAATTTGGGTATGACTGGAGGAGGAGGCATTACAAGAGACCAAAATGGTATCTATGTTAGTGCCATTACAACACCTTTGTAAGTTCAATCGAATTACAGAGCTGAAGTAATGGAAGCCCTTAATGTGATTCTGCTAGAAGAAGAACTAGAATGTAAGAAAGTTTGGCTGGAGGGTGATTCCCTAAATATTATTAATAATATCAAAGGTATTAGAAAGGAATCTTGGAAAATTGAGAAAATTATTGATAAAATTAAGGTTGCGGATTTGAAATTCACTGCTTTCCATGTCACCCATAATTTTTGAGAAACTAACCAAGTGGTGGATGGTCTTTCTAACCTTGGATTTAAAAATGACATCACTTGAAAGAAGCATGGAGATGCGAAGATTAATGATGAAATAAATTCATTACTCAATCATGACAAAGTTAACAACAAGGTAGGTGATATTAACAATATTAATCATATATTTTAATGTGATATGGATTTTGGGTACAATGAAGGTGATGTGCCATGTGAAGTGTCATAAAAATTATGATATTAAGCCACTGCATGATTTTTGGGGTTTCAAGAAATAGTCTATTTATTTAAAGCTCTTTCTGCACATTGTGTTGAATTCTGCTAAGGAGACGAAGATTGATAGTCAATATAACAAAATGGAGGAGAACAAAGATATGGGTGGTGACCTAAAAAGAGAAGAACAGGTTGTCTATAAATGGAAGAAGGAAAAAGAAGTTTGGAGAAATCTCAAAAAGGGAAAAGTGCATAGATACCTCAAAGGTCTTCATGGAAATAATAAGGAGGTTACAAAGGCATTTGTGGCAGGCTCGGAGAATGGGAAAGTGAATATTCTGGGTTAATCCTTTATGCTAACTTTAGAACATCTAGCTAAAATCGCTGGTCTCCCTTTAGAGGGAATACAGTTCTCCAAAGCTAAGAAAGAGGGTAATAAAGCCTACAAAACACTCCCAAAGAAAAATGAGGAACGAGCTATGCTTCTCAAAGGTGACTTGGATTATGTTATCCTCTCCAATATCAAGCACATTTGGGCATTTGTTATCAGAGAAATCATGGACTATTTCACTCTCGATGGCAAGTATTCTAAGGTCTATAACTACCACTTCATGCTTGTAAATTATTTATGGCATGAGATTAGGGTTTATTTCCCCTATTATCTGTTAATTTTTCTCAATCAGAGTATTATAGATCAGAGAGTTAAATATTCCCATCTTTTGCATGAGGCGTTTATCCTTCTGATTACGGATTATGTTAAAAATCACATTGCTGACCCGATTCCAAAGAAAATTGACAATGTGAAACACAAGAGTTTGGAGATGTCTACATTAAAAAAAAAGCAAAGCTTCTAACAAAAATATGCAAAGGCCCCATTGAATCAAATATCACGTTGTCAATCTATGATGACATTGAAGGCATGAGAACAGAAGATGAGTAGGAAGTAGAGTCTTCTAAAGATGAGGGTTATGTTGGGGAGTAGAGAAATAGAGAAGAGGTCAAGATGAATATACCTATTATTACTGAGCCTAGGGGCGAGAAAGGGGAGATTGAGGATACCCAGAAGATGGATATCACAATCCTGGAAGAAATAACTAAAAATATTGATAATCTAGTGGATACCTATATTGATGACCAACACAATAATAATAATGATAAGGAGAAGCATAATAACCAATAGTATCTAGAGAATAGGATTAATATGGAATCAGGGGATCTTGAGGAGAATGAAAATGAAAATGGTAAGACTAATAATAAGGAGGAGGAAACAGTTGTAGAGGATGAAACCAAAAAGGCCCACAAAGAAAAAAATGATGATGACCTTGAGGAGGAGGTCCAAAAGGCATATAACTACTGTGAAATCACTTCTACTCCTCCTAAGACTCTGATTGGTGAAGAAGAGGAGAAGAACAGACAAAACCAGAGGAGTCTGGAAGAAGATCTCTGGGATAAAGATTTCAAAGTTAAAAGAGTTGCTAATATCTCTTTCCTCCAAGCGAAAATAAACAAAGCAATGTATGGGTATAATATTGATAAATGGATGCAAGATGTTATGAAGGAGATTCAGTCCAAATGCAAGGACCTTCAAGATAGAAACTCTCTACTCGAGGAGATTGTGGATAAAGTGTGAAATTATGCAACTATGTACTAGCAAGGGAAAGATGTTTTTGGAAAGGTAAACAATAACAATTCTACTTAGGAAGAAAAGTTAAGCACTATATTGACAATTGGATGAAAATATTACTAAGATGGCAAACAAAAACAATGTGATGCTAAATGGAAGCCTGGATTTAACCCAAAAGTTGAACTACAAAAAGTTGCTCCAATGTGGGTCTGCCTTCCTAGTCTTCCCCTAGAATTCTGGGATGATAAAGTGCTTAGATGGATAGGGAAATCCTTCAAAAGTTATATGAAAGCTGACATGATTACTTTGACTAAGTCACGCCTGGTGTTTGCTAGATTTTGTGTTAATGTCACGATGAAAAAGCCCCTTCCCAACTTTGTACTACTCAAGTCCAAGTGGGGGAACTGGAACCAGGCCATTATTTATGAAAACACCACACTACACTGGCAGAAATGTGGGAAAAATGGGCATGTGATGACTAACTGTAAGGGCTCTTCCAGGTTGGAGGAACAACCTATCACATGCCCATGTCCTAAGGTTAACAATGTTGAGTCCCTCCAAGCTGTGCCTTCGGTAGATACCACGGTTGAACATCATTCCCATGGTAGATTCCCCCCCATGTTGGTGGGCTAGTGTTGGAAGGGCCAGAAGAGAACATAGAGACCGAGAAGATTGAGGCCTTAGAAAAAGCGCAGATGAAGGAAGGGTCAGTAAGGAACACAGAGGTCGAGAAGGTTGAGGCATTAGAAGAAGGTGAGATTATCATGGCAAACATTGCAGCTGAGATGGGTACGACTCTTGAAGATGGAGAAATGGTCATAGTATTAACGAATGTCTCTAACACTCTCATTAACAGTCCTAATGGTCTTGATGCCAATATGGAGAACAAGTCTCAGGTGGTTGGAAGTGCTCTAATGGGAAAATTTTGGGGAGAAACTTCTTCCACCTGGCAATGTGGTTTAGATTTTGGGGTGGAAATGATGAGAACATCCTCCTTATCACCCTTGACTTCTGCCCTTGACTGGTCATAACCTAAAAGGAAAACTAGGAGAAAGAAGATGGATGAAGGACTGGAGTAAAAAAAGAAGGTAGATGCAGGGAGTGAAAACAAAGTTGGTTGCTTGACTACTAAGGCGACCAGAGCTAAGGAAGTAGGAAGGGCCATTGCCAATGGAAGGAAACTAACCCTAGAGGACTCTCAAAAAGGTAAAAGATGAAGTTCCTATCATGGAACATAAGGGGTATGAACAGCCCACAAAAATATTTCACTTTGAATAAGTATATTATGGAGCTCCGAGTTGATATGGTTCTCATACAAGAGGTTAAAATGAAGTACAATATTTTTGTGTCGCTGGTTGATAAAATTTGGCCAGGAGCAGCCTTTCTGTATAGTGAAGCTGATGGGGCTTCAGGTGGTGTTGCTACTCTCTAGAACCCTAGTAATTTATCTGGAAACATTGTGGCGTCTTCTCATAACTTTCTTGTTGCATTTTTTACTTGGAATAATTCCTCCTGGTATATGTTCAACATTTATGCCCCAAACTCTAGAATGGAATGGGGTAGACTTTGGGGGGAAATCTATAACCTCATTGATGATGACCATGATTACCCTATTATGTGTGCAGGGGATTTTAATTCTCCCCTATTCCCATTTGAGAAATTGGGAGGGTCCCAAGATTATTCTGATAGTATGCAAGAGCTGGCTGATTTCATGAGGATAAGTGATTTGGTAGATATTGAGTTGCAGGGAATGGGTTTTACTTGGTTTAACAATAGAAAAGGTAGGCACCTTATCCAAGTTAGGCTGGATAGATGGTTGATCTTTGGTGGGTGGGATATTGCCCCTTTGATTAGCTTCTCACACCTCCCAAGGACTGTGTCTGATCACCCTCCTTTGATTCTTGACTGGGAGGAGAAAGCCCGTGCTAAACCCCAGCCATTCCACTACAAGATCATGTGGCATTCTCACCAGGAATTTGAAGACTATATAAAAAGGTGGTGGAATACACCTATTAGGGGAACGACTATGTTTAGAATTGCTGAGAAGCTTAAAATTATCAAAAGGGAGGCCCACGGGTGGAGCAAAAATAAGTTCAGGGATATCTTCCAGTGTAAGAAAGAGATAGAGGAAAAAATTGAACTCCTCCAAAATGAAATGGCCATACGCAATTCCTCTTGGGAAGCTCATATTGAGGAAGAGAGCTGGAGGAAAAAATGGAAAGACAACCTCAAAAGGGAGGAAATCTTCTAGAAGCAACGATCTTGTATCTAATGGGTCAAGGAAGGTGACCGCAACTCAGATTTTTTCCACAGATCTGCTTCAATCCATAAAAGAAGAAATACTATTAAATCCCTGGCTGCCGGTGGGGAGGTGATGACTGAGGAAGAAGACATGGGTAATCATGTGGCAGATTTCTTTCGTGACACTTTTATAAGCCCTATATGGAGGGGGGTTGATTCTGATAGGTCTCATCTCTTGGAGGCTATCCCAACTATTATTTTTAGAGAAGAGAACGATACACTGCTTTCCAAGGTTTCTGAAGAGGAAGTCAAAACTATGGTTTTCTACATGGGTGCTTTCAAATCTCTCATTTTGGATGGATTTCTCTCGGCTTTCTTCTAGCATTTCTAGGACGTCATAAAATATGATATTATCCATGATGCTCGTGATTTTGTTAGAACTAGAAAAATCCTCAAGAGAATTAACAAAACTTACATTGTTTTGGTCCCTAAAGTTCAAGACCCCAACGAACTAAGTGATTTCTAGCCTATCAGCCTCTATAATACTGTTTATAAAATCCTTTCAAAAATCATCACAAATAGGATTAAACCTCTCCTGGGTAAAGTAATTAACCCCAACTAGAAGGGGCTTGTTTCGGGAAGGCAAATTATAGATGCGGTTATCACTACCCATGAAGTCATTCACTTGATGGATAGAGGTAATAATGCTGGCATGACACTAAAATTGGACATTTCTAAGGTGTATGATAAGGTGATTTGGAAATTCCTATACGGGGTGCTAAAAAATCTTGGTTTTAATGCAAACTTCATAAGAATTGTTAAGGAGGCGGTGGAAACTGTTGAATTTGTGGTTCTTGTAAATGGTTCTCCTTGGGGTTCCTTTAATATAGAGAGGGGCTTGTGCCAAGGTGACCTTCTATCCCCTTATTTTTTCCTCCTTGTGGCTGAGGTGTTGGCTCATAATTTATTGAGACTGGAGGCTTCTGGACACATTGTTGGATTTAAACTGGCTTCCACTCTTCCTCCTAAAATCATTCAAAAATTTGTAGATGACACATTTCTATTTGGGAAAGCTTGCATTAGAGAAGTGAGAGAATGGAAAGCTCTGCTAAATGTTTATGCAGAGGCTTCGGGTCAGGTGATTAATTATAGAAAAAGAAAAATTTACTTCTTTAATTATGAACAGAGAACCCAATTGAAAATTATGGAATGTATTGGCTGTAATGGTGGTATACTTCTTGACACCTATCTTGGACTCCCTCTCACTATGAAGGAAGTCTTCGACCCTTTCTGGAGCTCCATACTCAAAAAAATGCAGAAAAAATTGGCAAGATGGAAAGGTAAGGTTCTCAGTAATGCAGGGAAGCTCCAACTTCTGGCAGCAACCCTCCAAGGAATACATGTTTACTTCCTATCTCTTTTCAAAATCAATGATAGAACTGTAGAGAAACTGGAAAAAATCCAAAGGGACTTCCTATGTTCCGGAATGGAGGAAAAGACTAAAATGAACCTGATTAATTGGGATACGGTTTGCCAACCTAAGAAGGTGGGAGGGATGGGAGTGAGAAAGATAAAATATCTTAATAAGGCACTAATTACCAAACTTGGGTGGCAACTTTTTAAAGCTAACTCTGGTTGGTGTAAAATTCTGAAGGTCAAATACTACTTAAATGACCAATTCCCCCTGAGCCAAAACTACCCCACTGGCTCTAAATTGTGGAACTTCATGGTGAAAAGTAAAGGCATCCTCCTCAAAGGCTTAAAATGGGTGGTGGGTGATGGCAAGCAGACAATTTTTTGGGAGGACTAGTGGGTGGGAGATAAACCTCTCAGTAGAAACAAACTTAGTCTCCTTAGGGATCGTTTGATTTCTCATTTTGGAGACAAATTCAGTGACTACATTTCTCAGGATAAGAAATGGAAGAACCTTGCTAATGCTTACCATGGCCAGGAGCATGTCCCACCCTACATTCTGGAGCTACAGAAACTGATTGCAGAGATCAAGATCCCAATCTCTCAAATTATTGACAAGGCTATGTGGTGTCACAGCAAATCGGGGGAGGTTATGGTCAAATCTGCTTACCTTGATAACATTAAGGTTTTGGCCGATGAGATGAGTTGGGGAAAGGTTTGGTTTCCCCAGCTCATCTCCAAAATAAACTTTTTCTGGTGGACCGCTCTTCATGGAAAAATCCTTACGTTGGACAACCTCTAGAAACGGGGAGTCCAACTGTTCAACAGGTGTGTTCTTTGTAAAATGCAGGCTGAGATAATAAATCATATTCTTATTCACTGGCCTTATGCTTCTCAGGTGTGGGGAAAAATAATGAGAAAACTACAGTTGGACTAGGTCTTTTTGGAGCACTTAGACCAATTCATTAATAATTGGGGTCCACTAGCTGAGCACCCTCTCATCAACATCCTTTGGCACCTATTACTCCCACATGTCTGCTGGATTCTATGGAAGGAATGGAACAATTGGAGTTTTAGAGGAGAAGACAACAATGTCGAAGGAATGGTGTGGTTGACTGTGAATTTTCTGAAGGAAAAATTGGATACCTACCGCTGGAAAATCCCCCCTCCCCGTCCCCCCAAGGGAATGGAGTGTATGATAGCTAAGGAATGGGTTCTTCCCACCTCATTCTACGCAATGGACAACTCCAAAATTATGACTAGACTAAACACTAAATGGTCACCCCCGGACGAATACATAACCAAGCTAAACTTTGATGGCACTGCCTCCAATGGTATTGCTGTGGGTGGAGGTATTCTTAGAGATCAAAAGGGTCACCTGATCCTGGCCTATGTGGTCCACCTGGGGAAGGGGTCTAATAATTTGGCTGAGATGTTTGCCCTCCTATGGGGTCTAAAGGTGGTGTCTGATATTGGGATTAAAAGATTAATGATAGAAGGTGATTCTAAAATTGTAATTGAGCTAGTTAAAGGGAAATATACTACTAGTTGGATCCTAGCAAATGTGCTGCAAGACATCTGTTCACTACTCCCTAGGTTTGATGACTTCAACCTTTAGCACATTTATCGTGAAGGTAATGTGGTGGTGGACATGCTGGCGACCATGGGTCTTGCAGTGAATGGCTTAAGATGTTGGAGAAACTTAAATTCTCTACCCAAGCATGTTATTTTGCTTGTGGAAAAAGAAAGAAAATTTAATGATGAATAATGAGGCTGATTTTGATTGGTCGAGAAAGACAGCGGGCAAGTTCACGAGGTGCTGCATCATTTCAAATTTTAAAAGAGATACGAGATTTGGTTATATTAATTATTGCTAGTTGGAAAGATGGGCTATCAATGCCATTTTTAGAAAGAGTACAATTTTTTTCAAATTAAAAGAAGACGTGGAGAGTAACATGCGCAAGGGAAAGAATGATTTGACTGATGTGATTAATAGTTACATCAAGCCTTTATAGTGTTATCATTTCTTGACATGCAAAGCTTATTCATTTATCTCGGCCAACCACATGAATAGTATGGGCCAACTTTGTGAGAAGGCGGACATTAAAACCACCTGGTTTTTTGTCTGGAGAAAAAATTGCTACATTTGTTGGGTTGCTGGCTCTGCTCTGGTGAGGGTTGTGCTGAACAGAGGAGGGAAAGGTGGGATGTCGGTTGAGACCAAGGAGGAATAATTTCTTGAATACAACTCAGAGATGGGAAAGGATATGGTGTGGGTGGAACCCACTAGGATCAAGGATGAATTAATAAAAAATCTATGCATTCTCAACTACCTTAAGGAGGGCGGTTTCTTCCTGTTCATGAAGGCTATGGGCGGTAGTGATGAACTAGTCTCTCTACAGTTGGTAAAAACTTGGGATGAGTGCAAAGTCACGATAAATGGAATAACTTTTGAGATTAATGAGAAGGTTATTACACAGGCCACAGGTCTCTCCACAGAGGGGAGAAAATGGAAGAAGATCACCAAAAGCTGAGATGACACCCATATGAAAAGATACTTCAAAAAAATGGAAATTCCTGAACGTTTTAGGGGAGGATTCAATAGAATGACGCTACCCAACCCATGCAATGAAATGTGCCTTATTTTGATGAAGTATATCACTCTAGAAGGCCACTTCAGCACCTATTACAACTACCATTTCCCTCTCCTTAACCACTTCAAGTACAATGATTCCATCTCCTTTCCATTTTTTCTGCTCCATTCGATGGAAGCTTCTATTTTGAAAGTCAGAGAAAATAATGAAATCCAGGCAGAATTATTGTATTCTCCATCAGGGCTTAATGCTATGCCTTTATAATTTCCATTTAGCCCTCTACCCACCTAGGACTGTTTCTCTCCATAACTTTATGTTGTATCCTGAGAATCCTAATGAGCTTCAAGTCACTCTTTCTAACCCCACAACTTCTTCCAAAACCCTTGTTTCCAAGAAGAACAAGTTGAGTTTGTCCGATGGTGACCAAATCACCATTGAATCTTAAGGAGAGGAGGAGGATAATGATAGTAGATGGAGATCTTACAGAATCGCTACCAAAACTAGATACAAGGAAAAAGCTGTGAGAAAGAGGTGCACTGATGAGGATGAAGGGGAAGAAGATTTAGAAGAGGAAGAAGATATCAAGTAGGTCACCAGGGGGAAAGCTAAAGTGGGGAAGAAAATTAAGGTTGAGGAGAAAGAAAGGGAAAAAAAGAAGAAAGGCTCTATTGTGGATGGGTCTGTGAAAATTCATGACTCTCATGTCCCTGCTAGTTTCTCTCTCCCCACCTTTGACCTTTCGAAGAAAAAACTCTTTGAGGAGATGAAAGCAGACTCGCTGCTCCTAACTTCATAGTCCCCTAGACCCCAGGTGGTTATAAAGATTGCCCTAGAGGACTCCAAAAAAATAGAGGAGAAAATGCCTGATGCTGTGTCTTGTATTTATTCCCATTTTCATGCAATCATCTCATCTCGAATGATACTCACCCTATCCCTATTGGGAAGAGAAGTGGAATTCTTAATAGTACTATCAAGAAGCACTACCATGCACTGCAATCTATCCATTGTATCGAAAAATAATTTTTGCCTTTCCTCTCTAGATATAA
>MU225453.1:279503-298903 GCA_018584345.1 Thuja plicata
TATATAAAAGGTAGTTTAGACCATCTTCTCGCAAACATTGGATTGATTTACCCATAAAATCTAACTAATATTTTCTTGGAACAAACATAGTATACTATTTTCAATAGACCCACGAAAGGAAAGGGTTGGTTGAAAACTGATATAGTCAAGTTGATGAAATATCTTGTTTCCCACATTGATTTTATCTCCAAAAGATGGTCACTGTGATCACTGTGGACGTACCAAATTGCATCATGTCTACATTTTCTCCCGACTGAAACCAACATTTCATGACAGATGAAATTGAAGTTTCTCCTGAATTTTTTTTCCTACAAACATAAAATCTTTGAAGCAATATTCTTTCTAAAAGCACCCTTTCATATATATGTCCAAATAACATACTCCAAGTTTTTTTTTTGAATGTAATTGTTACCAGATCTAGAAATATAAGTTCTCAACATAGAGAAATCTTTCTTCAAGCATTAAAGTCTTAAAAATAATCATTCTCACTAAAAGTTCCTTCTCACAGAATTTGTAGCCAACAATCTATTCACATATAAGTCCACAATAATTCATTTCGATCAGAATTGTTACACAATATGCCACCAACGCGCTAGTCTGCAAACAGGAATTTTGTAGACTTTCAGGCTGGCAATACTGCAAATCTTCATTCTTATCATGTCTCTGCGTTGTTTTATTCACACAAATTGCACCCACTAAAAAAATCATTCTCTCTTTAGTCTGGTATAGAAGTGCAAAACTAATCTGGATCTATATCTTCTCCTCAGATTAGATGTTCAATGTTACAAAATCCAAATTATCATTATCAATTAATGTACAACCTAATAAAGATTGTGTATTTTAATATTAATCTTAATTAAAAATGAATCACCTATACGAGTGTAATGTGAAAAATTGTCTATTCTACAATAATTGCACTGTATTTTATTCTTCTATCCATCTTCTAGGGTAAATTAAAATGACAACTTTAACTTTATTTCCTTTCTGAATTTTAATAAATATTCATATAATTCTACTATGATGATTCTCGTCGAGGTTAATAAATTTATTTTAGACATTGTTCATTAGACAATTGTGTAGGCACGTGGAAATATATGTGGACATATAGATGTTTATGTAAGTAGACTACCAAGTCAGAGATCTAAAACGCTTAATCTTTTGATTGTTCTCTTTTTTCACCATTAACAAATATGTATGCAAACCATTTTGTGGTTTCATCTCTTTTGGTAATGGCTATTTGTCCATGGTTCTATTATTAATTTCAATTATTCACAATCGTCTATATTTTTTTGGTCTCTAGCAACTATATTATCAATCACAAATATTTGATGATTTAAATCTTCTAAACCGTCCTCCATACATACACATTAGGATGTTAGGATCTCTATCAAAAGCTGAACTAGCTGTATTCATTTATATTATTGTTCTTAAATCCAAAATGCAGTTAATATTACATCTCATTTTATTTATTAAAATAAGATGAACTTTAAAAGTTCTATTGTAATTGGTGAAGTATTTTGACATAATATACTTAATATGATGGCATTACAATTGAAAGTTCATATGATTACTAGTATTTCACTCTTTGTTTACTAGTAAAAGGTCAGAATAAAAAAAATTATAATAATACTAATAAAGTTCAAAATATATTCTTATAGAAATCTTGGGAATCCTTGTCGGAAGTAATGTGCTAGATTTTAGTCTGCCTTTTCTTCTTCTGGATTTGTTTCATCTGATCTTTTCAGCCTACACACAAAACCTCATGACCCATTTTCATTATTTTATTTGCTATGGTTATTCCTCACAATAACATGTGAGCTAACATCTTTTCATTAAATCTCCATACTAGTCTGTAAGTGCGGCGGCGACGAGAAGTGGAAAGAAGGGATCCATCGCTTGCATTACAAGAGCTGCCTATTCATTGTGAGTTTTGAAAGGTAAGGTCCTCAAATATACTTCTTATGATTCTCGAATGTATTCACTCGTTGTCGATTTTTATGGGCATATGAGAATATCTTTTCCAGTTCAGCGAGTCCGATATGTATTCTTCACCCTTACTTTGATAAATGGAGTTGCTTTTCTATTTTCAACTTAAATCATTTTAGGTTTGAAAGATTGAGGCCGGTTGGATGATTGTCCATACCAAAACAAACCAATTTTTTTGTCACATAGGATGGATCTTGTTTCTGTATTTCGAGTTATCTGATTATCATTTTTCCTCTGCGGACCTATCTATTTGTATATCAAGAGCTATGAGTGCGCAAAACTAGGGTTTGGTGGATTCATTTACGGGTTTTAGAACTCTAATGTTGGAATTATTTTTCCATAATTTATCAGTGAATTCCCTCATGTACTGGAGTAAATGATAAATATAAACAAAACCATCTTTTTATCAAGATGGACATTATCTATTTTTGTAATGATTAATATATAATTCTCCTAAGTGCTTTCTTGCCTCTTTTAAAAAATTAATCTGAAAATGGCGAAAATGTTTATTGAATTCTACTAATTTCTGTGGGTGTTGATCTCAATCAATGAAATACAACTTTTTTTCTCGAATCCCGAAGATTGTTTTTTGTTAATAAAAATTGGAATCATATCTGGCTTGTCGAAAAATCTCAGCACCTCCAACACGGGCTCCATTTATGAAAATAAGTAGAAAGGTGATTTCGTGCAAAAAAACAATTCTAACTGCAAAAAAATTTGACGGCAGCATAGTGACTTTGTAAACAACGAAAATGGCTAATTGAATTATACCCATGTTCATCAATTGCCAGAAGCATGCCGATTGGCAATGAGGGCGTGTGACAGACACCAAAATGCACACGTAACGCCTCTATTACATGCCTCTCTTCTACAAAACATTGACATCTCTATTATTTCTAACATAAAATTATATTTATATTAAAAGAGGGATAAAAATTTATTCACTTCTTAAAGAGAAATAAACAAAGTGCATCGTAAAGAGATCACTAGAGAGCCCTATCACTTTAAACTAATTGATCCAACATATGAGCCATATCAAGAGGCAATTGCCCCTTATCCTCTATATTCCAGCACTGCATTTGATATGAAGCCCACTTGGCCAAACAATCTGCAACACCTTTCTAGTCCCTAGGAATGTGGGTGAAAGTAATGGACTCTGTCTGATAATTAAAGGTAACTGCCAACTACCATCCCTAGGCTCCTCCCTAGTCAACAAATGCACCACCACCTGTGAATACGACTCGCAAATAAATCTGTAATAACCAAGATCCAAACAATGTTGAATAACATCCAAAATAGCAAGAGCCTCCATAACGTTATTAGTATGAAATCCCTTCAAGACAGAAAAAATAAACTTTACATCAATAGAGTTGTCTCACCCAACTTCCCCAATGCCACCATGCCTCAGATTCCCCTGAGATGAAGTATTAGTATTAATTTTTAAAACTCTGAGAGCGGGGGGATTCCAAAAACCCTCCTGATTGACCCGTCGTAAAAGGTGTCTACCTCTACTAGTGATACCATGGCCACTAAACATTGAAAATTAAGGTGAGAGGAAATAATAACATCACGAGGATCCACACCTCTAGTGAGATCACATGTACCCACAATATTCTCATAAAGATAATTTGGAATTTTCCACCACCAGTGTATAACATCCATCCTAACATCCTTAAAAATCTTATGATTCCTTACTAGCCAAACATGCCAAATGATAAAAATGACCAAGAGCCCAAACAATCTAAAAAAAAAAAGATTTTAAGCATGGGAATTAGTTTCCCAAAACTTAGATAAAGAAGAGGCTTGGAGACAAGTCTCTCCCCACACACGCCACCAAAAAGTGTAAAATTTCCTTCATAAAGGAGAACTGAAAGAAAATAAGAGAAACTAGCTCCTCACTATTCTAACATAAAACACACATTGAGGGGCCCTAAAAGCCCTTTTTGCATAGATTATGCCAAGTAAGAAAATGGTTATGAACCACAAGCCATAAAAAAAAATTGCATTTGTGCCAGGAAAATTTATTCCAAACCTGTTTGTACCAAGGCACCTACATACCTTCAAACAGTTGTCTATTAAGCTCCAAGTAGCCTACAAAATAAGAGTATCTACTGGATGACTCATTGCCCCAAGCCAAGACATCTAAACCCAACAAGGAGATGCATACCCTAGACACCATAATTTGAGTCAACTCATTATGATCCCTCTCGAAACTACTTGGTGGCTAATCATAACAATTCTTTCACCTGTAACCAACAACCAAACCAAAATTATTAATAGTCTTATATTACATAACGTTATCTCACCTAGCTACTATAAAACAATCAGAGAGGGCCTACAAATGCAGATACCTGGAAAGAAGAGGGGGATTACCATCCCAAGAATCCATCCAAAAGAGAGCCTCATAGCCCTGTTGGAGATCCAAAAAAGACCCCTCTTAACTAACCAAGCACCATTTTCAGAGTGTTCCAAACCATCAATTCCCTACGCTCCAAAGGATACTGAGAGACATTAGCATAGCCAAATCCTAGTAAATACTTATGTGTGAGAATATAGGCCCAAAGCTAATTCTGACTGGTGCACCAATGCCAAAATAAATTTTCTAAAATATATTTACCACTCAAAATAGAAGACCAAAGGCCAAAACCCCCTCTTTCTTCGGCCAACAAATACGTTCTGACTTAATTAGGCTCTATTTTCAAAACTACAAATTACAACTCTAAAGGAACTCATGAGAGAGGGTGTTAAATTCCTTTGGAAAATACACAAGAGCGGCCTAGATCAAGCTTCTATAAATAAGAAGGGCTTGAATCATTGATTGAAGAAGGGTCACTCATGCATCACTATTAAGCCATCAATGAGTCCAAATATTAACCTTTCAAACAAAGTAATCTAACAAATTCTGAGTGAAAAGCCTAGGTTGCTTGCCAACAAAATAAGGAATGCCAAAAAAAAGGAGGGGAAGAGACAATATTTTAAATCGTAAGATGTTAGAAATCCTCCTTTGGATAGACTTCAGAGTATAAAAAATATATATTGAGGATTTATGCTCATTGAACTTCTGACCTAAAGAAGCCAGATAAATATCCAATCTCCGCCTGAAGGTTTCAGCTTCACGTAGTTTTGATATCTCCATAAGAGTAGTATCATCAAAAAATTGGAGATGTGAAAGAACACAAACTTATACATTGGCATTACTTAAACATGATTTTTTCATTACACAACATTTTCAAAGACCAAGGAATTAATAGTGTAGTATGTAACACCCCAAAAAATATATGAGCAGGTTTTGAGAATTTACGGGTTCTAGTTGCAGGAACTGTTGTTTTTGTTTTAGTGGATGGCTGAAAATGCCTCAGATAGGTTTCCTTATGATTATGGTTCTTTTGATAATAAGTACTACTGTTACTCTGATATGTTAGGGATTTTTATTTAAAGAGTGAGGACTCGATCCAGGGTCTCTTGCCTTCTAAATGTAGGGCTTTTGGATGAAGCAGGACAAGAAATGTTTTGTAGACTTCACCCAAATTTTATTTTGTGTTATTAATTATAGAGATGCCAAGTTTGTTCACATTTTGGGGTATTTTGTGATTGGGGCCATTAATATTTTATAACCTTGATTCCCAGTTCCAATTTGTGCAACTACATGCATTCAAGTCAATACTCAGATAATTAGGGAAAAACCTCTTGCTAGGTAAAGAAGAGTGAGACTATTGGGCATCTACCTTTAGTCGGGTTGGGGGTAATTCTTTTATAAATAAGTGCCTCCTTGGATCAATGGATAACGTGGCACCTGACTTACAACAACAACATAAGTTATTTTTTATTTGGTTCCTCTCGAGCTCAAAACTAAAAACCTTCATTTGTGAAATTATTATAGATTTGAAGGGTAAGTGCACAAAGTTGGATGTCGTTTCTGCAGAAGTTCATAGGGCAAAAAAAAAATTTTCTAGAGAAAAAAGGGTGTCAGTTTAACATCGAGCAATTGACAAAAAATGGGTCCAATGTATTTATTTATTTTCTTCGATGTCCATGTCATTTTCACTGGTTAGAAAATGGGCTAGTGATTTCTAGAGCGATGGTTGCCCGATTTTAGCTTCACTTCTGTCTCCCTCAACCATTTTTTTTCTTCATTCCAGTTACATACCTTTTTTTTAATATCTTTTTTCATTTCTTATTTTTATTTTCAAAAAAATATAGTTTATTGTTATTTTTAAAATAATAAATAGTAATTGTTGTTCCAAATATGTTTTTTTACAGTGATTTTTTAAAAAAAAATCTATATTAAAAATAATTATTTGTTAGGTTTAGTTTACTTTGTAAATATTATAGAAAACAAGAAAAATAAAAATAGTTAAAACTTAAAACCCTAGGTACAAATAGAAAACAAAAACATAAATCCTAGGAAGAAAACAAAAACAAAAATGTAAACCCTAGATGAAAAACCAAAACTAAAACCAAAACCTAAACCCTAGGTAGAAAACAAACAAAAACATAAACCCTAGGTAGAAAAAAACAAAAAATGTAAACCCCTGATAGAGAACAAAAAAAACCTAGGTAGAAAAAAAACAAAAATGTAAACTCTCTCTCTCTCTCTCTCTCTCTCTCTCTCTCTCTCTCTCTCTCTCTCTCTCTCTCTCTCTCTCTCTCTCTCTCTCTCTCTCTCTCTCTCTCTCTCTCTCTCTCTCTCTCTCTCTCTCCAGGTACGTACCTTTGAATTTTAATATTTTCTTTCATTTTTTTTAAAAGTATATAGTTTATTTTTTATCTTTAAATTGTTAAATAGTAATTGTTGTTTCAAATATATTTTTTATAGTGAAATAAATTAATTTTATGTTTAAAATAATTATTTTTTAGTTTTAATTTACTTCGTTAAATATTATAGAAAACATAAAAATAAAAAGAGTTAAAACTTAAAACCTTAGTTAGAAAACCAAAACATAAACATAAACCCTAGGTAGAAAACAAAAACAATAATGTAAACCCTACGTAGAAAACACAAACAAAAACATAAATCCTAGGTAGAAAAAAAATTAAACCCTAGGTAGAAAAAATGTAAACCCTAGGTAGAAAAAAATGTAAACCCTAGGTAGAAAACAAAAAGAAAAATGTAAACCCTAGGTAGGAAACAAAAAATGTAGACTCTCTCTCTCTCTCTCTCTCTCTCTCTCTCTCTCTCTCTCTCTCTCTCTCTCTCTCTCTCTCTCTCTCTATCAACAAGAATATATCTACATTATCCGAGGATGTGTCCTAGGATCTTATACTCTCGTATTGTAGCAGAAATGATCCATGAACTTGATGATGGCTAGGGGACATCCCATGTCATACCCAAATTCTAAAAATTTCTAGGAAACATCCTAGAAACTCAGGGATGACAATTTATTGCATCGATGATGTGAGACTATCCCCGAGAGAATTAGGGGACATTTGGGATTTCCCCTAAAATTGCTTGGGTTTCCAGACATCCCCTAGCAATCATCCATTAAAAATAACAATTAAATTTAGAAAAAAATGATTTTTTTTTAATGAGTATTTGCAATGAATTCTTTTGGACTTCATTTAATAGTAGAATAATCAAGTCGGTTGTAAAATTAATTAGAATGTCACTACTATGCATTGAAAGAAAATTTTCAACTATAGAATAATATTATAAAAATATAACTCTTTTCTAACAATGGGCAAACACACAACTGCACATCCTACTTTTTGCTGAGATCACCCATTTTTAAGAAAATATAATGGTTTAAGCCTTAAGAGATCCTATTTGAAGGAATTAATTGAATAGGGTTGGATCAAATTCTCTTACATCATAATCTCTTTTATATAACCTCTCTACTCTCAAATGATACCTACAATGGAGTTCCATTTTCCCTATCAAAATGTTGACAAAAAAGTTCTTTGACATTACCTTTTGGGGGATGAAATGAATTCATTTGGAAGTTTCATTTTGTAAATAAATAGTCCTTATTATTGTCTTTCAAAAAAGTATAAATTTATATATATTTAATTTTATCAATAATTTTTTTTTGTTTTTTTTTTAAATTTCTCATGAAGGTAGGTTTTTCATCAAATATTTAGTTCTGTATTTCGCACAAGCGAGAATTTCAAAAAATAGAAGAAAACATTGTTAAAAATATCCTTTCGCTTGGTATGCATATCCTCATTTCAATATCGAAAAACAAATTAATTCAAATATATAATAAAAATATTTATGCATGAGAAAATACATCTCTATCCAAATTATAGTTACTTTAATTTCAAAAATTAACTAAGAAAATTATATACAATAATAAATTTTGAAAAATATCCATGCCCTAGATATTGGTTTGACAATTCTATATTTTAAAATTATAATTTTATTAATTCTATAAAATATGTTATGCAATTCAAAGTAAATGTCACTTCTAAAATATGACGATTACTATAAAAATTACGTTATTAAAAGTTATGTAAAAATATTCACAATTTTTTTAAATTTTTTAGATATATTTAGTACTTACACAAAAAATAGTACAATGATTATTTTAACTTTAAATTTTAATAACATACCCTCCCTTAGGTGCATATCATTCATTTTTTAACTTTAAAAATCCAAAAGCATAGATTAGCATCATGGTTGAAACAAGATCCTAAGCTTCTACAAGAAAACAACATCAAAGCGTTGAAACAATTTCATCATAGAGCATTGTCCCTTAATCAAATTCTAAAACAAATATGACGACTTGGTGTTATTGGTATCGTAGAGAAGGTTAACCTCCAAAAGAAAGAGTCTCACCCAAACATCTACCTTCCTAATCTCATGGGACAATGACATCACGGTCAAATAATCAATCACATCAATACAATTCATAAATGTCCCAAAGTTTGAACCAATCTTATCACCTACAATCAAATGTCATTCATATTTCTTCATCACTAGAAGAAAAATTAGTGCGAGAAGTATAAATCTTGAAAAAGGAGAGTTGAAAAGATAGAAAAACGTAGAACTGAGATCTCCAAATTCCTTCGATGTGTTAAAGAAGACCTTGCAAAAATTGACACACAAACTCTTGTTTCAAAATTAGACATACAAAAGTTTATCTCACAAATAAATATGAGAAATCAATTTCAAACAACAAACACAAGTTTAAATCAAATCCAAGAGAAAACTTTGTTCAATCAAATCCTAAATCAATATCCTTTTGACCAAATCCAAAATCAATCAGTGAACCAAGTCTAAATTCAAACATTTGAAATAGAGCGTGCCATAATTCAAGTAGGGCCACCACCCAATTTTGAACCAATTTTCATTCCAATGCAATCAAGCATTCCTTAAGAAATCACAGAACCCCTTGTGTCAATTGTGTAAACAAGTTAATTGATACCAAGACCACATACAATTACAAAAAAACTCTACCATTGGTGACATCAAATGCCTATAAATATCATCTTATGTCCTCGAATCCACCATTAAGGGTTTTTCTAACAAACACAAGTGCAATAACAAACATTCCATCCTTTGGACATCAATCAAGTGTAATCAATAAGAAACCTATTGTGGCACAAATTCAATCAATAAATGTCTTATACTATGCTAATATTTATTTTGTATCACCAACAAGATTGCCCAAGAAGTGAAAATCCCAATCTAAAAGCTTTCAAGAATTTACTTTGAAAAGTGGTTTATGCACAAGAAACTATTGTTGAGCATGATCAAAATTACTAAATCATTTCTACTAATGGCCCATTCCAAAAAAAATCATATCAATGACCCATCTACCTCCCATCAATAATAATCCTTGTCTCCCACCATTCCTTTGTCGCCAGAACCTTCATAATAGAAATCTACACCATTTCCATCAAAGGACACATCTAATAATGAAACACTCTAAGGGTCATTCTTTCAATAAATCCAAGTGATTCTTGTTTTGGATACAAAACATCCCTAACTCAGAAATCTTAGAGAAAAAGCAACCATATTCTCCATTCCCAATTCTAGAATGTCCCATCCAAATTCTATCTCCCTCATGTCAAAACATTGAATCCTTCCTAGAATTCCCCATGCATATTAAAAATATCACCCCATATCAAGAGGATAATCCAAAGCACAAAGAAATGAGTTTTAAAAATAATCAAGATAAAGATCCCAATAATGACCAATCCCATATAATTGTTTAAGAAGATCCCATCCTCCTAGGATCTCATGATGGTCTCACCATCCATGTCCCTCCTAGCCAAGATGACCCCGTTCCATCTCAATAACATTATGTCCTTCAGAGTCTTAATAACCTCCCACTTCCTAATTAAGATCATGAAATCCCTTCCATGCTCCTAATTATTCCATTCAAAATCAATATCAAAACACCCTTAAAATGGAATCCAATGATCAAATTAAATATTAAAGCATCCTTCCACCTTCATGTCCACCACTATATCTTGTCATCACTCTAGATCCTACTCGATATTCTTCCTTCCCTTTGTATCCTGGTCCTAATCCTTGATGTCCACCACATGATCCTATTCTACCAAATGATATTTTTATTTCTCCTATTCCACCCAAGGATCCTATTATTCCTACTAGTCCCCCTTTATGATTTGAGAACCTCTACACAAGCTTCTCATGAATACCATACAAGTAAAATGATTTCCTCTACTTTTATCCAATTTGGTACACTTCATGACGCTATTGTTTCCTTTGTATCATATCCACCTCAAAATTGACTCACATCTTGTAGCAAGTCTTCCACTACTAAAAACCATCATCAAGTCTTGAAGGATTAGGCCTCTATTAGAAAGGTACATTGGAACCCCTTCATATAAATGAAAATCCTGATGTTTATGGCCTTATTTTAATACCTCATTCTAAGGACATTTGTATCCTTGTAAAATCTGAATCCAAACATATACCTTGAAATTCATCTCTTCCATCCATATTAAGCCCATATATTCCTCCATCCACTAGATCATAATCCACATACCCTTTCCCACATACAATTTAGGAAAGGAACACATCTTTGAGAACCTTCCATCCAAATAGAAGGCCTCCATTTCATTCCTATCCATCCATGAACCCCATTCCTTTTTCAAACAATTTGGATGCCAAGCATAAAATCCATATGTCAAGAAATCCACATGTAGTCAATAGTCAACATGTCCAGTCTAATTGACATTTTAAAAAAAGATCCAAAAAGAAAAAGTAGTAAAAAAGAAAGTTCAAAATCCATATGGGTTCACAAATCCCTTGTACAAGCAATGTATTCCAAGGACCCACAAAAGAAAAACAAAAAACAAAATCCATATAGATTCCTAAGTAACTTCTTAAAGCATAGTGTCTCAAAGAAAAATAAAATTTGGCATCCAAAATTTCTATTCCCACATCAAAATGTCTCCCACCTTCCAAATCCATTTTGTGTCCTTATGTCCAAAATTACATATATATTCCTCCATTATAATACCAAGTTCCAAAAAAAATTGCCCTCGAGCAATCCACTAACCCTCAAGAGAGATATCAGAGTAGACACGAAATAAAGAATAAGTGCAATGTTTTAAAATTTGTTAAGGGGTGAAGCCACAATAGTCGGTTACACTTTTTTCCTTGAATGGACACTAAACTCTACATTTTGACAAAAAAAAAAATCAGATTTGGATGCATATTTCCATTAAAAAAATTTAAATTAGAAGATGAAGTAAACTAGAGTCTTTTAGGATTTTCTATTTAGATTCTAAATTATTTTTTTCATCTTTTTTTAATTGATTTGAATGTTTTTTTTCCTCCCACAAAAAATGATATGTTGCTGAAAATGTCATTTTCAAAGAGTTACATTGAATTCATAGAGCATAATTTTTTTCTAAAATAGATGTCAATGCAATTCTTTTGAATTTAGTTTTGTAAAATCCATATGCAGGGCATGTAAATGGTTTGAAGACATTATTATGATTATTGCATATTTTATGAACTTTTCAAGTTGAGTAAATAGTAATTTTGACATACGTTGACTACATAGCTTATAACTTGTTGTGTATTTATCAAAATTTGAATTCTATTTTTTGATAGAAAGTAGACTCAAAGACAGAGGGCACTATTTTTTTTCAATTATTTTTCTCTTTTTTAGTATTTTTCATTGAATGTCAAACTTGGAGGTTTATATTTGATAAAAAAACTTGCATTCGATGCAAGTCAAAAAACATAGGCCTAATTAATTCAAAAATTTTCAATTCTATATTCGTTAGAAAGCTTATTCAGAGTACTTGTGTGATACAAAAGGACATCTCCTTATTCTTCCATTTGAGCCCTGTGTTTGAGCCTCGAAGCCATGAAAACTTTAAACTTATGTCAACCTCTGTAAATGGCCTCTAATCAGAGACTTTCGATAGAAAGTAGTTTCAATCAAAACTAATTATTTTTTATCGAAACTACTTTCTATTGAAATTACTTGACTGGAATTGCCCTTAATCAAGGTCTTTTGATAGAAAGTACTTTCTATCAATGTACTTTCTAAATCCGTCTTCTTTGCAAATTTCAAGAGGAATTGCTTTCTCCAAAAAATTTTAACCCACTATTGTGGGTTCACCCTAAGCACTTTTACAAAAAAACTTTGTTAAGAACAACGTCCTAAAAATTGGAAAATCGCAGAGCATTGCACTTAAGAAATCAAGCATCAATAGAAAAACCATCAAAATCAACTTAGCAATCAGTCAAATCAAACTTCTCCCATCATTTATCAATCAATAATCATTACTAGTCCTTTATTAACCTATCATTTTTCTTACACACGCTGTGTTATACTCAAAATTAGACAATATTTTTCATAGAATGGGTACTTAATTCCTAAAACTAGACATCACATCATTGTCATCATCAAACAAACTATCAAATTTGACAAAAAGATCTGAATGATTTTTGACTTTATTAGTTTCATAAGCCTAATCTTTTATTGATTTATTTTTCATCATTCTCCTATGGTACTCAAGGATTTCATTGAGTGATGAGAGTGGTCAGGATGGTCTATCCTTTTTGTGTTGTCTTTTATTTGTTGGATGTTTTCATGAAGCTCATGGGTAGGTGTGTCTTGGGTGCCTATTTCATCATGTTTCCTTTGTGTTCCCCACACATACCTCAACCCTTGACATAACACATTGTTTTAGGATGGATTAGACCATTCATTGTCTATGACGTGTCTATTTTTTTTGTTGAAAAATGGGATATTACCAACCTGAATTTAGTTTTCATGGTGTGACACATTCATTTTCCATATTAAATAAAACTCTTCAATTATAAAGTGCACTTATGAAAGAAGTTTTCATCATTACTAAGTTTTCTAAGTCCGATTTCCTTTTTTTACTAACTCTTCTATTGTAAATCCTAGCAATCATTTTTAGAAAATTTTCCTCATGTAAAAAAAATTCCCAAGTTTTCAAGGGGTAATCCTACCTCCATTGTTTCGATCCACTAAAGCAATTTTTAATGTAGTATTGTCTCAATTTTTCTTTGAAACAATGCTCAACATATGATTTTTTCAAATAAGGGAAAAATGTAGACATTAAAAAATGGTTAACACCTGTGGTGCCACATTTTAACATCTTGACATACTTTCAAAAAAATGTCTCTCCATTTATCTAACTACTCTTTTATGTTTCACATGTCATCTTTATAATTTGTCAACATCGTGTCATTTTGTATTAATTAAATAATAAAAATTATTTAATTAATTATTAACAATCATCGCCAAATCTTCATCATGCCTTATCGATTTGACCTCTTGACCATGTCCAATTATAATATTTTTTTGTCACATAGGATGTATCTTGTTTCTTTATTTCAAATTATATGATTATCATTTTTCCTTTAAGGATCTATCTATTTGTATATCAAGAGCTCCGAGTGTGCAAAACTAGGGTTTGGTGGTTTCGTTTATGGGTTTTGGAAGCCTAATGTTGGAATTATTTTTCCATATATTATCAGAGAATTCCCTCATGTACTGTAGTAAATGATAAATGAAAACAAAAACATCTTTTTATCAAGATGGACATTATCTATTTCTGTAATGATTAATATATAATTCTCCTATGTGCTTTCTTGCCTCTTTAAAAAAATTTAATTCCAAATGATGAAAATGTTTATTGAATTCTACTATTTTTTTGTCGGTGTTGATCTTAATCAATGAAAGACAACTTTTTTCTCAACTCCTGAAGATTGTCTTTTTGTTAATAAAAATCGTAATCATATATAACTTGTCAAATAATCTTAGCACCTCCAACACAGGCTCCATTAATGAAAATAAGTAGAAAGATGATTTTGTGCAAGAAATAAATTCTAACTGCAAAAATTTGATGATAGCATAGTGTCTTTCTAAACAACTAAAATGTCAAATTAAATTATATGCATGTCCATCAATTTCCAAAAGCATGTCAATTGGAAATGAGGGTGGTCATAGAAACCTAAATGCACACGTAATGCATTCATTACATGCCTCTCTTCTACAAAACATTGATATCTCTATTATTTCTAATACTAACTTAAGCTAAAAGAGGGGTAAAAATTTACTCAATTATAAAAGTGAAACAAACAAAGTGAAACACAAAGAGATCACTAGAGATCCCTATTACTATACACTAGACGATCCAATATATGAGTCATATCAGGAGGTAGTTGTCCCTTATCCTTTATATTCTACCCCTACATTTGATTTGAAGCCCACTTAGCCAACCATTATGCAACACCTTTCCAATACCTAGGAATGTGGGTGAAAGTAACGGAGTCCACAAATCCACCCAATTTGAGAATTTATCTGATAACTAGAGCTAATAAACAACTACCATCCCTAGGCTCCTGCCTAGTTAAAAAATGCACCACCACCTGTGGATAAGACTTGCAAATAATTCTGTGATAATGAAGATCTAAACAATTTTGAATAACATACAAAATGGAAAGAGCCTCCATAAGGTTATTAGTATGAAAGCCCTTCTAGACAAAAAAAAATAAACTTAACATCACCAGAGTTGTCTTGCCCAACTTACCCAATGCCAACATGTCTTAGAATCCCGTGAGATGAACCATCAGTATTAATTTTTAAAACTCTGAGAGGAGGGAGATTCCAACAACCCTCCTGATTGACCTATCGTAAAGGATTTCTGCCTCTACTACTTATACCCTGGCCACCAAACACCAAAGAACCTCCATGAAGAGGAAAATTAAGACGAGAAAATAAAAACATCATGAGGATCTACATCTCCAATCTGATCACATGTAGCCACAATAATCTCACAAAGATAATGCAAAATTTTCCACCACTCATCTCATCTCATCTCATCTTCGTTTCTCTGTGGACAGTCTCTGTCACTGCCTTTTGCTTCTTTGATCATTTAAACTTGGGTACAGAATAAAAACCAAGAACAATTAGCATTTAAATTATTTGAGGCTTACCATTGAAAATTGAGAACTGATTGTTTATGATTTTTATTTGCAGTTGGGTCGCAAGGCTACATGGATGAAATTCCTAGCATTTCTTCGTTATAATGGATGGAATTTGTGGACGGGCTTCTCCCTCCCTCCCCTACCAACAATGTGATTGCACATTGTTTTATAAATGTGAAAGAAGCAGACTGGATTGTAGCGAATTCTTTCTACGCCTTGGATTGCAGGACAGTGGATGCCCTGTGCCACAAAACCCCTATTCAGTGTGTGGGCCCCTTGAACATGCCCTTTACTGACTGGGGAGATGGGAAGAGCGTCTCACAATGCAGTCGATGGCTGGATTTG
This sequence comes from Thuja plicata, assembly GCA_018584345.1. Taxonomy (NCBI): domain Eukaryota; kingdom Viridiplantae; phylum Streptophyta; class Pinopsida; order Cupressales; family Cupressaceae; genus Thuja; species Thuja plicata. The sequence goes on from MU225453.1 coordinate 295,228, forward strand.
AAACTAGCACGATCAATCATCTATGTTTCCTTCGACACCTATGTTAATGTCGGGAGAGATTAGGTGGGGTAAATTGCGGTGGATCTTATGCAGAGTGGGTACTGTTTTGTGTGGGCACTTCGTCCCAATGCAGAGGCATCTCATTTCTATGAAATGTTGCTGCCTGGGTTTATGGAGGAATATAAAGATCAAGGCTTGATTGAGCCATGGTTTGATCAGGAGGAGATTCTTTCATTGTAACGAAGAAACACCAGGAATTTCATCCATAAGATGAGATTCTCTGATATGAAGAAGATGAGATGATCAAAGAAGCAAAAGGCAGTGATAGAAAAAATAAACTTAACATCAACATAGTTGTCTCGCCCAACTTCCCCAATGCCAGCATGCCTCAGATTCCCCTGAGATGAACCATCAGTATTAATTTTTAAAACTCTGAGAGCAGGGGGATTCCAACAACCCTCCTGATTGGCTCGTCATAAAGGATGTCTACATCTACTTGTGATACCCTGGCCACCAAACACCGAAGAACCTCCTTGAAGAGGAAAATTAAGGTGAGAGAAAATTAAAACATCACGAGGATCCACACCTCCAGTCATATCACATGTATCCACAATATTCTCATAAAGATAATTTGGAATTTTCCGCCACAAGTGTATAACAACCATCCTAACATCCTAAAAATATCCTAATTCCTTACTTTCCAAGCATGCCAAATGATAAAAAGAAGGACCAAGAGCCCAAACAATCTGAAAAAATGATTATTAGCATGGGAATTATCTCTACATTCCCAAAACATAGGCAAAGAAGATGCATGGAGACAAGTCTTTCCCCACACACCCCTCCAAAAGTGCAAAATTTCCTTCATAAAGGAGAACTGAAATAAAATAAGAGAAACTGACTCCTCACTATTGTAACATAAAAAACACATTGAGGGGCCCTAAAATCCCCTTTTTCAGAGATTATGCCAAGTAAGAAAATGGTTATGAACCACAAGCCATAAGAAATAATTGCATTTGGGTCAGGAAAATTTATTCCAAACTTGTTTGCACCAAGGCACCTCCATACCTCCAAACAATTGTCTATTAAGCTCCAAGTAGCCTGCAAAATAAGAGTATATACTAGATGACTCATTGCCCCACGCCAAGAGATTTGGACCCAATAAGGAGCTGCACACCCTAGAAGCCATAATTTGAGTCAACTCATTACGATCCCTCTCTGAACTACCTAGTGGCTAAACAGAAGAATTCTTTGATCTGTAACCAACAACCAAACAAAAATTATGAATAGTATTATAATGCATAACCTTATCTCACCTATCTACTATAAAAAAAATTAGAGAGGACCTACAAATGCAGATATGTGGAAAGAAGAGGGAGATTACCATCCCAAGAATCCATCCAAAAGAGAGCCTCATAGCCCTAGTGTTGGAGATCCAAAAAATACCCCTCTTTAGAGTGTTCCAAACCATCAATTCCCTATGATCCAAAGGATACTTAGAGACATTAGAATATCAAAATCCTGGTAAATACTTATGTGTGAGAATACAGGCCCAAAGCTAATTCTGCCTGGTGCACCAATGCCAATATAACTTTTCTACAATAGACTTACCACTCAAAATGTAAAGACCATAGGCCAAAACCCCCTCTTTCTTAGGCCAACAAATACATTCCCAATTAATTAGGCCCTATTTTCAATACTACAAATTACAACTCTAAAGGAACTGGTGCGAGAGGGCATTAAATTCCTTTAGAAAATACACAAGAGCGGCCTAGATCAAGCTTTTATAAATAAAACAGGCTTGAATCACTGATTGAAGATGGATCACTCATGCATCACTAGTAGGCCATCAATGAGTCCAAGTATTAACCTTTCAAAGAAACTTATCTAACAAATCCTCATAGAAAATCCTGAAGTTATCTGCCAACAACAATAGGAATTCCACGATAAAGGATGGGAAGAGACCCAATTTGAAATCACAAGAGATTAGAAATCCTCCTTTGGATAGGCTTCAGAGTATAAAAAATATAGATTGAGGATTTATGCTCATTGACCTTCTAATGTAAAGAATCTAGATAAATATCCAATGTTCGCCTAAAGGTTTCAGCTTCACGCAGGTTTTTATTTCCCCATAAGAGTAGTATTATCCAAAAATTGGAGATGTGAAAGAACAAAAACTTTTACACTGGCATTACTTAAACATGTGTTTTTCATTACACACCATTTTCAAGGACCAAGGAATTAATAATGTAGTCGGTAACAACCAAGAAATAGATCAGCAGGTTTTGCGAATTGATGGGTTCTAGTCGTAGGAAGTATTGTTTTTGTTTCAGTGAATGGCTGAGAATGCCTCATATAGGTTTCCTTATGATGATGGTTCTTTTGATAATAAGTACTACTATTACACTGATATGTTAGGGATTTTTCCTTGAAGAGTGAGGACTTGATCCATGGTCTCTTTCCTTCTAAATTTGGGGCTTTTGGATGAAGCGAGACAAGCAATATTTTGTTGTCTTCACCCAAATTTTCTTTTTTGTTATAAATTATAGAGATGCCAAGTTTGATCACATTTTGGGTTATTTTATGATTGGGGCCATTAAGATTTTATAACCTTGATTCCCAGTTATGATTTGTGCAACTGCACATGCATTCAATTCAATGGTCAAATGATTAGGGAAAAACCTCTTGCTGAGTAAAGAAGAGTGAGACTATTGGGCATCTACCTTTAGCTGGGTTGGGGTAATTATTTTATAAATAAGTGCCTCCTTGGATAAATGGATAACCTGGTGCCTGACTTACAACAACAACATAAGTTATTTTTATTTTGTGCCTCTCCAGCTCAAAACAAAAAACCTTTGTTTGTGAAATTATTATAGATTTGAAGGGTAAGTGCACAAAGTTGGGTGCCAATTCCGTGGAAGTTCGTAGGGCAAAACAAATTTCTGCTAGAAACAATGGTGCCTGTTTAACATCGAGCAACCAAAGAAAAATTGGCGCCTATTTTGTAAATTTATTTATTTTTTTCCTAGATGTCCATGTCATTTTCACTAGTTATAAAATGGGCCACTGATTTCTAGAGAGACGGTTGCTCGATTTTAGCTTCACTACTGACTCCCTCAACCTTTTTTTTCTTCATTCTAGTTACATACCTTTTTTTTTAATATCTTTTTTTTCATTTCTTATTTTTATTTTCAGAAAAAATATAGTTTATTATTATTTCTAAAATATTAAATATTAATTGTTGTTCCAGATATGTTTTTCTATAGTGATTTTTTTAAAAATTTTATGTTAAAAATAATTATTTGTTAGTTTTAATTTACTTTGTAAAATATTATGGAAAAAATGAAAAATAAAAATAGTTAAAACTTAAAACCCTAGGTACAAATAAAAAACAAAAATGTTAACCCTATGTATTGAACAAAAATGTAAACCCTAGGACAAAAACCAAAACCAAAACCAAAACGTGAACCCCAGGTAGAAAACAAACAAAAACATAAACCCTAGGTAGAAAAAAAAATTCAAACCCTAGGTTGAGAACAAAAAAAACCATAGGTAGAAAATAAAAGCATAAACCCTAGGTAGAAAACAAAAATAAAAATATGAACCCTACATAGAAAAAAAAAGTAATCTCTCTCTCTCTCTCTCTCTCTCTCTCTCTCTCTCTCTCTCTCTCTCTCTC
>MU225453.1:298953-310736 GCA_018584345.1 Thuja plicata
TCTCTCTCTCTCTCTCTCTCTCTCTCTCTCTCTCTCTCTCTCTCTCTCTCTCTCTCTCTCTCTCTCTCTCTCTCTCTCTCTCTCTCTCTCTCTCTCTCTCCAGGTACGTACCTTTGAATTTTAATATCTTCTTTAATTTTTTTCAAAAGTATATAGTTTATTTTTTATCTTTACATTGTTAAATAGTAATTGTTATTTCAAATATGTTTTTTTATTATAAAAAAAAAATTAATTTTATGTTACTTCGTTAAATATTATAGAAAACATGAAAAATAAAAACACTTAAAACATAAAACCTTAGGTAGAAAACCAAAACAAAAACATAAACCCTAGGTAGAAAACAAAAAATAATAACATAAAACCTACCTAGAAAACACAAACAAAAATGTAAACCCTAGGTAGAAAAAAATGAAGTAAACCCTACGTAGAAAAAAATTTAAACCATAGGTAGAAAATAAAAATGTAAACCCTAAGTAGAAAACAAAAAAAAAATGTAATTAACGAGAATATATCTACATTACCTGAGGATGTGACCCAGGATCTTATACCCTTGTATTGTAGCAGAAATGACCCAGGAACTTGAGGATGGCCAGGGGACGTCCCATGACATACCCAAATTCTAAAAATTTCTAGGAAACATCCTAGAAATTCAGGGATGACACTTCCTTACATCGAGGATGTGCGACCATCCCCAAGATAATTAGGGGATGTTTGGGATGACCCCTACAATCGCCTGGGTCGTAAGACATCCCCTACCAAGAATACATTAAAAATAACAATTAAATTTAGAAAAAAATAAAATATTTTCTTTATGAGTATTTGCAATGAATTCCTTTGGACTTCATTTAAGAGTAGAATAATCAAGTCTGTTGTAAAATGAATTAGAATGTCACTACTGTGCATTGAAAAAAAAAATTCAACTATAGATTATAAAAATATAACTCTTTTCCAACAATGGGAAAACATACAAGTGCATAGTAGGGTTCTCCCATAATACTAGATTACACTTTCTTGCACATCCTACCTTTTTTTGAAATCACCCATTTGTAAGAAAATATAATGGTTTAAGCCTTAAGAGATCCCATTTAAATGAATTAATTGAAAAGGGTTAGATCAAATTCTCTTAGATCATAATCTCTTTGATATAACCTCTCTACTCTCAAATCATACCTACAATGGAGTTTCATTTGCCCTATCAAAATGTTGACAAAAATTTTATTTGACATTACCTTTTGGGGGATGAAATGAATTTATTTGGAAGTTTCATTATGTAAATAATTAGCCCTTATTATTATCTTTCAAAAAAGTATAAATTTAAATATATTTAATTTTATCAATATATTTTTTATTTTTTTTATTTCTCATGAATGTAGGTTTTTCATCACATATTTAGTTCTTTATTTCACACAAGCGAGAATTTTGGAAAATAGAAGAAAACATTGTTAAAAATATCCTTTCACTAGGTATGCATATCCTAATTTAAATACAAAAAACAAGTTAATTCAAATATATAATAAAAATAGTTATGCATGCGAAAATACACCTCTTTCCAAATTATAGTTACTCTATTTTAGAAAATTAACTAAGAAAAGTATATACAATAATAAATTTTGAAAAATGTCCATGCCCTAGATATTGGTGTGACAATTCTATATTTTAAAATTAGAATTTGATTAATGCTATAAAAAATGTTATGCAATTCAAAGTAAATGTCACTTCAAAAAAATGATGATTACTGTAAAAATTATGTTATTAAAAGTTATGTAAAAATATGTACAATATTATTATTATTTTTAAAAATATATATTTAGTATCTACACAAAAAATAACACAATGATTATTTCATTTAATATTCAAATTATTAATGGTATAGCTGCTAAATATGTAATAAGGAGAAGATTCAGGTCTCCTTGCTTAGGCACATATCATTAATTTTTAAACTTTAAAAATCCAAAAACATAGATTAGCATCATGGTTGAAACAAGATCATAAGACAACAAAATCAAATCATTGACCCAATTTCATCTTAGAGCATTGGCCCTTGATCAAATTCTAAAACAAATATGATGACTTGGTGTTATTGGTATTGTAGAGAAGGTAAACCTCCAAAAGAAATAGTCTGACCCAAAAATCTACCTCCCTAATCTCGTGGGACTATCACATCACAGTCAAATAATCAATCGCATCAATCTAATTCATACATTTCCCAGGGTTTGAACCAATATTCTCATGTCCAATTAAATGTTGTTCATATTTCTTCACCACTAGAAGAAAAATTAGCGCGAGAAGTAGAAATCTCAAAAAATGAGAGTTAAAAAGATGGAAAAAAAAAAGTAGAACTGAGATCTCCAAGTTCCTTCGATGTGTTAAAACGGACCTTGCACAAATTGACACACAAGATCTTGTTTCAAAATAAGACATACAAAATTTTATCTCACAAATAAATATGACAAATCAATTTCAAACAACAGACACAAGTTTCAATCAAATCCAAGAGCAAACTTTGTTCAATCAAATCCCAAATCAAGCTCCTTTTGACCAAGGCCAAAATCAATCAGTGAACCAAATCTCAGTTCAAATATTTCAACTAGAGTGTGGCATAATTTAACTAGGGCCACCACCCAATTTTGAACCAATTTTCATTCCAAAGCAATCAAGCATCCCTTACGAAATCACACAGCCCCTTATGTCAATTGTGTAAACAAGTTAATTGATACCTAGGCCACATACAATTACAAAAACAACTCGACCATTGGTGACATCAAATTCCTATGAATATCATCTTATGTTCTTGAATCCACCATTAAGGGTGTTTCAAACAAACACAAGTGCAATTACAAACATTCCATCCTTTGGACATCAATCAAGTGTAATCAATGAGAAACCTATTGTGGCATAAATTCAATCAATAAATGTCTGACACTATGAAAATATTGATTTAGTATCACCAACAAGATTTCCCAAGAAGTGAAAATCCCAATCTAAAAGCTTTCAAGAGTGTACTTCGAAAACTAGTTTATGCACAAGAAACTATTGTTGAGCATGATCAAAATCGCTTACTCGTGTCTACTAATGGCCCATTCCAAAAATATCATATCAATGACACATCTACCACCTATCAAGAATCCTCATGATCTTCCACCATTCTTTTGTCCCCAGAACCATCATAATAGAATTCTACACCATTTCTATCAAATGACACATCTAATAATGAAACCTTTTAAGGGGCATCCTTTCAATAAATCCAAGAGATTCTTGTTTTGGATACAAAACATCCCTAATTCAGAAATCTTAGAGAAAATACAACCATGTTCTCCATTCCCAATACAAGAATGTCCCATCCAAATTCTATCCCCCTCATGTAAAAACATTGAATCCTTCCTAGAATCCCCCTTGCATATTCAAAATCATACCCCGTGTCAAGAGGATAATCCAAAGCACAAAGAAATGAGTCTTGAAAAAACTCAAGATAAAGATCCCAATAATGACCAATCCCATATAATTGTTTAAGAAGATCCCATCCTCCTAGCATCTCGTGATGTTCTCACCATCCATGTCCCTCCTAGCCAAGATGATCACCTTCCATCTCAAGAACATTGTATCCTTCAGAGTCTTATTAACCTTCCAATTCCTAATCAAGATCATGAAATACCTTCCATGCTCCTAATTATTCCATTCAAAATCAATATCAAAACACCCTTAAATTTGAATCCAATGACCAAGGTAAATATAAAGTATCCTTCCACCTTCATGTCCACCATAATAGTTTTTTCTACCTCTAGATCCTACTCAAGATTTTTCCATCCCTTTGAATCTTGGTCCTAATCCTTGATGTCCACCACACGATCCTATTCTACCAAATGATATTTTTATTATTCCTATTCAACCCAAGGATTCCATTATTCCTACTAGTCCCCCTCATGATTTGAGCACCTCTACACAAGATTCTATTGAATACCATACAAGTAAAATTATTTCCTCTACTTTTATCCAATTTGGTTCACTTCATTACCCTAGTGTTTCTTTTGTATCATATCGACCTCAAAATTGGCTCATGTCTTGTAGAAAGTCCTCCACTACTGAAAACCATCATTAGGTCTTGAAGGGTTAGGCCTCTATCATAAAGGTGCATTGGAACCCCTTCATATCAATGAAAATCCTGATGGTTATGGACTCATTTAAATACCTCATTATAAATCCATTTGTATGCTTGTAAAATATAAAGCCAAATATATGACTTATCATTCATACCTTCCGTCCATATTAGGCCCATATATTACTCCATCCACTAGCTCACAATACACATACCCTTTCCTGCATACAATTTAGGAAAGGAACACATCTTTAAGAACCTTCCATCCATATAAAATGCCTCGATTTCATTCCTATCCATCCGTGAATCTCATTCCTTTTCCAAGCAATTTAGATGCCAAGCATAAAATCCATAAGTCAAGAAATCCACTTGTAGCCAATGATCAATATGTCCGGTCTAATTGACATGTTAAAAAAAGATCCAAAAAGAAAAAGAAATATTTAAAAGGCCACAAAGGCAAACTAAGAAAAAAGAAAATTCAAAATCCATATGGGTTCACAAATCCCTTGTACAAGCAATGTATTCCAAGGACCAACAAAAGAAAGGAACAAAACAAAATCCATGTAGATTCCTAAGTAGCTTCTTAAAGCATAGTATCTCAAAGAAAAAAAAAATTTGGCATCCAAAATTTCTGTCCCTCCATCAAAATGTTTCACTTCTTCCAAATCCATTTTGCATCCTTATGGCCAAAAATACATATATATTCCTCCATTATAATACCAAGTTCCAAAAAATAATTCTCCTCGAGCAATCCACTACCCCTCAAGAGAGATATCAAAGTAGACATAAAATAAAGACTAAGCGCAATGTTTTAAAATTTGTTAAGCGCGCTTTTAAAAAAAAAAATTAAGCACAATGTCCTAAAAATTAGAAAATTGTAAAACATTGCACTTAAGAATCAAGCATCAATAGAAAAACCATCAAAATCAAGTTAGCAATCAGTCAATTCAAACTTCTCCCATCATTTCTCAATCAATCGTCATTACTAGTCCTTTATTAACCTATCATTTTTCTTACACATGGTGTGGTATACTCGAAATTAGACAATATTTGTCTTAGTCTGGGTACTTAATTCCTAAAACTAGACATCTCATCATTGTCATCATCAAATAAATTATCAACTTTGACAAAAAACTCATAATGATTGTTGAATTTATTAGTTTCATAAGTCTTATGTTTTATTGATTTATCTTTTATCATGTTCCTATGGTACTCAAGGATTTCATTGAGTGATGAGAGTGACCATGATGATTCATGATCCTTTTGTGTTGTCTTTTATTTGTGGGATTTTTTCATGAATTTCATGGGTAGGTGTGTTTTGGGTGTCTGTTTCATCATGTTTCCTTTATTTTTCTCAAACATACCTCAACCCTTGAGATAACACTTTATTTTAGGACGGGTTAGACCATTCCTTGTCTATGACGTGTCTATTTGTTTTTGTTGAAAAAATGAGATATTACTGACCTGAATTTATTTTTCAAGGTGTGACGCATTCATTTTCCATATTAAATAAAACTCTTCAATTATAAAGTGCACTTATGAAAGAAGTTTTCATCATTACTAATTTTTCTTGCTGTGATTTCCACTTTTTACTAGCTCTTCTACAGTAAATCCTAGCAATCATTTTTAGAAAATTGTCCTCATGTAAAAATTTTGCCCAATTTTTAAAGGGGGAATCCTACCTCCATTCTTTGATCCACTAAGGAAATTTTTACTGTAGTCTTTTCTTGATTTTCTTTGAAACAACGCTCAAAATACCATTGTTTCAAAGAAGGGCAAAATGTAGACACTAAAAAATGGTTAACACCTCTGGTGCCACTTTTTAACATCTTGACATACTTTCAAAAAATTGTCTCTACATTGTTATAACTATTTTTGTATGTTTCACATGTCGTCTTTATAATTTTTCAACATCGTGTCATTTTGTATTAATAAAATAATAAAAATATTTAATTAACTATTAACAATCATCGCCAAATCTTCATCATGCCTTAACAATTTGACCTCTTGACCATGTCCGATTATAAAAAAATTTGTCACATAGGATGTATCTTGTTTCTTTATTTCAAATTTTATGATTATCATTTTTCCTTTACGGACCTATCTATTTTTATATCAAGAGCAATGAGTGGGAAAAACTAGGGTTTGGTGGTTTCATTCATGGGTTTTAGAAGCCTAATGTTGGAATTATTTTTCTATATTTTATCAGAGAATTCCATCATGTACTTTAGTAAATGATAAATGAAAACAAAAACATATCTTTATCAAGATGGATATTATCTATTTCTGTAATGATTAATATATAATTCTCCTATGTGCTTTCTTGCCTCTTTTAAAAACTTAATCTCAAAATGATGAAAAATGTTTATTGAATTCCACTAATTTTTGTCGGTGTTGATCTCAATCAATAAAAGACATCTTTTTTTCTCTAATCCTAAAGATTGTCTTTTTGTTAATAAAAATTATAATTATATATGGCTTGTCAAATAATAGTAGCACCTCCAACACAAGCTCCACTAATGAAAATAAGTACAAAGATGTTCTTTTGCAAGATATGAATTCTAACTGCAATAAATTTAATGACAACATAGTGAATTAGTAAACAACTAAAATGGTAAATTGAATTATACCCATGTCCATCAATTTTCAAAAGTATGTCGATTGGCAATGAGGTTGGTCACACAAACCCAAATACACACGTAACGCATCCATTACATGCCTCTGATGACATTAATTTTTCCATTAGTAAACTTAGTGAAAAACATTGACAGAGATCACCGGTGGACTACAAGCATTACCGGTAGACTACAGGTATTACCGGAAAACAACGAGCATACCCGACAGAATACAAAGGTCACAATAAAAATGCTAAGTATGGAATTGACAAGCATCACCGGTGACAATAAGCATCACCAGTGATAGTTTTAAGAACAAAACCGACGAAATAGAAAAGGCATACACGACGACCAGTTAAGGAAAGAAACATTGACGACCAAGAAAATTGACCATCAGAACCAACAGCCAGTTAGAGAACCTGCAAAATGTGGATCTGAGTTTTACACGTAAGATAAAGAAATGTAATTCTATTTATAGAGTTTTAATTTGTTTTAAATCATAACTTGAGGGTCAAGCAAGCTTTATGTAAATGTTTTAAAGAATCCTAACAGATCTAAAACATATCTAACTAAAGACCAAGGTCAAGTTGTAAACCTTGGATCTAGAGTTAACTTGTGATGTGTGAATCAAGAATTGAGTGAATAACTAGTATAAGTAGATGATCAAAGTCAATTGTGAATGATGAATTCATTGTTGTTGATAGCCATGAATAGCATCTAAGGAGCAGAAGGTAGAATTCATGCAAAGTTTAGAAATAGATCACATCAGTTGTCAAGAACACACAGAGGCTACCGACGAGCAGATAAAGGTATTATTCAATCATGGAAGGATGATTACTTATATGTATGAAGCTTAATAGGATCTGTAATCAGAAATTAAAGATTGCATACATCATCAGATCAAAGACTTATGTAGTTGCATTCTAACAAGTGAATCACATCTAAAATACTTTTGTAGAAGGTGGACTTAACAATTCTTTACAAATATCTTAAAAGAGTGCACACTTAACAGTGTTGCTAAAGCCTCAAATGAAGTAGATCTTAACAGGTCTCCACTGTAATACTTCTAATAGGGTAGGTCATCAGAAGTGACCAATTGTAAGCCTTAACCAACCCCTTCTTATCTACAGATAGTGAAGTCTTGTGGGTAACAATACCCATCGTAGTTTTTACTTCCTAACAGGAGTTTTCTGCGATATTATATCTTGTGTTATGTGTTATCTATTTTCATGAATGTTTCTATTATGGTTACATACTAAAAGAACTTATGATATGATTGCATATACATAAATAAAGATGAACACTTAGATAAGATAATTTATAAACTGATGATTAAGGGTTAATGGGATAACCAAGAAAATTTTTAGAGGTACTTATTCACCCCTCCCCTCTCAGTAAATCATTCCAATATAATTCCAACAATTGGTATCAGAGCTAGGTATCTTTCTTGAAAAAGCTTAAAGACTTGAGAGAAAATATTGAAGCAATGGACAAGTTCAGACTAGACATGACTATTGAGAATGAGCAGTTATAGATGCAAATAAACTATGAGTAGTATAAGGAGGCGAAAATAAAATTGAGAAAATTTCTTGATGAAAGAAAGATTATGGCAACCAGACTGAATGAGAAAGACTACAAAGAATTGGAGATAATAGATTACTTTTAAACAATGGAATCATCAATGAGAAAAGCTTCAGATGCATCAGTTGAAGAAATTAAAAGTCTACAAGAGATCAATCTACATCTGACAGATCAAATCAAGATGCTGCAAATTGGTCAACAGACTCAAATGGTGAAAATGATTGATGTCATGAATGATGCAAGAAAAGCTGAAAATGAAAGAACACTAGCCATTGATGATAGGAGGAAAATTATAGAGAAGCTACAAGAAACAGAATTAGAGATTCTAAGACTCACTGAGCATCACCATGAGGTCACCAACCAGATTATTCTTATGAGTCAAGAAGAAAATAGATTAAATATAGAACTCATTGAAAGAATACAGATCATAGGTGAGCTAAGAGAAGAGAATGAAAAATTGAAGCATGAAATCAAATTCCAGAATCAACACAATGAATTGATCAAAAAGGCTAAAGATAGCAACAAAAGGATGGATGACTTTCTTGATGGACAAAGAAGATTCAACAACTACACAGGATTAGGGTACAATGAGAATGGTGAATCTTCTAATCAACTAGATCAAAGGAATGCTTTCACAACCCCAAAATCCAAGAAGCTATCATGCAATCACTGTGGAAAACCAAGCCATACCTCAAACATCTGCAGAAGAAAAATGAAAGGTATTTCACAAGCACAATCTACTTTTACTGGTAATTATTATAAATGTCAAAAGAAAGGACACAAGGCACATGAGTGTAGATCCAAAGTGACAAATCCTAAGAGAAAAACCTATATGGACAAGTATTTTCCTACATGCAAGATGAATGGGAATACACATAAGGAATGCTGGAAAAAGAACCACAATGCATGGACACCAAAGGAAATTGATAAAAGCTACAAACCAACAAGAGTAGGTAACTCATATGTTTGGGACTATAAGACATGGGTAAACTGTATAGCATGTGGAAGGTATGGTCATATTGCTGCCAACTGTATGAGAAAATGGACCAGAAGGTCAAGAGGCTGGACCAATCTAGGTATGACATCTTTACATTGTTATAAGGTTGGGCATGTGATAAAAGATTGCAAAGAATGACTGACAGACACAAGTACACATCCCAATGGAAATACCATTGATGACATCAAGAGAATGAGAAATAAGATATGGGTAAAAGCCACAAACACTGAAGGTGCTGGAACAAGCAATGCAAATGGTGTCACCTCATCCAATGGATCTGGTGACATCACTACATCCAACTAGATTGCACAAGTAAGTATGGAACTACATTATAAACAAGTTTTACTATGCATTAGTTCCATTACACATAGTTCATATTGTAATATTACCATTAATAAAGATGCAATATATTGTTGTTTGCTAGAACTATTGAAAAGTAACCATCGGTTATTGGGCACAATTTTTATCAGTGAACACACACAGAAAATTTAGTACTACTTACCTTAATGTATCGGTCATTACACAAGCTAAGTGTAAACCGACAGATATCGGTGAATGTTGAATCAACAAAAGCTGTCTTCGCAACCTCAGCGACAATCATCGGTGAAGTCTCCAAAACTGCTAGAAACCTCGATGCTTTGCATAGACACTAAAGATGTTATGAGTGTCTTTACCAATGAAATTAGTCTTCATAAATAGATGAGTTGGTAAGCATTAATGAAAACTTAGGGTACAAAGAGGTCATAAAATCCCAACAGGTAAACTCATTTTCGCACCTGTGATTTTTGAGCAGAGCAGAGCGATTTAAGCACAGATTGGAAAGTGACCCAGTAGAAATCATTATGACATGAAGCATTCACATTCACATGCAATCATAGATAATCTGTAAGTAAACACACTCATCAATCACACTATTTTTGTTTATGAAAATCCCTAAATTGCTACGCAATGGCATCAACTTCTAGAGTTGAGAAAATTAAGGAAGATAAGAACAAACCCTTCAATCTTGTCAGCAGAGGCACATGTGCTAAGCCTAAATACAAGCTACACCCTGAAATAGCTTCACAACTTGATGATTCTAAAGCATTCTCCTGAATCCCACCTAAGGTTTTACTAGTAGAGGACATAAGGTCCTATATTCACTGCAAGATCTCAGAGATAGGAGATCTAGACCTAGATAATGCTTATAGGGCATTATGTGATGATGCTGGAAAGCCTAGAGAAGAGCACAAACACTTGGAAATAAAGGGACTCACAAATGTACTGCATTTTCCCAAGGTTTTCAAAACAGAATGGATAAAGATTGTTCTTAGCAGAGTCCACAACAAGGATCTATGGCTAAACAAGCCAAAGGCTATAACAAAAGATGTTATTCACGTGGTTACTGGTTATTCTACAACCGATAAACCACAAGCTCACAAGCACCAATCTCTAGCAAAAGTGGAAAAAATGACTGGTGCAAAATTAGATAAAAGGGCACTAAAGGTCAACACCATTACCGATGTAGAGCTATAGTTTGGAGCATGTGTTGTTGGATATAAGATATCCCAAGAAAGCCGAATGAACAACATATCTAGTACTGATATGAGCACAACATACAAGATTATCAAACAGGGGAAGAAGATGGATCTTGCAGAGATCCTGTTACATCAATTTGAGGAGAACATGTGCACAATAAGGTCTTCAAGGACAAACACATGTAAGTTTGGTTCCCTCATAATGTGCATATTCTTTTACTTTGAAGAATACTTTCCTTCCATTGGAAAAGTTATATGGGATAGAAGAAGACCCATTACCATTCAGATAGGTGAATTCATTGAATCACTAGGAACAAATTTTGATAATATTGTGCATGAGTATTTCAAAAGCATAAAGGATGTGTTGCAAGCAAGAAATAGAATTCCTGAGAATCTGATAGAGGAACACCATGAAGAAGTATGTTTTATGGTAGATACTGATTATACTTACATACAAGCAGTAGTTCCAAGAAAATCATGGCTTTCAAAATAGGATTATGAAATCAAAATAGGATTAGCCAATGAGTGCATTAAGGCACTATTGAATGAACCCATAGACAACAAACAATTGATATTTGGTACCTATGAAGAGGCCAAACAAAAGATTAAGACAAATCTTGTTGTTAAGAAGGTTGTAAAATAGTAAAAAAGAATGGTGAAGAATCTGAAAAAGAACTTGAAAATATCTTCTGAAGGAGAAGAAGAAGAAGAAGGTGAGGAGGAACAACAGGGTAAGGAGGAAATCACCAAGGATCAACTTCCCATCGGTGATACAGAAGAGCAACAAGAATCAGAGGAAGAGAAGTTTGATTCACCACCTCCTCCTCCACCTAAGAAGTCTAGAACAAGGAGTCAAACATCAAAAGATGCAATTCCTTCTCCCATGGTAAAAGGGAAGGTGTATAAGAGGAAACCTAACACACAAAAGGAAAAACAACCAGCTAGGGCACTTGTGAAAAGAAAGAAATATGTTCAGACTA
>MU225453.1:313162-330680 GCA_018584345.1 Thuja plicata
AAGGGGGAGTCATTCAAATGACTAAGGAAGGAGTATACACAGGTGTACATACTAATACACTTAGTATGTTGCACATATCATGTTTTTGATACTAATGTCAAAGGGGGAGATTGATGACATTAATTTTACCATTAGTACACTTAGTGGAAAACATTGCCAGAGATCACCAGCGGACTACAAGCATTACCAGCGAACTACAGGTATTACTGGCGAACAGTGAGCATACCAGACAAAACACAAAGGTCACAAGAAAAATTCTAAGTATGGAATTGACAAGAATCAATAGCAACAACAAGCATCACCGATGACACAGTTTTGAGAATAAAACTGACAGAACATAAAAGGCATACCCGACGATCAGTTCAAGAAAGGAACACCGACAACTAAGAAAACCGACCGTCAGAACCGACAGTCAGTTAGAGAACCCGCAAATTGTGGATCTAAGTTTTACACATCAGATAAAGAAATTTGATTCTATTTATAGAGTTTTAATTTTTTTCTAATCATAACTTGAGGGTCAAGCAAGCTTTATGTAAATGTTTTAAAGCATCCTAACAGATCTAAAACATATCTAACTAAAGATCAAGGTTAAGTTGTAAACCTTGGATCTAGATGTTGGAAAGTTGACTATACTGAAGTATATGACTCTATTTAGTGTTTTCATTATGGAAAAAAAGTCACATGAAGTTTTGGATTCAGCACACATTATCAGAAGATCAGAAATTGGCTAAGTACAGAAAATAGGACAGAGCAAGGAACAAACTATTATAGTTTTGATTAGCGTGTGTTCATTTTTTATCCAAATGATATGTGCCTTTGAAGATAAGCTTATTATTATGTTTACATGCTAATTCTAAGAGATCATGATCAGATCTACAATTATGAAGAAGATACAGCCAGTTGAAGAGGTATAGCCAGTGAATGCCAGAACAGGACAAGGAACATGGAAAGAGCCGACAGAGATTGTTTTGGCGTGGAAGTTTCACTCATCCTCAAGACTTGAGCCTTTAGATTAGTCATTTTTAGTGACCTAAAAATCTATGGTTAAAATAACATGACTTGATTCATCCGGGATAATTAGTTAGAGCTATTTTGGTGAAGTAGACTGTGTGAAAAGACGTGTCTGTTCTGTTTGAGTAAAGCAGTTATAATTAATGTTAAGCCAAATTAATGAAGGGTTGAATGGTTATGTAAGTGATCAAGATAGATGGTAAAATATTTCCTAAATCTGACATGTTTGTGTCTTTTGAGGAAGTACTTATAGAAGGTCATTTGTGATCAGAGAAGTTGCGGAAGCCAGAGATAAGAAAAGTAGAGCAGAGTGAAAAAGTAGCAAAGATATATCTATCATATGTTGATGATATAGATATTGAAGTAGAAGCTTTGAGAGTGAAGATAAGATTGTTTAGTGCTTTAGAAGAGGTTAAAGCATCAGTGCACAAAAGGAACTGATCAGACAAGTAGTGTCACAGTAGCAGTTCACCTTGTAGATACAGTGTGTATTGAAGATCCAGAATGTTGTAGCCTTCACCACTTGAGCAGTGTGCTCTTGGACAGTGAGTCCACCACCCCTAATAGGGTTATTGTAAAAGACTCCTAATAGGGTCTGAACCTCAACAAGTTCACCATACTTCATATATTGTAAAGACAACTCCTAACAGGGTTAAGGATCTTCTAACAAGGATCATAAGACACTAGTACATAATATTTGTGGGTACTAATTCCCACCAGGGTTTTTCACCTACATTGGGTTTCCCTGTAATCATATATGGTGTTATGTGTTGTGTATATTTATCTTACTTACATTGATATTCAAGTTCAGTTCATAAGCATTTAAGTAATGATTCAGATAATAAGAAAAAGTATTAATTGATAGATCACTGATTCACCCCCCCCCCCCTCCCAGTGNGATTCCCCCCCCCCCCCCTCTCAGTGATCCTAATCCTAACACTAGAGTTAACTTGCGATGTGTGAATCAAGAATTGAGCCAATAACTAGTATAAATATATGTTCAAACTCAATTGTGAATGATGAATTCATTGTTTTTGATAGCCACGAAGAGCATCTAAGGATCAGAAGGAAGAATTTATGCAAAGTTTAGAAATAGATCACATCAGTTGTCAAGAATACATAGAGGCTATCGACGAGAAGATAAAGGTATTATTCAATCATGGAAGAATGATTAATTATATGTATGAAGCTTAATAGGATCTATAATCAGCAATTAAATATTTTATACATCATTAGATCAAAGACTTATGTAGTTGCATTCTAACAAGTGCATCAAATCTAAAATGCTTTTGTAGAAGGTGGACTTAACAGTTCTTTACAAATCTCTTAAGAGAGTGCACACTTAATAGTGTTACTAAAGCTTCAAATGAAGTAGATCTTAACAGATCTCCACTATAATACTTCTAATAGGGTAGGTCATCAGAAGTGACCAATTGTAAGCCTTAACCGGCCCCTTCTTATCTACAGATAGTGAAGTCTTGTGGGTAACAATCCCCACCACAGTTTTTACTTCCTACTAGGAGTTTTTTGCGATATCATATCTTGTGTTATGTGTTATCTATTTTCATGAATGTTTCTATTATGGTTACATACTAAAAGAACTTATGACATGATTGCATATACATAAAGAAAGATGAATAGTTACATAAGATAATTTACAAACTAATGATTAAGGGTTAATGGGCTAACCAAGAAAAGTTTTAGAGGTACTGATTCACCCCTCCCCTCTCAGTACATCATTCCAATATAATTCCAACAGCCTCTCTTCTATAAAACATTGAAATCTCTATTATTTCTATAACAATCTTAAACTAAAAGAGGGGTCAAAATTTATTCAATTCTAAAATAGAAACAAAGAAAGTGAACCACAAAGAGATCACTAGAGAGCCCTATCACTATACACTAACTGATCCAACATATGAGCCATATCAAGAGGTAGCTTCCCCTTATCCTCTATATTCTAGCACTAAATTTGATCTTAAGTCCACTTGGAAAATAATATGCAACACCTTTCCACTGCCTAGGAATATGGGTGAAAGTAATGGAGTCCAAAGAGCTTCCCAACTGGATAATTTGTCTGATAACTAAAGCTAACCACCAACTACCATCACTAGGCTCCTTCCAAGTCAACAAATGCATCATCACCTATGGATAAGACTCACAAATAATTTTGTGATAGCCAAGATCTCAACAATTTTGAATAAAATACATAATGGAAAGAGCCTCCATAAGGTTATTAGTATTAAAACCCTTCTAGATAGAAAAAATAAACTTAACATCACCAGAGTTATGTCACCCAACTTCCCCAATGCCACCATACCTCAGATTCCCCTGAGATGAGCCATTAGTATTAATTTAAAAAACTCCCAGAGGAGGGGGATTCCAATAGCCCTCCTGATTGACCCATCGTAAAGGATCTCTACCTCTACTAATTCAATACCCTGGCCACCAAACACTGAAGAACCTCCATGAAGAAGAGAATTAAGGTGAGAGAAACTGAAAACATCATGATGATCCACTCCTCTATTCAGATCACATGTAGCCACAATATTCTCACAAACATAATGCATAATTTTCCACCACAAGTGTATAACATCAATCCTAACATCTTGAAAAATCCTTTGATTACTTTCTAGCCAAACCTGCCAAATGATAAAATAAGGACCAAGAGCCCAAATAGTATGAAGAAAAGTATTTTTATCACGGGATCTACCCCAACATTCCAAAAACTTAGACAAAGAAGAGGCATGGAGGCAAGTATGGCTCCACACACCCCACTAAAAGTGCAAAATTTCCTTAACGAAAAGAAATTGAAAGAAAATAAGAGAATCTAGCTCCGCACTATTGCAACATAAAATACACATTGAGGGACCCTAAAAGCACCTTTTTTAGAGATTTACCAAATAAGACAACACTTATAAACCACAAGCCACAAGAAAAAATTACATTTGGGCCAGGAAAATTTATTCAGAACTTGTTTGCACCAAGACACCTCCATACCTCCAAACAACTATCTATCAAGATCCAAGTAACCTACAAAATAGGACTATCTACTGCAAAAATCATTTCCCCAGGCCATTCCATCTAGACCCATCAAGGAGTTGCAAACCATAGAAGCCATAATTTGAGTAAACTCATTACGATCCCTCTCTAAATTATATGGTGGCTAATCATAATAATTCTTTCATCTGTAACCAACGACCAAACAAAAACTATGAACAGTCTTATTGCATAACCATATCTCGCGTAGCTGCTATAAATAGATCAGAGAGGGACAACAAATGCAGATACATGAAAAGAAGAGGGGGATTACCATCCCAAGAATCCTTCCAAAATAAATCCTCATAGCCCGTGTTGGAGATCCAAACGAAACCCCTCTTAACTAACCAAGCACCACTCTTTAGAGTGTTCCAAACTATTAAGCCCCTACACTGCAAAGGATACCGAGAGAAATTAGAATAGCCAAATCCTAATAAATACTTATGTGTGAGAATACAAACCCAAAGATGAATTTGACTAGTGCACCAATGCAAATATAACTTTTCTACAATAGCCTAACCCATCAAAATAGAACACCAAAGGAGAAGACCCCTCTTTCTTAGGCAGAAATATACGTTCCACTTAATTAGGCTCTATTTTTAATTCTACAAATTACAACACTAAAGGAACTGGTGAGAGAGAGCATCAAATTCTTTAGGAAAATACATAGGCACAACCAGGATCAATCTTATATAAATAGGAAGGTCTTGCATAACCGATTGAAGAAGGGTCACTCATGCAACAGTCAAAATCCATCAATGAGTCCAATTGTTAACCTTTCAAAGAAACTTATCTAAAAAATCTTGGCAGAAAATCCTAGGTTGTCTACAAAAAACAATACGAATGCCAAGATAAAGGAGGGGATGAGACCCAATTTGAAACCACAAGATGTTAGTTATCCTCCTTTGGATAGGCTTCAGAGTATTAAAAATATATATTAAGATTATATGCTCATTGACCTTCTGACCTAAAGAAGCCAGATAAAGATCCAATGTTGGCCTAAAGGTCTCAGCTTCACATAGTTTTGAAATCCTTATAAGAATAGTATCATCTAGAAATTGGAGATAAGAAATAACATAAACTTATAATTCGACATTACCTAAATAGTTTTTTCATTATGCACCATTTGCAAAGACCAAGGAATTAATAATGTAATTTGTAATAGCCAAAAAAATTAGTAGTTTTTGTAAAGTTATGGGTTCCAGTCATAGGAAGTATTTTTTTTGTTTTAGTGAATGGTTGAGAATGCCTCAGATAAGTTTCCTTATGATGATGGTTCTTTTGATAATAAGTACTACTGTTACTCAGATCTGTTAGGGATTTTTCTTTGAAGAGTGAGGACTCAATCTAGGGTCTCTTTCCTTCTAAATGTGGGGCTTTTGGATGAAGTAGGACAAGAAATGTTTTGTTTGTTGATGTCTAAGTCTTGTTGTCTATTAGTGTCCCACACTTAGTCGTATTTAAGGAAGGTTGGTTACTCATCACTTTGACCAAGCCATCTCACTAAGGCTAAGACTGAGCAGTAGTTACTATCTAGAAAGTTAGAGGTTGTCGAGTACTCAATGGATGTCGAGAATAATGATTGCTAAGTTGCATAGAAGAGTTAGTGTCGAGCGACAACATATAGTTATGTCGAGCGACACAGTGTTGACCGACGACAAGTATTTTGTTTTGCTGAGTAAAAAATATTTTTTATATGTGTTTGGAATGGCACAAACACCAAGGTAAACTATTTTGGCCTACTTCTATGGAGCATTTAATGATCATGCACTGATATTTAATGCATTAATTATGCGCTATTTTTATGATCATGGATCCCTATGCAAGACAAGAAACCAATTAAAATTAGGGATTCCTAAGAAGAAAAAGATGATAGATATAGATCATTGATCTTCATCTAGATGGTCTATTTATGGGATGTTTCAAACCCTAATCCGTGTGTGTGTAAGCATGTATTTTTGGATTCAGATGTGAAGAAAAAAGATCGTAAGTATATGTATATTTTTCATATCTGAAGCATTGACCAGATAGAGTGACCGAGTAGAGTAGTGAATAGAAGAACAAAGATAAATCAGATTGAGAGATCAGTTAAGAGTTAGAAAGAGGAGCTCCATTATTAGCATTTTCAGTGCAAACTGAAGGATTGGATCCTGATATATTCTAGCAAATGAATTAGGGTAAATCTCTTAACAAAGTGGTCCTAACAGGCCTTTGTAAATCTCTTATTTGAGTGCTTACTTCGTTGTAATTTTAAATCCTTTAACAAGGTAGATTGTATAAGTCTGAAAGCTCGTAATAGGGAAGAACCCTCAAAAAATAGATCATCAGAAGTGATTAAAACTCTATAGCCCTAACATGAACACTTTGTTACTATAGTAGTGAAGATTTTTGGGTGTCATCCCTACCTCATTTTTACCTTCAATGGTTTCTGGGTTACCAAAATCTTTGTGTTATGTTCTCATGATTAGATGTTAGATCTTTACAACATTTCAGTTTATGTTTATGAATACATGGTTGAATTAGATAGTAAAGAATTGGTAGAATTTTTATAGATTTGATTCACCCCCCTCTCAGTTACTGCTTTCTCATATTAGACTTCCAACAATTAGTATCAGAGCTTTGTTCTCTTAAAAAAAGTCTAACCACTTGAGATTTAAGATCTTTGAAATGGAGGCTTAGAAGTTGGGAAAGGTCATTTAGAATCAAAAGATCGATATGCAGCTGGTGCTATAACAGCTTGAGACAGCTAGAGATAAATTAAGAAAATTGTTAAAAAGCTAGGAGGGATTTTGAAACTCATATGAAAGACACTCAATATAAGGAAGAAGATACTAAAGGTCTATTTTAGAATGGTGATTCAAAAGAAAGCAATGTAACGATTGCAGATCTATTGGAGAAGAACAACATACTGAAAGAACAAGTCAAAAGTCTAAAGATAGAACAAGAAACTCAATCAATAACACTATGTGAGGTGATTTATTAGAAAAAGAAAGTTAAGGAGGACAAGACAGTGAAAAAAGAAGATAAGAGACAGATGGCTACCCAAATTGATGAAAGGACTAGTGATGTGGAAAATCTCATAAATAATCAATTGGATATGGTCAACCAAATTTTATTTGCAAATCAAGAGATAAACAAAAAATAATTTGAAATCACATATCTGAGATCTGAGAACAATCAACTGAAAAATGATTTGAGATTTGAAAGAGAACTTATTGAGAGGATAAACACACTGAGTGAAGCATTGATATACTTTGAGGAATTATGAGATCAGAAAGAAGGAATAGTGACACATCTGAACTTAAACATATCAAGCACTAGTCTTCCATTAAAGAAGGAGAATCATCAAAGAGTGGATAAGTAAGGAATGTAAAGCTGAAGAACAACAAGCCTACATGTTATCATTGTGGGAAACCATGTCATTGAGAAAACATATTTCGAAGAAAGAATAGTAAGTCAACTCCTGAACCTAAATTCAATAATTATTTTTTTAGCTGTAAGAAGCATGGACATTAGGGACATGAATGTACGTCAAAGAATGATAGAGATGCCCCAAGGTGTGCTTGCACAATCCCTTATCTAGGACTCTACTTGTCATATCCTTCCCTAGACCCTAAGCTCACTTCTAGCACCTTGATAGTATTTTTCCTTCTAACCTAATACTACCCTATCTCAACTCCAAGAATTAGTCTCTTTGTGCTTCACCTTGAGGGATCACTATCATTAAGGTTACTTCAAATCTTCACTCTATCTTAAATGACTCCTAGTGAAATATCTTCACAACATCTTCACATGTGTTGTAGGGAGTGTATCTAATATTGAAACAACTAATTGACATCCTTATGACTCTATTGGAATGGGACATCAAGCCTTGATCAATCGAGTTCAATATTGACTCTGTTTTTGGTCATATTAGGCCTAATTGCTCAATTAGCACTACACAGAGGGTTTTTCTCATTTGTTTCTCCAAACTTAAAAATAAACCCAAAAACTAACTTGGTATCTAGATACCCTTTTCCAAGACCCTTAATATCTTATATTTCTTTGGTACCTAAGTTTTCCGTACAGTAGAATCCTAAAATGTAAGACAAATATGGCTAATTAGGCTAGAAATGTGTAGTCCACTGATTTCTACCTAGAAATATACCTAAATGGATTGGAAAATGCCTAATATCACTTTTAGATATCTATAGGAGTACTAAATATTTGAAACCACACTTGGTTCGGAGCACTCACTCATTCCTCTGCAAATGTACACATGTTTCACTCTGTCAAACCACTAACTGGACACTCAATGCTCGCCTAGGGCATGACTTTAAAAATAGAAAAATGGCTCTTCAAAACTCCTACCTGCATATTTAATATGTAAAGACGCTCCCCTACCATATTAATCTAGACCCAGGTGATTTCCACAGTTGGATTCAATGGGGGAGCCATGAAACTAAAAACTTCTTAAACTACACCAGCAACTAGAGTAATAACAAAACAATTTACTAAGATAAACAAATGAACTCAAACCCACTATGATACTAAATAGAAAGTACTTAGGATTATGGATACTACTTAGAAAAAATACTAAATTTACCACTTCAATCCATGTGATCACATTCAGACTCAATGCAAGTTCACTGTTACTGAAAAATAGAACACAGAGCTTTCATTCACTTCAAAAATTACACTTCTCCGCACAATGCATCGGGAAATGGGATCTATTTTTCCTTAACATTACATGCCCATGATTCTAGGCCATTATGGAAACTACCCATCATTTTTCCTCGAAAGGAATCTATTTTTTCCATTTGTTGTCATGCAACATAAAAAGATGCTAAAATGTTGTCAAGCAACATTATGACAACATTACATCTTTTGGCATAATTGTAGTTAAGTGTATCTATTCAACCTAGAATGGTGTAGAATCAATATAATAACCATTTTAGGCACTCTTCTACCATTTCCTATTCCTTAAAGGATTTTAGACACTTTTAAACCCATTTTTCCACCTTAGGCCTAAACTAGCTCTAACAACTAGAAAGAAATAAACATCTAGGTTGGATTAAACCTAGTCTAATCCACCTATGAAAAATCTTTGCAAGACCATCTAAGGTAAAATTAAAAACCTACTAACTTGTCTAGGGTCAATACAAGACACTACAAAAACTTAGGGACTAGATTTAGCCAAGGTGCTCCTGCACCATCCTCCCCAAATAGAAAGATTCAATCCACCCTTGGAATGAGAAAGTTGGTATCAATGCCTAAATTTTTGAGCTTTGTCTTCTTGATCCATGTACCATATGCATCTTTGTTTCCATGCCACTTCACCAGATGTTCTTTTTTCTCCTTCTTCATAGTCTATTTGTAGACTCTTGAATCCAATATTCAGTCTTCTTTCTGGGATGGTGCAGATGGTAAGTTGAGTTCCACCACCTCCTGTATGACCTCAGTTAAACTCTGGTCTGGATCTGGTATTGGTCCTTTATATACGACCAAGTCTTCAACATTGAACACATAAGATAAACCACTGTCTTCTGGTAGCTCTACCTTGTATGCATTGGTGCCATATTTGGCCTGAATGGTACATGGGCCATTTCTTCTCATTTGTAGCTTATGGGGCACTCCTTTCTACAATCCTACCTTGTTGAGATGGACCATTACTAGATCCCCAACTTGGAATTTAACTTCCCTTTTTCTTTCATCCACCTTGATCTTTATCTTCTTTGTATTTTTAGTTAATGTCTTTCTCACTATCTCATGCACTTCTTGCGTAGAATGCCCAAAAGCTTCTGCATAGCCACTACCCTTGGCTACATCCTTTAGACATTTGAGCTCAAATATGCCTCTAGGATGTAAGCCATAAACTATCTCAAAAGGACTCTTACAAGTATTCCTATTCACAGTATCATTATAGGCATATTCTTCCTGTCCAATGAGTTGGTCCCAAGCTTGACCATACTCCTTAGTTAAGTACCTTAGGAGGTTACCTAGACTCCTATTTTCTACCTCAGTTTGACTATTAGTTTGAGGATGATATGCAGACCCAAAAGATAAATTGGTTCCTAACTTCTTCCATAGGGTCATCCAAAAGTAACTCATGAACTTTGTATCTCTTTATGACACTATGCTTAATGGTAATCCATGAATTTTGACTACCTCCTTAAAGAATAGGTGAGCTATTGGACTTGCATCATGGGCTGCCTTGTAGGGTACAAAGTGTGCCATCTTATTGAATCTATCTACAATCACATAGATGCTACCCAGTCCGTATTTGGTCTTAGCAAGTCATACCACAAAATCCATGCTCAAGAATTCCCATGGTCTACTTGGGATGGGAAGACTTTGGTAAAGGCCTGCATTGGAAGATGTAGCCTTTCTTTTTGACATACAACACAAGTTTCTACATACATCCTGATGTCCAAATTCATCCTAGGCCAAAAGTAAAACCTCTGTACTAATTCTTGGGTCTTGTTGACACCAAAATGCCTACTAAGTGCACAATTGTGCTATTCTTGAATCATATTATCTCTTATAGACCCTCTAGGAACACATAATTGACTTCCTTTAAACAATAAATAACTTTTTAAAGTATAGTCAAAGTATTCACTGTGAAAATGATTCTTGTATTCTGGACTTACCCTATAGATGTCTGCAAAGTATCCATCTTCTGCGTATAGGTCTTTGAATCTCTCAATAATCATGCTCTACAGGTGTATCTCTTGTACTATTAGGGATCTTCTACTTAAGGCATCTGCTACCTTATTCTCCAATCCCTTCTTGTGCTTGATGTTGAAAGTGTAGGCATGTAGATATTCTACCCACTTCTTATGTTTATGACTGAACTTGTCTTGTGAATTGAGGAAACTCAGTGCTTGATTGTCTAAAAAGACCACATATTCCTTTGGAAGCAAGTAGTGCCTCCACTTCCTCAATGCTTTTAGTAGGGCATACATCTCTAGGTCATAAAATGAGTACTTCTTATTCGCTTCACTTAGCCTTTTCACTGTGGAAAACCACTAGTCTTCCCTCTTGGCTCAAGACAACACAAATAGCCACATTGCTAGCATCACACTCCACTGTGAACAACTTCTCAAAGCTTGGAAAAATCAAGATTGGTTTTGTAGACATATTATTCTTCAACAATTCAAATCTAGGATTAGCTTTCTCATTTTACACAAACTTAGTTTTCATTCCACCTTTGATAGTATCTAACATAGGAGCACAAATTGCACCTAATTTCTTTATGAAATTCCAATAATACTGAGCTTAGCCATGAAAAATTATTACCTTTTTTGCTATTCTTGGAGTAGGAAAATTGATAATGGCTTCCACTTTGCTTAGATCCATCATTAGATTGCCTTGGGACAACACAAACCCAAGATACACTAGCTCCTGCTTCAGGAATTCACACTTTTCCAAATTTATCATCAACTTCTCCTCATGTAGATTCTTGAAAACTATTTGTCGATGTCTGATGTGTTCTTCTTTGGTCTTATTATAGATGAGTGTATCATCTAAATACACTACCACAAATTTTCCCATGTAGTCTTTAAGGACTTCATTAATTAATCTCATGAATGCATATGGGGCATTGGATAGCCAAAATGACATTACAATCCATTCATACAGTCCTTCTATGGTCTTGAAGGTTGTCTTCCATTCATCTACCTCATTGAATCTGATTTGGTGGCATCCACTCTTTAAGTCAATCTTTGTGAAAAATTTGGCTTCTTCTAGACAGTCCATTAGGTCTTATATGCTAGGGATAGGGAGCCTATACCTAATGGTGATGTGATTTATTACTCTTGATTCAGTGCATAGCCTCCAATTTCCTCCCTTTTTGGTGCTAAGACTTTGGGTATGACATAAGGACCAATGCTTTTCCTAATGAGACCTTGGATTAGGAGTTCTTGAATTTGCTTAGCTATTTTCTCATTTTGTTGAGGAGTCATTTTATAGGTTTCCTTATTAGGAAGGGTAGATCCTGAGATAAAGTAAATTTGATGACTCACAACTCTCTTACGGGGTAGGGTTGATCATTTTCCATCACTCACAATGCCTTCATACTTCTGCAACATCTCTTGCACTTCCTTAGGTAATTTTGTCTACTTGACTGCCTTGTATGTACTTTCTTCTTTTGGTTTCAACACAAGTGTAAAAACAACTCCCTCTCCTTCTTCTAAGCCTTCTAAGAACTCCTTCTCACTAACCATAAGAATATCAGGGCATATAGACTTCATCTCTCTATCCTCTAACAATGACTATATTTTGAAAGTCACATTGTTCTTCTTGAAAGAATAAGAATTCTTTGCTCCATCATGCATGGCCTATCGGTCAAATTTCCATGGCCTACCAAGGAGTACGTTAAATACATCCATAGGTAGGATGTTACACAACACCTTGTCTTTGTATCTCCCAATGGAGAAGTCCACCCAAGCTTGTTCATTGACAAGGACATGTTGTCCTTTGCTCAACCAAGTGATTTTGTATGGGTTGGTATGGGGTATTCTCTTCATCTTCAATTTGCTAACTACCTCCTCTAAAACTATGTTGTGAGTAGACCCTGAGTCTATGATGAATCTACACACTATTCCCATCATTTTGTATTTCAATCTAAACAATGATCTCCTTTGATTAGGTTCCTCTTTCACTGGCTCATTAATCAGTGTCCTCATCATCATTAAATTATCTCCTTCGTCTGACTCTAAGGGTTCCTTAGGGTGTTTATTTCCACCACTAGCCTCCTCTTGAACATAGTTTACCCTTTTTGTCACTTCCTTGGGAAGTAGTCCCTTTCAATGAACATCTATATGCAGGGTGTCCCATCTCATTGTAGTGGTAACATTTCATGTTTGCAAAATAGTTACCTCTTCCTTGGCTATTGCTTCTTCCTCTATTGTTAGATTTCCTTCCTCTATTCGAGTTACCTCTGTTGGAGATTTCTTCTTGTTTCTTAGTAAGACTTTTCTCTTTTTGACTCTTTGTTTCATAACTTATTCCACCATATCCACCTCTCTGTCCTCTATTGTCTCTTCCTTTTCCTCTACCTCTAGTGGTGCTGGAAACTTGTTTCTTCATTAGCTGCTCTTCTACCTTTATTGTAATTTGGTGGAATTTATGAATAGTATTAGGAGTCAAGGGACTCATTTCATATTGTATATTCCACTTGAGACAATTAAGGTATCTAGCTACCTTCACCTTCTTATCCTCTGGAACTCAAGACCTCAAACATAATTTCTGAAACTATTTTTGGCCAAAAAGTGGAACCATTTTTCCTATTTTTTCAAATTCATCCTATTTGACCTTAAGATTTGAGGCACTTAGACATGGAATCTTCCAAAAATTTACTAATATAAAATTTTAGGATTCGAAGTCCATTTTTTAAATATTTGATTTTTTTAAATATCCAGATGATAAATTTCAAATTTGAACAGGGATTACTAAAACCCTCATTTGAAAAGTCACTCTTTCTGGACTATACCATGCGTGTGTACGACAAGCGAAATCAGGCTCAAATTAGACTATTTATCTAAACCCTTTTAGAAAATTGTAATTAAAAGATTTAAGATTGATGATAATATTTTTCCATATTTTTATGCCAAATGTTTTTTTTATTAATTATATATTGGGCTCAATCATTGTTTATAAAACTTCTTGTGTATGGCAAGCATAATTTGCCTTATACATATGATTTTTTAATATATTTTTTCAAAGTGTGTAGTTTGATGTCATATAGTTTATTTTTCAATAAAATTTAAAATTAAAAAGTTATTAAAATTACAAAAAAACTTGTATTCTCTTTTCTATAGACTTGTTTTAGTACAAAATGATTGAAAAATAAAAATATTAATCAAATTTAATAAAAAATTACATATTATAAATCTGCACTATTTGATCTATACTGGTTTTTTTTTCGTCAAAAAATTCCTTAAAAAACTCAATCTAATATGTGGCCAAAGTAAGTTTCTTGTCTGCAGATGGATATGGCCTTCAACATTCAGGTCAAACCAAATCCAAATCCAAGGATCGGTTGACCAAACCTTTCCCAAAGATAAACCTTAACCACTTTTGGTGGGGAACATTTAAATTTTCAAAAACAGGGTGATGTTTTAAAAATGAAACATCACCCCGTTTCAATTTATAGTTAATGGAAATTGGTTTGCAACTAAACGGGGTGACATTATGAAATGGGGTAACGTTTCATTTTTGAAACATCACCTTGTTTCATATTTGACCATTTTAAAAAAAAATTGCTATGTTTTTTAACTGCATCATAAATTTTGTACTTGAAGTACGGTTGAGAGTGATCGATTCTGCAGGTTTTGGACATTTTTTTGTATAGTTTATTTACTATTCTATTCTCCATTTGAAGGCATCAATGATTGGGAGCGTATTGAACATTTTTTTGTAGGTTTTAACTATTGAAGACACACATGTGATTAATTTTAATTATTAATCATGGGATGTAAACAACGTCAAAAGAAGAAAAAAAGGAGGGTTATGACTCATGAAGAAATTCAAGTGGAGAAAGAGAAAGAGGCTAAACATCAAAGAGATAGAAGAACGAGGATGCATGAAATGAATAGTAATGAAGCTTCAGGATCCACAACAATTGAAGAGTCAAACATTAAAGACACCAAGGGGATACAATGGATGCAGAAGATATAAATATGAAAGAGGTGAATGCAAGCATGCCATTGAATGCACCTTGTAGTGATGTTCCAGGTACGCGCGTCTTTGAACTCACCTTTGAATGATACTCAACTTATGATTATAGATGATAATATTTATAGAGACTTATTACTTGCATATTGTAGAGATGAAATTGAATTAATGATGCCTAATCATACTTTTCAAATTAGAGAATTTCAAAATGAAAATCCCCCTATTGTTGTTGAAAATGAAGAGTCTTTCGCTGTTGTGAATGAAAATGCCCCTAATGTTGTTGAAAATTAAAATCATTTTTTTGATGCAAATGAAAATCCTCCTAATGTTGATGCAAATGAAAATCCTCCTAATGTAGTTGAAAGTCAAAATCCCTTTGTTGATGCAAATGAAAATCCTCCCAATGTTGATGCAAATGAAATTCCCCCTAATGTTTATGTAAAGAACAATGAAATTCCTTTCCTAAATGAAAATGAAAAATACTTTTTACATATTGAAAGTAATATTTTGAATGGTCTTCCTGGTAAGCTTTCTTTTAGGTAGATAGGAAAATATGCTAATAAAATATACAAAGAATTTTTCTATCAGAAAAAATTAACATTTCAATGTCAACTTGTGATTAAATTGATGAGAATGTGAAAAATGAGAAAAGTAATGAAAAGACTAGGCATTAAAGTGAAACAAAAGATAGCAATGTGGCATGACAAGTCATAACAATTACTATAGTTAATAAAAACACTTTGGAAAAAATGGTTAAAAATATTAGTGGAATTTTAAACATGCATCCTAAAACATTGGTAAGAGTAGCAAGGAGAAGATCAAGTATTGAAAATGATCCAATTAACCAATGTTGGAGTTTTAGTGGTAGACTCCCACGATCTGAAATGAAATTGAGTCCTGAAACCAAATCATTTCTTGAAAAGTATTGGCATGATAATACACGAGTTTCATCTAATGCGAGAGATGTTTGCAATTAAGAGTGGGTTGTAAAATTCGTGATCCTTATCCAAAACACCTATTATACATAACACAAACTGAATTTTATAAGAAATTTTTAGATGAGATTGTGTTACCTCAGAAAATTACTCTTAGTCAAAGATCATTTAAAAAATGCAAGCCTTGGTATGTGAAAATAGATAAGCAACGAATGTCTTGTTGTTGCAAAATACATGTTCAATTTCATTATCACTATGATGTTTTTTGATATATATGGTGTAGTTTACATGCTAACAAGATTATGGAGAATTGTGACATTAATATACCACCTGAGACAATCAAGGAGTTTGTAGCAAGTTTATTTTGTGAAAGAGTAAATGGGGAAATATTTTTCTTAAGTTCATGTATTTCTGGATAATGCACTAGTTTTGGAAATTTTTCATTAATAGGACATTGCTTGCATGAAATTAGTGAACACGATTTTGGACAATAATTACTAGATGTTAAAAGATTTAAGAATATTGAGTATCCTTTAAAAGATCAAAAAATTGGAAAGAGATGTGAATTAATCACAAAAAAACTTAGTGTACATGCATTCATTTTTGAATTCAAGAGTAAGATTATTCCAAAATATGTGAAACACTCAATATTCTAGATGGCTCGATGGCAAATTTTGCACATGTAGAAGTACATTTCCAATTGGTACTATACTATCAGTGGTCAACTTTGTAGAAAACTATACTCTTGCTCCACAAGAGGATTCTCAAGACCAATACTACAATTAAATGCAAGTGTATATGTTTGTTCATATTAATTGATGAAAGGAATAGTGATGTGAAGCAGCTCACAAATAGTCAATTGGACATGGTCAACCAAATTTTATTTGCAAATAAAGAGATAAATAAAAAATAATTTGAAATCACATATCTGAGATTTGAGAACAATCAACTAAAAAATAAGTTGAGATCCGAAAGAGAACTTATTGAGAGGATAAACACTGGAATGAATCATTGATATACTTTGAGGAACTTATGAGATCATTGAGAAGGAATAGTGACACATCTAGACTTAAACATACCACGCACCAGTCTTCCATTGAAGGAGGAGAATCATCAAAGAGTGGATAACTAAGGAATTTAAAGCCGAAGAACAATAAACCTACATGTTATCATTGTGGGAAACTAGGTCATAGAGAAAACATATGCCAAAGAAAGAATGGTAATTCATCTCCTAAACCTAAATTGAATGGATACTATTTTAACTGTAAGAAGCATGGACATCAGGCATGTGAATTCAGGTCAAAGATGGATAGAGATGCTCCAATGTGCTTGCACAATCCCTTATCTATGAATCTACTTGTCCTATCCTTCCCTAGATCCTAAGCTCACTTATAGGGCCTGTTAGTACTCTAAAATTTTGAAGAAATTTGGAGTGACTACACTTGGAATTTTCTCTAAATGCAAATTCTTGCCATAAGAAACTCGTGGAAAGGGCATATTGTGAATGCATACAGAAAGAGGCCTCTTGATTTTTGTGAGAAAATGCTTGGGAGACGTATTCCTCACCTTTAATTTGGCATATACAGTGGGTTCCAACTCTCAAATTTCAGTTATGACTTGTTTTGGAAGTAGCCATTTGGAGGCGCTTATCATAAATATGCCTTTTTGCTAAGTGCCATTTTACTGTATAAGGCCTAGTTTTCTTCTGAATAACATACGCCCTGTTAAATTTCATGGCCTGCCACTTTGAGATTATTTAGTATACATATCAGAGAACTTATGTTCCAAAGGTCAATCCATTTCGAGTCCGTTTGATTGGATTTTGGGTCTCCCAAAGTTGGTCTTCCAGAATTGTCTTGCTTCTTGGTTCTGTCCAG
>MU225453.1:343854-367471 GCA_018584345.1 Thuja plicata
TTAAGTCTGCATATGAATATGATGTCCAGGAGTTGAAATGAGAAGAATGGCTTGCAAGGCATTTCATTCGGGTTTTTGAGTTTGGAGTTAGAAGTTTTCTGGGATTGCATATCTGTTTGACTCTGTTTCCCAATAGATAAGGCACTGGTCTTTGGTCTGTCTTGTAGTTTCTTCATCAATCAATTATTCAAATCATTTTCCCTTTCTGTTTAAAGAGCCATGAATGATTATTATATCAAGTGTGATGGGTAGGAATCCATCCCCTGATTCACTGAAAGAAGTGAATCCAATAGGTACACCCGCCTGAGCCTTTGAGCTTGAAGAGTAGGAGGGTTTGTTTGATCCTTGTTAATTAGCCTTTTCTTTGACAAGGTCAGGGAAAAATTGCTAACAGGGCCTTGATAGTCTTTTCTTTTCTAACCTAAGACTACCCTATATCAACTCCAAGAGTTAGTCTCTTTGTTCTTCACCTTGAGGGATCACTATCATTAAGGTTACTTCAAACCTTCACTCTATCTTTGATGACTCCAAGTACAAACTCTTTACAACATCTTCACAAGTGCTGTAGTGGGTGTATGCAAAATTGAAACAACTAATTGATATCCTTCAGAATCCATTGGAATGGTACATAAAGTCTTAATCAATGGAGTTCAAGATTGACTCTCCTTTTGGTGCTATTAGGCCTAATTTCTCAATTATACCTACACATAGGTTTTTTCTCAATTCTTTCTCCAAACTTACGAATGACCCCAACAACTAACTTGAGATCTAGATACCCTTTTCCAAGACCCTTAATATTTTGTAGGTCTTTGGTAACAAAATTTTCTATACAATAGAATTGTTAAATGTAGGACAAATAGGGATAATTAGGCTAGAAATGTGTAGTCCACTTATTTCTACCTAGAAATATACCTAGATGGATTGGAAAAGTCCTAATCTCACTTGTATGTGTCTATAGGAGTACTGTTAGAAACACTGAGAGGGGGGGGGGGGGAATCAATGTTTATTACTTTATCTTTATTTCNTGTCTATAGGAGTACTGTTAGAAACACTGAGAGGGGGGGGGGGTGAATCAATGTTTATTACTTTATCTTTATTTCAGCAATTTTAAACTTAAATGAATAACAATTGAAGCATAATACAAATAACTCATAACACAAGATATGATTACGAGGAAATCTTGATCAGAGGAAAACCCTGGTGGGAATTAGTACCCACAAATGATTGTACTAGTTTAATGAACCTGTTAAAGTTCCTTTTCATTATTAGGAGTAGTCTTTACAATGAAAGTATAATGAACCTATTAGGAGTCTTTACCAAAACCCTATTAAAGGTGGTTGGCTCACTGCCAGAGCTCACTTCTCAATAACATGAAGGGTACAACCTTCAGGTGATAGATATATGCTATAACAAAAGATGAATTGTTGTAATGAAACTGTTGTCTAATTAGTTCCATTTATGTGTTGATGCTTGATCTCTTGAAGTCTTCTACTTCATACTGATTTCCTTATATTCTTCTTCTGAATATCTTCTCTCTTTCTTTTTCATCGACACACTTAATACAAAGTGCATGTCTAGTATATATACATGCCTGAATAGACACGACTAAAAACAAGACCTTAGTTAACCCAAAAACATCATACACAACACTTCCAAACAAATTGTCTTAAGCATGTTTAAATGAGTGTTTAAGACATAATTAAAAACAAAGTACAAGAGGTGCATAGCCATTACAAAACAAAATATTATACGCTAATTCAAACTTTGAGGTTGGCTCCATACTCTGTTTTATGAACTGTTAGTGGCACTTAATCTTCCTATAACTTTTCCATACTGTCATTTTGTACCATGAGTTTATAGGGTAAACACAAATTTATATCATAGAGCTTAGGTATGAAAACACATAGTCTGACTTGATCGTATGCACGTGCGCTGGTGCTCTGATCAACTGAATAACTCTGTACTATTCTATTTTCTGTACTTAGCCAATTTTTCTCTTCAAAGTTTACTGTCAAAATTTTTTATGAATTTGTTTCCATAATCAAAACACAAAATAAGTCATATACACCATGAGTATCAACTTGCCAACAATCTCCCCCTTTTTCATTAATGGAAACAAAGGAATGTGGCCAAGTTGCTTAAACTTTGACTTAACAACAAAAAACTTTATATCATAACTTTAGCTATATAACATACTCCTTATATACATACATTACTCCCGCTTTGACATTAATGACAAAGGTGTCAAAATTTGTAATTCTCTAGGTACTTACTCCAAGTACACATCTGGATAATCAGTCTGAAGATTCTTGATCTCTTGCTTCCAGAATGCCTTCAACACACCAATAGTCCAAAGATAGGCGCATAGTGCATATGTAAGCTTATCCATCTTTGTTAGATCCATGCAAGGTCCTTGATCATATGTGGAAATGGTTGCATCTATCTATTTGATGTTCTCATTCAAAATAGCTAAGGAGGGCACTAGTGCATTTCTCAGTTGGGTCGGCCTGATCCTTATCTTGTTGATCTCCATCTTAGATTTTTCAATCTTCTCTATCTATCCTTAATAGATATTTTTGAAGATATTGATTTCTTGGGATGATGTTTTGACTGATTGCCTTATGTTATCAACCAAGATATCTACCTCCTGAATCTTCTTGATGTGATCAGAAGTGAATTTTCCTCTTTCCATGCAATTTTCTATTACTTTCCTACCTTTTGATGCTGATTCTTTCAGAATTGTCTGACCAATCTTCAATGAGTTGAGATCTAAAGAGAAGTTCTTTATCAATTCATACAATCTTTCCTTTTTTTAATTTTCCTCTACAGTTCTATTAGCTAAGTCTACTAAGCTTGTGAAGTGTGCTTTGAGGCTTGTTAAGATGCTATTGACATCATCAACTGACTAAATTTTAGCCACTTTCTTATCTACTAGCACTAAATCATTCAAAATGTTCATTGACTCCAAAAATAGAGGGTTTCTCATAAATTGTTTCTCTTTGGCTTTCTCCATGACTAAGACACTGATCTTGGTCAAATCTTCTTCTCTCCATGCATCTAGGCTTGCTGAGTCAGGGGTTAAACTTGACAACAATGATGTTGATGGTTGAATAGATGGACTGAATATAGCATTTTGACTAGTATCCATACATTCACTTTTCACTAGGATCTCCATAATGGGTGGTTCATTGGATTGATTATCTTCCTCATTATTCAAATCTGTTGAATCTTTAGGAGGAGCTTCATCTTGCTATAAGAAAGTATTATCAGTGCATACCTTCTCTGTCTCTTTAGTGCTGACAAATGCTTTTTCAAATTTGTTCATGTCATTATCTAAATCTATCATGGATATCTTAACATCATTGATCACAATGGTTTCTTCTAAATCTTTGGTTGTATCAGAAGGTGATGAAACAGTGGGCATTGAATCTTGTAGACATGTCATAGGCACATTTGGAATCACTGGTTCTTTATCCTTTTTGGGAGGGAGTGGAGTCACTTTAGTTGTAGGCGCCCTTGATGGATACATTTTTCCATCCAAAAATACTTTCTCAAATTCTTTCTGAGTCTCTTCACCAACCAGTTCATACTCTTTGTTCATAATATAAAGATTTTTTGTTTTGGTTCTAAGATGAGGTTTTACCAAATCTAACAGTATTGCTTTCTCATCATGTGAGAAAATAGGGAGAATACTATCTAATGTTTCTTTTCTAATCCTCATATCTTCCTCTATTGATTGTCTTTTCAATAGGTTTAGTATGTTCCATATTTTTTCTTGTATGACTGTCTTGAGTTCCAATACTAACCTTTTAAACTTGATCATATGAGAGATAATCATAGAGTGAATTTTTTATTTATCTATCTCTTAGTACTTGTCATAGACATTTTTAATAGAGTCTAGTCTTCCTTCATTAATAATTTTGTTCCTTAAGACTGTTAGACTAGGTCTGAATCCTACCTCAGGAGGGGCTTGAGTGTTCTTTACTTTGGTCTTTTTTTTCCTTGAGGATGGGTGACCTTTTGGGAACTTGCTTCCTTCTTCTAGTCAACTTGCTTGGTACTAATGGTGGAGAGGATTCCAATTCAACAGTAGTTGATGGCGCAAATGTACCTTTATCAGATTTCCTCTTCTTCTTGGGGATATCATCATATTTTTCTATTTTTACTTCTATAGGTGTTTGTTTTATTTCTCTTGCAATTTTAGCTTCCCTAGCTTTGTCTAGGTCTTCTTGTGTGATCCCATGAACTTTTAGGATATTAGATGCAATCCTTGATGCCTTCCTTTTGTTAACTGCACTATATAAGATAGAATCAACTTGATTTGTCTTCTCTCTATATGTGCCCCATCTTGGCTCATTTGGATCTTTGGGCACATACAAAAGAACTTGTGCATATCCTTCCAACACATGTTCTTTAACTTCATAACCAACTGGATGAATCCATTTGGTTCTTGGCTAAACTTCTTCCATGCAAGTATAGTCATTTTCCACCATGAATCATATGGTGTCCTTGTATTTATCAACTATCTTTTCTGATACTCTGAACTTCTTTTGCATCTTGATATTGAATTTTTTAATCTCCATGTCCATAGAATCTTTTAAACTGCTTTCTGATGTATCCTTTAGTGAAATTTGGGACATAGTGGGTTTGTTACTGTCTAGGTAAATGTAGGAAGCTTTACCAACAATGTAAAAGTATAGAGAGATAATCAAAGAGCCAAATCTGAATATTTTGCTCTTGTCATGCTTAATAGCTCTAATGTTCTCAATCAATTGTGTGCACAATATCTCATAGAGATTATATCGAGTGTTATCTTTTTCCATCCTTATTGCTTCCAGAACAGTAGATGCAGACACACTATTCATCCTACCTGTGTGCTAAAACTTGTAACCAAGTATCATTGTGAGGAGTTTAATGTATTCTTCCACAATGGTATCAATAGTCATTTCGTGCCTATCACTTCTGGATAAGCATGCTTGTTCAACATATTTCTTTACATCTTTACCAGAGGGAAGAACTAGTCCAACCTTAGGGAGTTCAATCATCTCATGAATAAGATCAACAACAATGCGGACAGGAACTTCACCAATCCAATACAGATCATCATGTATTCTACTAAATAGGATTTTAACACATTCTAGTTCATAGAATTCATGTGCATTTGAATACTCAAAGATAGGGTTATCAGTGAGATGCTCATATTCATCCTTGAATTAATATTATGGTTTCATCATTGATGCCATAAGAGTTGCTATCTTGTTATCCCCAACAATTCCCTTCTTACAATAGATGTATGTATGAATGTCCTCTACATGTATGAATCCTAGTGGAGTCTTGGAGAATTCCCCTCCTACATCATCTAGTAAAGACTTAAATGGATGCTTCTTAAACACATATCTTCTTCTCAGAGATGTCAAACACTGTAGTAGTGCCCATTACTTAATTGTTACTTGCTTAAGTACGATTTCCAGAGATTTTAAAATGACGTGTCCGCTAGGGGTCCATTTTTTTGCCCCACTTTTAGTTTACATACCCTTCAGACAAAAGTGAGTGTTTAATGTATAGCGGTGGTATTGAAAGCTTCTTTTTATTCCTGAGTCTAAGTCTAGAGAACTTGCCGTTAGGCTAGGGAGCCTTTACCAGATTTTTCCAAATTGCCTTCTCTTTTGTGAACCAAAGGGTTTTTGTTTATGAGTTTACGTTTTCATTGGGTAGGTTAAGTTCCCAATCCAGTAAAGGCCATGGTTCAAAGGTTTCTAACATAAGTGTTACACACAATGAAATTATATAGCTGTAATCCTTCATTTTATAGCTTGGCGAAAAATTGGGTTCGAGCCTCTCCACTGGCAGAAAAGTATCAATAGAGTGCATCTTTTGCTGACGACTACTAAGTGATGTCTCAACAAGAAGTACAGTTCTAAAATGGATCCTTT
Organism: Thuja plicata; assembly: GCA_018584345.1. NCBI lineage: Eukaryota > Viridiplantae > Streptophyta > Pinopsida > Cupressales > Cupressaceae > Thuja > Thuja plicata. The sequence continues at coordinate 349,788 of MU225453.1, forward strand.
AGGCTTAAGAAGGGCTGCTGTGTCTAGATTACACCTCTACAAGTCAAGAGGAATGATTCAATAGAAATAAATTGAGGAAATAAGCCTAAAGGTGTAAAAGAAAAAAATGACTTCTCCCCTAGTCCTATAGGTGGGTTTTGACCCTTGGAGTATGTTTTCTGCCAAACCATTTAAATGAAGTGATTTTGAGGAAGAACCTATCTCATAAAGAATCTGAGATATAAAGAAGGCAGGTGAAATGAATACATGCCATTTTGGCATCCTGATACACCAAATTTCCCCCTTGGCAGATTTTTGAACTGAGAGCACTCCAAAATCACTTCTCCCCCCAAAGGAGAAGCGGCAAAGTGATTTTTTGCTACCTTAGAAAAGTTACTGTTGCAGTTACTAAAAGTGAAAATACATTTCTTAATGGCCCGTAAGAGCAAGGTAATTAATTCAAATAAATCTATTTTACTTCATAACGGATTGTATCATTAATGTTGAGGTCTTTTCATTCGTGTGGCAAGGGAAGTCAGCTGTTAAATGGTAAAAATGCAAAAGTTATAAGATTAGTTGGAGATTGCCAACAAGAGCCACTATTTTATTAACATATTGATTAGATTTGAAGCTTTAATATTGGTTCTTCTTTGTCCCTACAGTCTCAAAGATATTCCTCATTCCTGAATCAAATCATTCGAATCATGCTTCCAAATTCATGGGATTCAATGGAATGAACGACATTGCTTCTGAATGGCATAAGATTTTAGATATATCTCTGAAGTTCTTTGACATGCAGAACTTCTAGAATAGATTAAAAGTGGACCAGATACATCCCATTACTGAGAAGTTGAAGGAGAGATTATTATTTGAGGCTACTAGCCTTCCTGTGGCTGTTCAAGCCCCATAATTAATCCACGAATGCATTGCTCGATACAACCTAGATACCAGGAAAATTCTCTTTCCCAATGATATGGTGCTACTATCTAATGACAGGAAATCGGTCCAGAACTCGCTTCACATCCCAGAGCAAGCTGAGAATTTAGAAATTATATATAGTTAAGCAGTGACTGAATATATTGCCAAAAAGTCAATTTGGAAGAAGGAGATAATGAAAGCATGGTTTCAAGAACCTAAGAGAACCAAAGGGAAGCCACCGAAGACATTGTACAACACTAACCTGAAGCCGAAGATCGTTGACATTTTGGTGTTACTCCATAAGATCAGAGGTGAGAATGAGGCACTTAATTTTGTTGATCATCACTTCTTCATGGTTTAGGTAATCTGTTCCCAACATCACTTCATCGATTGGGCCCTTATGGTAAGTGAGAACCTTTCGAAAGCCCTAGATAGAGCTAGGCGCCAGAATGAATTTTATATGTCTTCAGTTCTATTGTATATTCTAGCAATAATACAAATTTGGCTAGGACTTCCTAGATTAGAGGAATTTCCTGATGATGTTAAGAGTTAGGAATTCTTCCCCTCTTTATAATTACATAATAGCTATGCAGAATACCTTCCGGTTAATGATGCATTTACGATGAGATTATTCAAGGAGTTACAAGGCTATCCACAAAGGAGATTATCCCCCAAAGCCATGGCTTTCATTAGCCAATTTGGATGCTATTTCATTCAATTCAGAGATTTCTCATACCTTCATCTTGTATATTTTGATGACTTCCCTTTGAAGCTACCCAAATATCCTACTGATATGATCTTATTGGTGGAGGTGATGATACAAGATCTACAAGTGAATGTGATATGTGCTGATGCCAAGAAGAAAGGCTACAACTTCCCCATGACTATTGGTGCCTACAGTAGTGCTTCACGGTCTGAGGTGGAGAATGTCCTTAAGGCATTCTCTAAGAGGTTTTCATTGTAAACCTATGATGTTTTGAGGCTACAATATGATCCAATTAATTATGCTCATGATTTTCTACAAATGGGCCGAGCTATCCACCATGTAGATGACATTGAAGACTACTGGGCCAATTGTAGAGATGATCTGGAGAGCAGAGATAGGTTCTATGCGACATTAACCATTGAACAAATCAAAAAGTTCAAGGTCAATTTTGCAGTTGAAGGGCTACTAGATGATGGCCAGCACATGTATGATAACACCTATCTCAAGAAGATCAAGCCTCTCTCCATTAGTTCCAAGCCCATGTTAGATAAAGTTGTCAGTGACTTGTAGACCCTAATGAGTGGTATTTATAAGAGGATAGAGCAGTGGGTTGAATGGAGAGAAGGAAGAAGGAAGAGGTTGGAAAGGAAGCCTCCTACTCAAAGAACTCCAACAAAGGATTCCTCCAACATCGCAACAACTTCCTCAGTAATACTCCCAACTATGTCCAAAATTTATTCTCAGCCAACTCATGGAGGCGATGAACCTCCTGAAAAATAAGTTCAGCCAAAGAAGACTTGTGGAGAAGGTTCACTCCCAAATATTGGAACAACAAAGGAGCTCACCAAGGATGCAAAAATAGAGCGGTCAGTAAAATCAGTCATAGTAGATGTACCGGTTGACCCCTTGACCCAGGATTCCCCAAGGAGAAGGTCCACCATCATAGTGGAAGTGGGTGAAGATACTCCTTCAACCATAGAATCACAAGGAGAGGCCAAGAAGAAATAGAAGGTCACATCAGTAGACAAATTGGTGTCCTCTTCTTATACTTTAGTGAATCCATTTCCTTTGAGACCAAAGGCTACGCCCCCAGTCATCAGGAATTTGTTCATTGAGGAGTTGGTTTTTGCCAACAAAGTTACTAGCGTAGAGTCATGGATAGAAAATACTCTAGAATGAAAGCGGAAGAGGGCAGAAGAAGGGGCTTCTAGCAAAGATACTCTGCCACAAGCTTTTCAGCCCAAGGCTTCAATGAGAAAACATTAAAAGTAAAGATGATGTCTACTCTAGGTCGTGACCTTGAGACTGGGCACTTCACTATGGAAGTGGCCAAACCAACCAAGGACGGTATATTAAAAGATATGACTAATTTAGATTTTTAGTTGCACTCATTTGATATGGGGTTAGCTAACCATGACACCAAGGTAGACTGGTGGAAGTCTACTAACGTGGTGATAGAAGAAGAACTCAAGGAGTACAAGACTGCCAAGGTTCAACTGAAGGTAGAAGTGGCTAAGCTGACAAATTTCATAAGATAGCTCCTCACACTGATTGCAAGTGTTCCCAGCACCCAATCTACCTTTGATCCTAGTGCGGTAGAGAATGAAGCTATATTGGAAAAGTTACAGGAAGATCACCACTATGTGCAGATCGGTAGAGGATGGGGTGAGAGGCTCAAATATGAAGGGTTGACAGTTGTTGAGTAGTTAGGTAATGCTCTCTTGAGGTTGGAGATAGAAAGGAATAACATCGAGAATAATTTACAAACTCTCACTTTTGAGAGAGTTAAGTGTCAAGAGTGCATAGTAACGCTCCATGTAGCTGTGATGATGAAGACAAAAGAGGCATTGAAAGCCAAGATTCTGTAGAAGGGAGATGAACCTCTAATTTAGTGGCTTCAAAGTCTAGAGTTCAAAATTGAAATGATCATCCAGGTCGAGATGGGGTTGCAGCAAGTAGATATTAAGGTCAAAGAAGAATAGCACAAAGACTTCAAGATTCTTCAAGGTTTTCATATAGAATCACAGACAAGTGGAGAAGGTAAATAAATGATAGGACTAGCCAACATGCAAAAATCATTCTCTGATTATGTAGACAAGTTGTTAGAGCCATCTTCCACCCACTTGGACAAAGTGCTAGAACTTCAACAGCTGAGTGGATGTGTTTATAAAGCCATGGAAGAACTGAAGGATTAGATAGATGCAATCAAATGTCTGGCTAAAGAGAATTCTAGATGGCTCATCCAATAGACCAATGTCCATGTTAGCAAACATGAAGAAATTATCAAAGTTATCACAACTGTCACTGCCTATAGGGCTAAATTAGGCAAGGGGAGTGAAACCAAAGCTTAAATTAGATTCTCTCTTTGTACTAAATTTTGATCAAAATGTAATGGATAATATTTAGGTTATCATTTCTAGTTGGGGAATTTGAACCATTTTAGTTACCCCCCTTTTGTAACGGCCTAATCTGGGACTCTATATGTACTATTTCCATAATCAATACAGAGGTCGCCTAAATTTTGGTGTGAAAGATAGCATTTTGCTAAGTCAAATTTGTATGTTTAAATACCATTGTTTTATCTATTCCATTTGCATTGCACTTATCTTTTTGTTGAATTCAGATGTTTCTTTGAAGTTGGATTTACAATCTATGTTTGAACCAGAGCTTTGTATTATGATTTGATACAATTAGGAAAAGGGGAAATTTGTTGTTATCTTAAGTTTGGGAAACGTTCTTATGATATAGATCAATTCATTATCATTCTATCATTAATCTTTAGTCTTGCATCTAAATTTTCAGTAGAAGTTCATGCATTACAAATTTTGGGAGTTAATCTGATTGATGAAATCTTAGAGTTGGCTAGATTTAGAGTTGAATTCATCCTGCCTGAGCTATTTCCTGCCTAGGATTAGCTTGGTTTGCCTCTTCTGTTCTCAGGTTAAGAAAATACCCTTGTTAGACTAGGAAAGAGCAAAATTCATTGAAAATAATTCATATAAGGGAGCTATACCTTTAAATTTAGAGGGAAATTAGTTTTTTCAATAACAATTTTCCAACTGTTGTATTCGATTGTTCTTAAGCATTTTGGGTATTTTAGAGTTAAATTGAAAAGAACAATATGTTTACTAACAGATTTTTGGAGACTCTACTGGGGAGATGAATAGTTTTTACACTAGAATCATATCATGATGAAAGATGGTGCTTCCCCATGAAAATATAATTCCTGTACTCCAACCAAATCTTGGTTTTCAAGATGATCAAGAAGACCTTATTTCCTCGCTAAACACTTTTTCCTGGAGGAACAGAAGAAGCACTGAACATTACAGAAATGCCAATCAAGAGCTAAAGAAAGAAGAAGCTAGAGTAGAAGAACTTGAAAGAGCCTTCTGAAGGAGAAATCAAAGAAGGGCACAATGCCAAGCCGAGCGTGAAGCTAGGCCACAGAATTAGTCAAAAATTTGGAGCCTAAAAGATTTCTCAGGAGCACAAAGAAAGAAGGAAGTACAGATCTAGTCTTTGAGAGACTTGTGGATATTAAATTTTCTATGCTTGAAGTACCTCGCTGAAGAAATAGAACTACAAAAAGCCAGAGCAGACCTTCTTCCCCCCCTAAGCAGTCTACTCTTTTATCCACCACTTGCCAAGTGTTAATGTTACACGGAGTAGTTGCTCCCCCTGTTATTAATCTAAGCCCTTATTTACCTCAAGTAACAATGGCACTCCCTTGGGCCACTGCACTCAGACCCCTGCAATTAGAAGCATACAATCCTCTTCCCTCAGGGTCTAGAAAGAATTTTCCTAAATTTTCTGGAGACGGGAAAGTATCTAGAGATGAACATATTGCTGCATTCTTTTCTTTTGATAATATTCTAGCAGTACGAGAAGAGGATGTGGCCATTAGATTATTTGTTGAGACCCTTGTTGCAGGTGCTACCAATTGGTTTCACCACCTACCAAATTCTTCTATTACAGACTAGGCCTGCATGAGAGCTACTTTTGAAAGAAGGTTTAAAACTACAGACGATGAACATGCTCTATTAATGCAATTAACCTCTATCAAGAAAGAGCCTTCTATTAGTATGAGAGATTTCATAGCTAAATTCAATAAGCTTGTAAATCACATTCCAGTGGCTGACAGGCCTATGACAGGGAATTTGAAAACATTCTTTATAAGTGCTATGCCACTAGACATCAATTATGATCTAAGAAGAGTTAATCTTGTAGGTTTGGATGCTACATAGAGAACTTTTGTGGAACTCAAAGATCGCATGATCTCATCTGGGAAACAGAAGAGAGAAATCCAGTCAAGAACCAGTTCTAGTGGTACTACATCATGTGATAAGATGATCGAAAAATTGTCAAATGAATTCATCGCCTTCAAAAGGGAACTTCCTAGATTAAATAACCCTTATCAACGAAACTATCAAGAGCAACTTGGAAGGGGCAATGATGGGAGGAATGTTGATAGTAAAGCACTACAGTTAACTGGTCCACCACAAAGACTAGCTATTGAAGCCCCTCTAAAAGAGGGAATATGTGCGCCTTTCATCTAACTACAGATCATGATGGAGAAAGTTGCCCTGATGTAGCTCATGCTTGGAAAATGCATCAAACTGATGAATGGAATGTTGGAGTCTCCAGCACCGAACCAGACTCATACTTGTATGGCGACTCTAAAAACTTATATTTAGAGTATAAGTCTAATTTAGAACATGGAGCAACATGTTGTGTGACCATAGACAAGACTTCCTATAGGATCTTGACCAGGAGCCAGAAAGATAAAGGTCCTACCTCTTCCCCCCCACCTAAAAATAATGAGGCATCTACCTCCCAATCTAAGGAAGCCAATCAAGGCATGAGAATTCTACAACTAGGTAAGGAGTAGAAATCTTTTGACATTATTCAATTCTGTATGGACTCTTGAACTCAAATCTCTCCCATAGATTATCTCAAATCCAATCCTATAGAATTGCAGAAATTAGTAGATTATTGTAATGAAGGGAATCTGAACCTAAACTAGAAAATCATGACTACTATAGAAAATGAGTCAATTTTTGCAGAGCTCATTGAGCAAGGTGAATCATTTGTGTTAGCTACTTTCTCAGGTCAGAATCTTGATCCATTCTATGTTTCTTTATATATTAATGGATGCAAGTTGAGAAATAGTATAATAGACTCTAGGGCCTCAAATAACATGATGCCATCAATAGTAGCTATAGCTTTAGGACTTACCCTTACTAAAGCTCATGGTAGGTGCTATTCTATGGACTCCAATCAAGTGCCTCTGGTTGGACAAATTAAGGATGCCCTAGTGTCTCTGGCAGCGCACCCTGAGAAGATGTTGTTAACAATTTTGGTCATCGATATACCTGCTAGCTACGGTTTGCTGCTAAGAAGGAGTTTTTGCAGAGATCTAGGAGGGGAAATAAAGTTAGATTGGTCTCAAGCTTTAATCACAGTGGGTAATAAAAAGACTAAACTAGTCCCAGAAGAGAAAGCTAAGTTTACAGTGTTGAAATCTGATGATCCTAAAGCCCAAATTCTGTATCAAGATTTGGAATTTGGTAACTATATGCTATTTATTGATTATCACAATGAGGAGGTGAAACCAGGAGAATGAGGAAAGGAATTTTTCGCTGAAGAAGAGTCATCTCAAGTCTGGGCACTTGAATTTGATGGTAGTTGTGCTTCATCAGGATCTGGTGCAAGTGTGGTCTTGATATCACCAGATGGAATATATGAGCCTGTGGCTTATACATTAGAATTTGGAAATACCAACAATACTACTGAATACAAAGCCCTTCTATTAGGAATCATCACTACAAAGGAAAAGGGCATGAAGATTTTGAGAGCTCATGGTGATGCAGAGCTTATCGTACACCAGGTTAATAATCAATACTCTATTAAAAATCACAGATTAAATAACTACAGAAATAGAGTATGGGATGAGATAGAAACACTGGACACATTCTTTATTGAATCAGTGTCGAGAGACTTGAATGCCAAAGCAAAATCCCTAGCTGTGTGAGCTTCATTACTCCTTCCCCACCTAGAATTCAAAGACAAGAATTACCAAGTGGAAGTCATATATCGACCATCTGTACCCGACAATGTGGAAGATTGGTAAGTGTTTGAAGATGACAAGAATCTCCTTCTCTTTCTAGAGAACAGTGGCGACTTCCACAAAGAAGTTTGTGGAAATCATAAAGGAGATCATCTGGACAAGCAAAAGAAAGATGAGTTAGATGTTATCTAGCCGCAAGGTAATATCATTCTTCCCCATCTAGTTACTCTTGAAAAACTTTTGAACAGGCATGACACTTTTGTGAAGAATAAAAGAATCGAAAGAGTTCCTACTACTGGTGAATATGAAGGAATGAATATTGGAACTAAGAAATATCCCAAGATGATCAACATTGTGAAGTTTTGTACTGAAGAAGAACGAAATGAGGCCAGGAAACTCTTCCTAGAATATTTAGACATTTTCACCTTGAGTTATGAATACCTAAAAATTTTTATGGGTGGGAAATTCAAGCATCAAATCCCCTTAGAACTTGAAGCTACCCCGTTCAGGAAAAAGCAAAGGAACTATAATCCCAAAGTTGCTGATGCAATATTTAAGGAAGTAGATAAAATGCTTAAAGGAAGGATCATCTATCCTATACACTACTCTACCTAGGTGGAAAACATAGTGCCTGTGAGGAAGAAGAACAAAGAGATAAGAATCTGTGTAGACTTCAGAAATATTAACCAATCTTATTTGAAAGACAATTATGCTCTTCCCAATATGGATAACTTACTGTAGATCGTAGCCGGAGCTGAAATGATGTCCATGTTGGATATCTTTTCAGGATATAATCAGATAGAAGTTGAGAAAGTGGACCAGCATAAAATGTCGTTCACCACCCCATGGGGAACTTTCACTTACTACCAAATGCCATTTGGGATAATCAATGTTGGAGCTACTTTTTAGATAGGTATGGACCCTTCCTTCAGTGATATGAAGAATAAAATCAATGGTATGTATTTGGATGATCTTACTGTATTCTCTAGGAAAAGAATAGATCATATAAATGACTTAAGGAAGTATTGCAAAGGTGTCAGGAGGATGGGATTTCATTAAATCCTAAGAAGTCAGTCTTCTATGTAACTGAGGGAAAATTGCTAGGTCATATTGTCTCCTAGGAAGGCATAAGAATTGATCCAGAAAGGGTCAGAGCTATTCAGTAATTGAGTTTACCTATGAATAAAACTGGAGTAAAATATTTTTTTGGTCAGGTTAACTTTCTTAGGAGGTTTGTTCCAGATTTTTCAGAAATTACTAAATGTATAGTTGATATGATGAAGGGAAATGTGAATTTCAAGTGGAATGAATCCGGTAAGAAAGCCTTCAAAAACATAAAGAAAACCATAGACAATGCTTCGGTGTTATGTCACCCAGATTACAAGAAAAACTTTGTAATCTATTGTTATTCTTCTCAACATATTCTATCAGCCATTCTCATGTAGGAAAATGAGGAGGGAGTCCAGGATCCTATTGCTTTTATGAGCACACCTCTAAAAAATGATGATCTGAAATACTCCCAAACTGAAAAACACTCTTTTGCAGTCGTTAAGGCTTTAAAGAATTTTAGATTCTATGTCTTACACTCACATTCTCTTGTGTATGTACTTGATATTGTAGGGAAAAGAATATTGAATCAACAGGGTGTAGGATGTAAGAAAAGAGGAGCATGGGTAGCTAAAATGCAACAATATTATCGAGAGATCAAGCCCACAAGGCTGTGAGAGGCAATACACTATGCAGGGCAATGGCAGAAAACCAAGCAAGCGAAGATCTAGAAGCTACACAATTGGTTTTGGCAGTAAGTATGAAAGACCCCTGGTTTGAAAACATCATGTATTTCCTTACATATGGTGAATTCCCTAAAGGGCTGACTTCTAAGCCAAGAAGAGACTTGAAATTGAAGGCCTCTAAATATGTTATCTGGGAAGATAGGTTATATAAGAGATCAATAGATGGGACGTTTCTCTAATGTGTCGACAGATAACAACAAGAGAAGTTGTTAAAAGTATTTCATGATGAAGAATGCGGAGGACATTTCTCATCATCAGTTATCACATTCAATATTCTGAGGCATTATTATTACTGGCTAGGAATTTTCAGAGATGCTTACCACTGGGTAGCAAAGTGTGAGAAATACAAAATGTTTATCGGAAATCCATAGTTAGCAGCATTGCCCCTGAGACCAGTGATAATTGAAGGTCCTTTTCAACAACGGGGTCTTGATTTTAATGGTCCTATAAACCCAACATCTAGTGCAAGTCATACCTACATAATCACTGCGACTGACTACTTCACAAAATGGGTGGAGGTGAAAGAAACCAAGATGACTACTTCAGAAGTAGTATGTGAGTTCATCAAAGAAAGCATCATGGTAAGGTTTGGTATGCCTATTAAGTTAGTTATGGATAACACTGCATACTTTTCTTCTCAAGAAATTACTAAATTTTTCTTCGAGTATGGCATCATGGTCAGTCATTCTTTTGACTATCTCCCTCAAGGGAACAACCAGCCAAATCCAGCAATAAAAAATTGGTGAATATCATGAAGAATCTTGTAGAAGAAAACCAAAGAACCTAGCATAAGAAAATATATGAAGCCCTATGGGTAGATATAGTGACTCCCAAAAGAGCCATAGGTGTATCCCCTTTTGAACTTGTTTATGGAGTAGAGGCCAGCCTTCCATTACCACTAGAGTTAGCAACCTGCAAAATGAGAATAGAAATAGAAGATGACATATATGAAGATGGTTTAGAAAAGAGGATTCTGTAGCTAAAAAAACTAAAAGAAGAAAGAGAGAAAATTGTAGAACACATTACACAACATTAGATACGTGTAAAGAGTTTTTTTGATAAAAAGAGCAGACCCCAAAAATTTATGATAGGAGACATGGTGTTGTGGGACAAGTGTAGGGCACCCAAGGGCATGCACAGAAAATTTGAAACACTATGGAAAGAAACTTTCAAGATCCATCAAGCGTTCAAGAAGAATTCTTTCAAATTGACATATCCAGATGGTGAAGTGCTACCCTTGATGTATAATGGTCAGGATTTGAAGTTCTATCTGATTTAAATTGAAAATAGGTAACCCCTGTATTGTACAATAGTTACATTTAGTTCCTACTTTTGTTTTCCTAGTTAGGTTACCTTCCTATTTTCCCTTTCCATTTCTTTCTTTAGTTTTATTGTGAGCCATCTTTTATTGAGCTTTGTGAAACCAGAGATTTGAGATTCCTTGCTTGGACATGTGAATGTCCAAGTCCCCAGACAGAGCCAGTTGTTGCCCCACTTTTAGTTTGCATACCCTTCAGACAAAAGTGAGTGTTTAATGTATAGTGGTGGTCTTGAAATCTTCCTATTAGACCTGAGTCTAAGTCTAGACAACTTTCCCTTAGGATAGGGAGCCTTTATCGGATTTTTCCAAATTGCCTTGTCTTTTATGAACTAGAGGGTTTCTATTTATGAGTTTATGTTTTCATTGGGTAGGTTAAGTTCCCAATATGGTAAAGTCCATGGTTTGAAGATTTCTAACATCAATGTTACACACAATGGAATTATGTAGCTATAATCCTTCATTTTGTAGCTTGGCAGAAAATCGGGTTCGAGCCTGTCCACTGGCGAAAAAGTATCAATAGAGTGCATCTTCTGCTGATGACTACTAAGTGATGTCTCTACAAGAAGTAAAATTATAAAATGGATCCTTTAGGCTTAAGAAGGGCTGATGTGTCTGGATTACACCTCTACAAGTCAAGAGGAATGATTCAATAGAAAGAAATCGAGGAAAAGAGCCTAAAGGTGAAAAAGCAGAAAATGACTTCTCCCCTACTCCTACAGGTGGGTTTTGACCCATGGAGTATGTTTTCTGCCAAACCATTTAAATGAAGTGATTTTGTGGAAGAACCTGTCTCATAAAGAATCTAAGATATAAAGAAGGCAGATGAAATCAACACATGCCATTTTGGCATCCTGATACACCATATTTCCCCCTTGGCAGATTTTTGAACTGAGAGCACTCCAAAAGCACTTCTCTGCCCAAAGGAGAAGTGGCAAAGTGATTTTCCGCTACCTCAAAAAAGTTACCATTGTGGTTACTAAAAGTGAAAAGACATTTCTTAACGGCCCATAAGAGCAAGCTAATTAATTCAAATAAAGTTGTTTTACTTCATAATGGATTGTTTCATTTATGTTGAGGTCTTTTCATTCGTGTGGCGTGGGAAGTCGGCCATTAAACGATAAAAATTCAAAAGTTATAATATTAGTTGGAGATTGCCAACAAGAGCCACTATTTGCTTAACATATGGCTTAGATTTGAAGGTTTAGTATTGGTTCTTCTTTTTCCTTGCATTCTCAAAGATATTCCTCATTCCTGAATCAAATCATTCAAATCTTGGCTTTTAGATTCATAGGATTCGATGGAATGAACGTTATTACTTATGAATGGAATAATATTTTAGATACATCTTTGAAGTTCTTTAACATGCATAACTTCCAGAATAGATTAAAATTGGACCAGATACATCCCATTACTGAGAAGTTGAAGGAGAGCGGATTAGTTGAGGCTGCTAGTTTTCCCGTGGCTATTCAAGCCCCATAATTAATCCAAGAATGCATAACTAAACACAACCCAGATACCTAGAAAATTCTCTTTCCCAATGATATGGTGCTACTATCTATTAATAGAGAATCGGTCACGAACTTGCTTCGCATCCTAGAGCAAGCTGAGTATTTAGAAATGACATACAGTCGAGCGGTGACTGAATATATTTCCAAAAAGTCAGTTTTGAAGATGGAGATAATGAAAGCATGGTTTCAAGAACCCAAGAGCGCCAAAGGGAAGCTATCAAAGACATTAAATGACACTAACCTAAAGCCGAAGATGATTGAAATTCTAGTGTTTCTCCATAGGATCAGAGGTGAGAGTGAGGCACTCAATTTCATTGATCATCACTTCTTCCTGGTTCAGGTAATCTGTTCCCAACATCACTTCATTGATTGGGCCCTTATAGTAAGTGAGAACCTTTCAGAAGCCCTAGATAGAGCTAAGTGCCAGAATGAATTTTATATGTCTTCAGTTCTATTGTATATTCTGGCAACAATACAAATTTGGCCAGGACTTCCTAGATTAGAGGAATTTCTTGATGATGTTAAGAGTTACAAATTCTTCCCCTCTTTACAATTACATAACAGCTATGTAGAATACCTTCGAGTTAATAATGCATTAACAATGAGATTGTGTAGGGAGTTACAAGGCTATCCAGAAAATAGATTCTCCCCTAAAGCCATGGCTTTCATCAGCCAGTTTGGATGCTATTTCATTCAATTCAGAGATTTTTGATACCTTCATCTTGTAGGTTTTGATGACTTCCCTTTGAAGCTGCCCAGATATCCTATGGATATGATCATGCTGGTGGAGGTGATGAGACAAGCTCTCCAAGTGAATGTGATATGTGCCAATGACAAGAAGAAAGGCTATGACTTCCCCATGACTATTGGTGCCTAAAGTTGTGCTTCCTGGTCTGAGGTGAAGAATGTCCTAAAGGCATTCTCTAAGAGGTTTTCATTGGAACCTATGATGTTATGAGGCCACAATATGATCTAGTTAATTATGCTCATGATTATCTACAAATGGGCCAAGATATCCACCATCTAGACGACATTGAAGACTATTGGGCTAATTGTATAGATGATCTGGAGAGCAGAGATAGGTTCTATGCCAGATTAACCATTGAACAAATCCAAAAGTTCAAGGTCAATTTTGCAGTCAAAGGGCTACCAGATGATGGCCAGCACATGTATGATAACACCTATCTCAAGAAGATCAAGCCTCTCTCCATCAGTTCTGAGCCCTTGTTAGATCAAGCCATCGGTGACTTGCAGACCATAAAGAGTGGTATTTATAAGAGGACAAAGTAGTGGGTTGAATGGACAACAGGAAGAAGGAAGAGATCAAAAAGGAAGCCTCCTACTCAAAGAACTCTGACAAAGGATTCCTTGAACATCACAACAACTTCCTTGGTAATACTCCTAACTATGTCCAAAAATTTCTTCTCAGCTAGCTGGTGGAGGTGATGAACCTCCTGAAAAAGAAGTTCAGCCAAAGAAGACTTGTGGAGAAGGTTCATTCCCAAATATAGGAACAACAAAGGAGCTCACCAAGGATGCAAAACTAGAGCGATCAGTAAAATCAGTCACAGTAGATGTACCGGTTGACCCCTTGACCCAGGATTCCCCAAGGAGAAGGTCCCCTATCATGGTAGAAGTGGGTGAAGATACTCGTTCAACCACAAAATAAAAAGGAGAGGCAAGGAAGAAAAAAAAGGTCACTTCAGTAGCCAAATTGGTGTCCTCTTCTCCTACTTTAGTGAATCCATTTGCTTCGAGACCAAAGGATACACCCCCAGTCATCAAGAAGTTATTCATTGAGGAGTTGGTTTCTGTCAACAAAGTTACTAGCGTAGGGTCATGGATAGAAAATACTCTGGAATGCAAGAGGAAGAGGGTGGAAGAAGGGGCTTCCAACAAACATAGTCCGTCATGAGCTTTTCATCCCAAGGATGCTATGAGAAAATAGAAGAAAGTAAAGATGATGTCTACTCTAGGTCATGACCCTGAGACCAGGCACTTCACTATGGAAGTGGCCAAACCAACCAAGGATAGTAGATTCAAAGATATGACTGCTTTGGATTTTCAATCATAGTCATTTGATATGGGGTTATCTCACCATGATACCAAGGTAGACTGGTGGAATTCTACTAATGTGGTGATAGAAGAAGAACTTGAGGAGCTCAAGACTGCCAAGGTTCAACTGAAGGAAGAAGTGGCTGAGCTAAAAAATTTCATAAGATAGCTCCTCACCTCGATTGCAAGTGTTCCCAGCACCCAATCCACCTTTGATCCCAGCATGGTAGAGATTCAAGCTATATTGGCCAAGTTACAGGAAGATCGACACTTCATGCAGATTGGTAGAGGATGGGGTGAGAGGCTCAAATTTGAAGGGTTGACAGTTGTTGAGCAATTATGTAATGCTCTCTTGAGGTTGGAGATAGAAAAGAATAACATCAAGAATAACATCAAGAAGAATTTACATACTCTTGCATCTAAGAGAGTGAAGTGTCAGGAGTGCATAGTAACACTCCATGTAGCTATGATGATGAAGACAAAAGAGGCGTTGAAAGCCAAGATTCTATAGAAGGGAGATGAACCTCTAATCAAGTGGCTTCAAAGTCTAGAGTTCAAAATTGAAATTATCATCCAAGCGGAGATGGGGTTGCAGCAAGTAGATATTAAGGTCAAAGAAGAAAAAAATAAAGACTTCAAGATTCTTCAAGGTTTGTATACAGAATCACAGACAAGTGAGGAAGGTAAAGAAATGATAGGACTGGTAAACATGCAAAAATCATTCTCTGATTATGTAGACAATTTTTTAGAGCCATCTTCCACCCACTTGGACAAAGTGCCAGAACTTCAACAACTGAGTGGATGTGTTTATAAAGCCATGGAAGAATTGAAGGATCAGATAGACACAATTAAAAGTCTGGCTAAAGAGCATTCCACATGGCTCATCTAATACACCAATGTTTATGTTAACAGACATGAAGAACTTATCAAGGTTATCACAGTTGTCACTGCTTATAGGGCTAAATTAGGCAAGGGGAGCAAAACTGAAGCTTAAAGTAGATTCTCTATTTGTACTAAATTTTGATCAAAATGTAACAGATAATCTTTTGGTTATCATTTCTAGTTGGGGAAGTTGAACCGTTTTGGTTACCCCCTTTTTGTAACGGCCCAATCTGGACTCTATAAGTACTATTTCCAAAATCAATACAGAGGTCGGCTAAATTTTGGTGTGAAAGATAGCATTTTGCTGAGTCAAATTTGTATGTCTGAATACCATTATTTTATCTATTCCATTTTCATTGCACTTATCTTTATTATGAATTCGGATGTTTCTTTGAAGTTGGATTTACAATTTGTGTTCGAACCAGAGCTTTGTATTATGATTTGATACAATTAGCAAAAGGGGAAATTCTTTATTACCTTAAGTTTCGGAAATGTTCTTATGATATAGATCAATTCATTGTTGTTCCATCATTAATCTTTAGTCTTGCATCTGCATTTTCAGTAGAAGTTCATGCATTACCAATTTTGGGAGTTAATCTGATTGAGGAAATATCAGAGTTGGCTAGATTTAGAGTTGAATTCATCCTGCCTGAGCTATTTCCTGCCTAGGATTAGCTTGGTTTGCCTCTTCTATTCTCAGGTTAAGAACATACCCCTATTAGACTAGGAAAGAGCAAAATTGACTAAAAATAATTCATTTAAGGGAGCTGTACCTTTAAATTCAGAGGGAAATTAGTTTTTTCAATAACAATTTTCCAACTGTTGTATTCGATTGTTCTTAAGCATTTTGGGTATTTTAGATTTAAATTTAAAAGAACAATCTGTTTAGTAACACGTTTCAACTTGAATTCATCTATCTAACCAACCATGGTTATTTTTTGATGATTTGATGTTGAAATCTCTTGTGCTCTCTGAATTTTCAATCTCAAATGCAAAAGTGAAGATGATAGATCTCTTTACTAACTTATATAAAAGTTGCTGCATTTAATGCTTGTTGTCGGAACATGGTTTACATTGAGAATTTCAATCTTTTCTTCTGTCCAAGTTCAAGATATGTGTCCACGCATAATTCCTCAATTTTTCACCAAATACATGAATCCATAGGCGCATACTCAAAGGTGAGTATACCAGCTACGCAAGGATTATGAGCTAGAATAGCTCCCCATAAGACCATGAGGGTTATCTAACCAGAACTAGAAGGTGCGTCCACTATGGATGCATCTACTACCTTGTTCTCATCATTATGTTTCTTTACTTCAGCCTATATTTTACCTAAACCTTCTATAGCTTTTACAAACTTGACTTCACCAGATTCTTCAAATAATGATTCTTTAGGCTTTTCTTGTTTTTGAGTTCTTGACCTGCAAAACCTTGAGATATGTCCTGCTTTGTTGCATGAGTGAAAAATGATTGGAGATCTATTTATATTGTTTATCATGATTTAATTCTTGGCTGTGTTTCCATTATAATTACATATCTAACATCTAATATTCAGATAGTTTCTCTGAGGTTGATTTTTCTTATTGTATTGAGTCATATTTCTTTGATTTTGTTGTGACTGATTTCTTTGACTTGTTTTTCAATGTATACCCTGTGACCAAATTTATTATAGGAGTAACAATAGACATTGAAAGGTCTTACCTCTTTACAATCTCTTGCCAAGCGTCCATGCTTTTTACAAGCATAACAAGTTTGGTTAACTAGCTTGTGTTCATTTTTATGAGGTTTTGTATTACCCTCTGCAAGATTCTCACTTTTCTTTGCTTCTATGGATTCTTCTTGTGCTTTATTTTTTTCTTTATTTCATTTCATTGATTTGAATTTGAGCTACACCTTAGCAAATATCAGTAGTATCACCTTTTAGCTTATGTGCATAAAGTTGTGATTGAATTAGATCAGAACTTGTGTATAATTTCTCAATTTTCTCTTTTTCTTCTATTAATTCAGATTCAATATTTTTCTTGATGTTTTCCAACTCTAAGATCTTCATGTTTTCTTGCATAAGTTCATCATCTAATTTTTTTATTTCTTTGGTCTTTTCTTTAATAGTTGTTAGGCTATCTGTAAGTTGTTCATTCAAATCTTCAATCTTATCTTTCAAAGACATGTTCTCTTCATTCAGCTTTTTGACCATTTTTCCCAAATCATTTGTAGAGAAATCTTTCAGATCTTTCCTTAATTTTTTGATAAGCGTTTGGGAGCCATAAAATTTTAGTTTAAGTTCTTCATTTTATTTTTCAGATCTGTCAAGATCATCAAGGGTTTCTTCAAGATTATTTTTCAGATGTTTCTCTGTTGCTAAATCTATGATATCCTCAAGTGGTTAAAATTTCTTTCAAAGGACCAGAGCTCTGATACCAATTCTTAGAAACACTAAGGGGGGGGGGGGGGGGAG
>MU225453.1:367521-440456 GCA_018584345.1 Thuja plicata
AGGGGGGGGGGGGGGTGAGTCAGTGTTTGTTACTTTATCTTTATTTCAGAATTTTGAAACTTAACTCAAATGAATAACAATTGAAGCATAACACAATAACTCATAACACAAGATATGATAACGGGGAAAGCTTGATCAAAGGAAAACCCTGATAGGAATCAGTACCCACAAATGATTTTACTAGTTTAATGAACCTGTTAAAGTTCCTTTGCCCTATTAGGAGCAGTCTTTAAAATGCAAGTACAATGACCCTAATAGGAGTCTTTACAAAAACCCAGTTAAAGGTGGTTGGCTTGCTGCCAGAGCTCACTACTCAATAAGATGAAGACTACAACCTTTAGGTGATAGATATATACTATATCAAAAGATGAATTGTTGTAATAACACTGTTATCTGATCAGTTCCATTTATGCACTGATGCTTGATATCTTGAAGTATTCTACTTCATACTGATTTCCTTATATTGTTCTTCTAAATATCTTCTCTGCTTCTTTTTCATCGACATACCTAATACAAAAGTTCATGTCTAGTATATATACATGTCTGAATATACGCGACTAAAAACAAGAACTTAGTCAGCCCAAAAAAAAACACAACACTTCCAAACAAATTTGCTCAAGCGGTTTTACATGAGTGTTTAAGAAATAATTACAAACATAGTACAATAGGTGCTTATCCATTACAAAAAAAAACATTATACGCTAATTCAATCTCTGAGGTCAGCTCCATACTCTATTTTCTGAATTGTTAGTGGCACTTAATCTTCCTATAACTATTATGTACTATCATTATATACCATGTGTGTATAGGGTAAAAAAAAAATCATAGAGCTTACGTATGAATGTGTATAGTCTAACTTGATCATACGCATGTGCATTGGTGCTCTGATCAACTGAATAACTCTATACTATTCTGTTTTCTATACTTAGCCAATTTTTCTCTTCAAAGTTTACTGTCAAAACTTGATATGACTTTGTTTCCATAATGACGACAAAAAATAAGTCATATACACCCTGAGTGTCAACCTTCCAACAAGTACTACCTCTCTAAAATTACACTTGGTTTGGAGCACTCACTCATTCCCCTGCAAATGTACACATGTTTCACTCTGTCAAACCACTAATCGGACACTCAATGTTCGCCTAGGGCATGAATTTAAAAATATAAAAATGGATGTTCATACCTCCTACCTACATATTTACAATGTAAAGAGGCTCCCCTACCATATTCATCTAGAACCAGATGATTTCCACTGTTGGATTCTATGAGGGAGCCATGAAACCAAAAACTTCCTAAACTACACCAGCAACTAGAATAATTAGAAACAATTTACTAAGCTAAACAAATGAACTCAAAACCACTATGCTAATGAACAAAAATTACTTGGGATTTTGGATACTATGCATAACAAACACTAAATTTCACACTTCAATATATATGATCATATTCACACTCAATGAAAGTTCACTGTTATTGAAAAATAGAACATAGAGCTTTCATTCACTTCAAAAATTACACTTCTCTAAACAATGCCTTAGGAAATGGGATCTATTTTTCATTAACATGTCATGCCCATGATTCTACGCCATTATAAAAACTACCCATCATGTTTCCTCGAAAGAAATCAAATTTTTCCATTTTTTATCATGCAACATAAAAAGCTGCAAAAATGTTGTCAAGCAACATTATGACAACATTACATCTTTTGGCATAATTTTAGTTAAGGGTCTCTATTCGACCTATAATGGTGTATAATGAATCTAGGAGCCATTTTAGGCACTCTTCTACCTTTTCCTAAGCCTTAAAGGCTTTTAGAAACTTTTAAACCCATTTTCCCACCTTAGGCCTAAACTAGCTCTAACAACTACAAAGAAATAAACATATAGGTTGGATTGAACGTAGTCTAATCCACCTAGGAACACTCTTTGAAATATCTTCTAAGGTAAAATTAAAAACCTAATGAATTGTCTAGGGTCAGTATAAGCCACTGCAAAAACTTAGGGACTGGATTTAGCCTAGGTGCTCCTGCACCATCCTCCCCAAATAGAAAGATTCAATCCACCCTTGGATTGAGAATGTTCATATAAATACCCAAATTTTTGAACTCTGTCTCCTTGATCCATGTAGTAGATACATCTTTTTGTCCATGCCACTTCACTAGATATTCTTTTTCCTCCTTCCTAGTCCATTTGTAGACTCCTGAATCCAATATTCTGTCTTCTTTCTGGGATGGTGTAGATGGTAAGTTGAATTCCTCCACCTCATGTATGACCTTAGTTAAACTCGTATTAGTATCTAGTATTGATCCTTTGTATAAGACCAAGTCTACTACATTGAACACAGGAGATAAACTACTATCTTCTGGTAGCTCCACCTTGTATACATTGGTGCCATATTTGGCCAGAATGGTACATGGGCCAATTCTTCTCATTTGTAGCTTATGGGGAAATCCTTTCTACAATATTTCCTTGTTGAGATGGACCATTACTAGATCCCCAACTTGGAATTTAACTTCCCTTTTTCTTTCATCCACCTTTCTCTTTATCTTCTCTATATTTTTAGTCAATGTCTTTCTCACTATCTCATGCACTTCTTGCATATAATGTGCAAAACATTCTGCATAGCCACTACCCTTGGCTACATCTTTTAGATGTTTGAGCTAAAATATGCCTCTAGGGTGTAAGCCATAAAATATCTCAAAAATAATCTTACAAGTAGTCCTATTGACATTATATTTATAGGGATATTCTTCCTGTCCATTGAGTTGGTCCCAAGCTTGACCATACTTCTTAGTTAAGCACCTTAGGAGGTTACCTAGAATCCTATTTACTACCTCAGTTTGACCATCAGTCTGAGGATGATATGCAGACCCAAAAGATAAATTGGTTCCTAACTTCTTCCATAGGGTCTTCCAAAAGTGAATCATGAACTTTGTATCTCTTTCTCACACTATTATCAATGGTAATCCATGAATTCTTACTACTTCCTTGAAGAATAGGTGAGCTATTAGACTTCCATTATGGACTGTCTTGTAGGGTATAAAGTGTGCCATCTTACTGAATCTATCTAAAACCACTTAGATGTTATCCATTCCATTTTTAGTCTTAGAAAATCCTACCACAAAATCCATGCTCAATCATTCCCATGGTCTACTTGGGATGGGTATAGGTGGGTAAAGGCCTGCATTGGAAGATGTACCCTTTTCTTTCTAACATAAAACACAAGTTTCTACATACCTCCTAATGTCCAAATTCATCCTAGGCTAAAATTTAAACCTATGGACTAATTCTTGGGTCTTGTTGATACCAAAATGCCCACTAAGTTAACCATTGTGCTTCTCTTGAATAATATTTCTCTTATAGACCCTCTAGGAACATATAATTGACTTCCTTTAAACAATAGATCACTTTGTAAAGTATAGTCAAAGTATTCACTATGAAAATTATTCTTGTATTCTTGCCATACCCTATAGATGTCTGCAAAGTCTCCATCTTCTGCGTATAGGTCTTTGCAACTCTCAATACCCATGCTTTGTAGGTGTATCTCTTGTACTATTAGGACTCTTCTATGTAAGGTATCTTCTACCTTATTCTACAATCCCTTCTTGTGCTTGATGTTGAAAGTGTAAGCCTGCAGATATTCTACCCACTTCGTATGTTTATGACTGAGCTTGTCTTGTGAATTGAGGAAACTCAATGCTTGATTGTCTGAAAATATCACAAATTCCTTTGTAAGAAACTAGTGCCTCCATTTCTTGAGTGCTTGTACTAGAGCATACATCTCTAAGTCATAGGAAGAATACTTCTTCTTGGATTCACTTAGCTTTTTCACTATAAAAATCCATTGGTCTTCCCTCTTGGCTCAAGACAACACCAATGGCCACATTTCCAGCATCACACTCCACTGTCAAAAACTTCTCAAAGCTTGGAAAATCAATATTGGTTGTGTAGACATATTCTTCTTCAACAACTCAAATCCACGGTTATCTTTCTCATTCTACACAAACTTAGTTTTCATTCCACCTTTGATAGTATCTAACATATGAGCACAAATTGCACTGAATTGCATTATGAAATTGCTATAATATTGTGCTAAGACATGAAAATGTATTACCTCTATTGCTACTCTTGGTGTAGGCCAATTGAGAATGGCTTCCACTTTTCTTGGATCTATCTTTATATTTTTTTAGGACAACACAAACCCAAGATACACTAGCTCTTGTTTCAGGAATTCACACTTTTCAAAATTTATCATCAAATTTGCCTCATGTAGCTTCTTGAAAACTATCTGTAGATGTCTGAGTTCTTCTTCTTTGGTATTACTATAGATGAGTATATTATCTAGATACACTACCACAAATTTTCCTATGTAGTCTTTAAGGACTTCATTCATTAATCTCATGAATGTAGATGGGTCATTGGATAGCCCAAATGCATTAAAATTCATTCATACAGTCCTTCTATGGTCTAGAATTTTTTCTTGCATTCATCTCCCTCATTGACTTTGATTTGGTAGTATCCACTCTTTAAGTCAGTCTTTGTGA
The DNA here is from genome assembly GCA_018584345.1 of Thuja plicata. Taxonomy (NCBI): domain Eukaryota; kingdom Viridiplantae; phylum Streptophyta; class Pinopsida; order Cupressales; family Cupressaceae; genus Thuja; species Thuja plicata. The sequence continues at coordinate 372,065 of MU225453.1, forward strand.
AAATTTTGGCTTCTCCTAGACAGACTTCCATTAGGTCTTCTATCCTAGGGATAGGGAACCTATACCTAATGGTGATCTGGTTTATTTCTCTTGAGTTAGTGCATAGTCTCCAAGTTCCTCCCTTTTTGGGTGCTAAGATATTGGGTATGCAACAAGGACTAATGCTTTTCCTAATGAGACCTTGTCTTAGGAGTTCATGAATTTTCTTAGAAATTTCATCATTTTGTTGAGGAGTCATTTTATAGGATGCCTTATTAGGAAGGGGAGCTCCTAGGATAAAGTCAATTTGATGAATTACAACTCTCTTAGGGGGTAGGGTTGACGGTTTTCCATCGCTCATAATTCCTTCATACTTCTGCAACATCTCTTGCACTTCCTTAGAAAATTCTTTCTTCTTGACTGCCTTGTCCACACTTTCTTCTTTTGGTTTCAACACAAGTGCAAAACAAAATCCCTCTCCTTCTTCTAAGGATTATAAGAAATTCTTCTCACTGACCATAAGAATATTGGGTCCTATAGACTTCATCTTTCCATCCTCTAATAGTGACTGTATTTTGAAAGTCACATTTTCCTTCTTGAAAGAATAAGAATTCTTTACTTTATCATACATGGATTTTCGGTCAAACTTCCAGGGCCTACCAAGGAGTACGCGACATACATTCATAGGTAGGATTTCAAAAAACACCTTGTCTTTGTATCTACCAATGGAGAAGTCCACCCAAGCTTGTTTGGTGATAAGGACATGTTTTCCTTTGCTCAACCAAGTGACTTTGTATGGGTTGGTATTGGGTATTCTTTTCATCTTCAATTTGCTGACTACCTCCTCTCACACTATTTTGTCAGTAGACCTAGAGTCTATGATGACTCTACAAAATTTTCCCATAATTCTACATTTCAATCTAAATAGTGATCTCATTTGACTAGGTTCCTCTTTCACTAGCTCCTTAATCAGAGTCCACCTAATCATTAAGTTCTCTCCTTCCCCTGACTCTAAGGGTACCTCAGGGTGTTTATTTCCACCACTATCTTCCTCTTGAACATAGTTTACTCTGTTTTCACTTCCTTGGGAAGTAGTGCCTTTCTCTAGAAATCTATATGTTGGGTGTCCCATCTGGTTGTAGTGGTAACATTTCATGTTTGCAAAATAGTTACCTCTTCCTTGGCTATTGCTTCTTCCTCTATTGTTAGAGTTCCTTCCTTTTTTTGAGTTACCTCTATTGCAGCTTCCTTCTTGTTTCTCAGTAAGCTTCATCTACCCTTGACTCTTTGTTTCAAAACTTCTTCCACCATATCCATCTCTCTATCCTCTATTGTCTCTTCCTTTTCCTCTACCTCTAGTGGTGCTGGAATCTTATTTCTTCCTTAGCTTCTCTTCTACCTTTATTCCAATTTGGTGGCATTTATGAATAGTATCAAGAGTCAAGAGACTCATTTAATCTTGTATAGTCCACTTGAGACCATTAAGGTATATAGCTACCTTCACCTTCTCATCCTCTAGAACTCAAGACCTCATACATAATCTATGAAACTCTTCTGTATAGGAATTCACATGCAAGTCCTTCTTTCTTAAACTTTGTCTTCTTTTATGCAATTGGATTTCATAATCCTTAGGAACATAAGCATCTCTAATTTTTGAAACCATAGCCTTCCATGTAGAAATGAGATTCTCTCCTTCCTTATATCTCTCATCTTGTATAAATTTCCACCAAGTGAGTGTAGACCCTCTGAGTCTGGCCTTAGAAACTTTCACCTTTTGTGCCATCACACTCAAAGTGATTTTCTAGTCCTTTTATCCAGTCTAGGACTATCTCTGGTTCCATCTTTCCACTAAAGATAGGAACTTCTTCTAGTGCTTTAACACTCAAATCCTTTAGTAACTTTAAGAAGGGTTCTTTAGTAAGGAAATGGTCAGCTTTAGGGATTTCATCATCTATGGAAATTTTCTTACCTTTCCCTTCAACCTTATCCTTCACTTCTTCTATCTTTTCTTCCACTTGGTCCACTTTGTATTCCAATTGTGCCAATCTCTCTCAGAGAAATCTATTCTCTTCTTCTTTCTCATATAACTTCTTTGCCAAATCTACATTTTTCATAATTGTAGACTCTCCTACTGACTCTTCTAGTTGGAACATTCACCACAAGCTTGATTAAACAAGCTTTGATACCAATCTGATAGAGATGCTCCAAGGTGTTCTTGCACAATCCCTTATCTAGGAATCTACTTGACCTATCCTTCCCTAGATCCTAAGCTCACTTCTATGACCTTGATATTCTTTTCTCTTTTGACCTAAGACTACCCTAACTCAACTCCAAGACTTAGTCTCTTTGTGCTTCACCTTGAGGGATCACTATCATTAAGGTTACTTCAAATCTTCACTCTATCTTGGATGATTCCAAGTGAAAACTCTTCACAACATCTTCACAAGTGTTGCAGGAGGTGTATCCAACATTGAAAGAACTAATTTACATCCTTTTGACTCCATTGGAATGATACATCAAGCCTTAATTAATCATTTTCATGATTGACTCTCCTTTTGGTCCTATTAGGCCTAATTACTCAATTAGCCCTACATAGAGGTTTTTTCTCAATTATTTCTCCAAACTTCCAAATAATCCCAAAAAATAAATTGAGATCTAGATACCCTTTTCCAAGAATCTTAATATTTTTTATGTCTTTGGTACCTAAGTTGTCCTTATAGTTGAATCTTGAAATGTAGAACAAAGAGGGATAATTAGGCTAGAAATGTGCAGTCCACTGATTTCTACCTAAAAATATACCTAGATGGATTTTAAAAGGTCTAATATCACTTGTTGGTTTCTATGGGAGTACTACCTCTCTAAAACCACACTTGGTTTGGAGCACTCACTCATTCCCCTGCAAATGTACACATGTTTCACTCTGTCAAACCACTAAGCGGACACTCAATGCTCACCTAGGGCATGACTTTAAAAATAGAAATCAAGCTCTTGAAATATCCTACTTGCATATTTAAAATGTATAGAGGCTCCCCTACTATATTCATCTAGATCTAGATGATTTCCACTATTGGATTCTATGGGGGAGCCATGAAACCAAACACTGCCTAAACTACACCAACAACTAGACTAATTACAAAACAATTTACTAAGCTAAACAAATGAACACAAAACCACTATGCTACTGAGAAAAAACTACTTAGGAATATGGATACTACATAGAACAAACACTAATTTTCACAATTCAATCCATATGTTCACATTCACAAGTATGTGCAGGATCATGGTATGCCAAACTAGGCCCTTAAGTGACAATGAAAATTTAGAAAATCAGGGTTAGGAAAGTCGACGTAAAAATTTGAAAAAGTTGTCAATCTTATATAAAAAAATGTGTAACAAGAGAATTTGTAGAAAATTGAATTTATTTTCTTAGCTACTAGCCCTTTTAAAAATTATATATATTCTATATGGTGAAATTTTAAATTTCAATGCAGTAGTATGAAATTTTCAGGAAAAAGATAATAAGTGGGTGTATGTCTGACCATCTTAAACACAATCAAATGATAATAATTTTTTACAATATCCTAGATATGAGCAGTAGACTCATGTTAAAATGTGTTGCATATTTTTTTTGTAATTTTTTCCCATGTTAATAATTAATTATGATTTTTCTACTACAACTTTTCCCAAATATAAAAAATCTCATGTCTGACCACCTTAACTTAGTCTAAAGTTTATCAAATTGAAAACTTTTTAATTTTTTATTGTAGTAGGAAAAGCATAGAATGTGTCTCATTTTTTGAATTTCAAAAATATTATACCATTTGAAATTTATAGCTATTTTTCAATAAGTTTATCAATCAAGACTAAAAGGATAAGAAGTGGGTGTATGTCTGACCACCTTAAACACAATCAAATGATAATATTTTTTTATTAAATTCTAGATATAAGTAGTAGAATCATGTCCAGATGTGACACATTTTTTTTGTAATTTTTTTCCTAGTAAATAATTAATTATTATTTTTCTTCTACAACTTTTCTAGAATATAAAAAGTCTCATGTCTGACCACCTTAACTTAGTCTAAACTTCATCAAATTGATTTTTTTTTTTTTCTTGTAGTAGGCGAAGCATAGAATGTGACACATGTTTCAAATTTAAAAAATATTATACCATTTGAAAGTTTTGTTTTTTTCAACCAGTGTACCAATCAGGACTTTTTTTTCATTTTGCCCCTTTTTGGCATACCATGATCTTGCACATACCCTCACACTCAATGCAAGTTCACTATTACTGAAAAACATAACACAGAGCTTTCATTCACTTGAAAAATTACACTTCTCCACACAATGCCTTGAGAAATGGGATATATTTTTCCTTAACATGCCATGCCCATGATTCTAGGCCATTATGGAAACTACCCATCATGTTTCCTCAAAAGGAATCCATTTTTTCCATTTGTTCCCATGCAACATAAAAAGTTCCTAAAATGTTGTCAAGCAACATTATGACAACATTACATCTTTTGGTATAATTGTAGTTAAGGGTCTCTATTCAACCTATAATGGTGTAGAATGAATCTAGGAACCATTTTAGGAACTATTCAACCCTTTCCTAAGCATTAAATTCTTTTTGACACTTTTAAACCCATTTTCCCAACTTAGGCCTAAAGTAGCTCTAACAACTAGAAAGAAATAAACATCTAGGTTGGATTGAACCTAGTCTAATTCATCTAGGAACACTCTTTGCAAGACCTTCTAAGGTCAAATTAAAAACCTACTGACTTGGCTAGGGTCACTACTAGCCACTACAAAAACATAGGGACTAGATTTAGCCTAGGTGTTGTTGCACCTAAGACAAGCAATACACCTACTTCACCTATATTCCAACAAAATTTCTACAATTGTCAAAAATTTGGACATAGAACCCAAGACTGAAGATCTAGTGAAAAATCCAAATGGACATCCATGAAACTAGGCAATAAATGAAGGAAATGTAACACATTCAAATGGTCATGTTGTAGAGAATTCTATAAGTAGACATTTCAGAGGTATATCCAAAAGCTTGATGAATGGAAGTATGGTCTGCAATAGTTGTCACAAGATCGGTCATACCAAGAGAGATTGCATGACAAGAGCCCTGGTACCTACTATTGAGAAAATAAGGAATCATATGAATCTAACATAGAAAAAGAAAGAAGAAGCAAGTAGTAGTGGATCCAATGAAGCTGAGATCACCCAATCTAATGGATCAGGTGATCACACTACTTCAAGTTAAGCAGAAAGGTATGGAACAAATTGTTTTCTCAAATGCCATGTTTTACACCAATTCCTAACATAATATGTATTAAAGTCCATATTTGCATAAGTTAAGATGCATTAGGAAAGATCTAAGACAAGAAATGAGAAAAATAATTATAATGAATATTTGATGTCGAGCATCAGTATCAACACATGTTGAGCTTTCACACCGACCAAGCTGATATACTGACTGAGTGTCAGTAGTGATCGAGTCACTGTTTTGATCAAGTAGTGTGTGATTACCGAGCTACTTAATCATAGACCATGAACAACTATTACCCACATACTACTGCACAAAGCATTTAATGAAGCCCTAATTTGGCCATTTGAGGGTATATAATCAATTAAGGCATTCATTCTTCATTTCACACAATGATTTAGAGTTTGCATAGCACTCTAAGGAAATTTGAGAGCGATTTGAGCTGAGATTGAAAAGATTCCACATGTGTACCATTAGCAAGTGTTAATAAATTTGAAGACTCGTTGTTACCAAGTTACACAGAACCTATTGCGTGAACCCTAAATTTCAGTAATGACAACCAATTCATCCGTTGGAATAAAAATATAAGACAAGTTAGTGATGAATTTTTAGTTGGTCAGGAGTGAAGCATGTGCACCGCAAAACTTCTGAGTTGTTCCTGAAACTGTAATAAAGGGAGATCTTATGGGAGCCCTATCATCAATTCTAGCAAAGGTACTTATGATCCATGACATGTGATATTTTTATATGTACAAAGTTGGAGAGGTTGGAGACTTCAAATTGAGGGAAGCCTATGACAAATAATGTGAAAACAGAGTGTTAAAGGTTGATCATCACCATATTGTTGAGAAAGGGTTAGTCTGTGCCCTATACTTCCCACGTGACTTCAAGGTTGAATGGATCAGGATTGTTTTAAGAAGAAGACATGACATGTGTTTATGGTTAGAAAATAGGCCAATAAAGATTATCAAATAGATTATTCACCAAGTTACTAGTTCTCCCATTGTGCAAGGGAAATGCACAATACGTTGTTAGGAAAATGAAGACATCAAAAAGTTTTCTCTGGTCGAGTGGAACAAACAAGGCATGGAAATTTCTACAATCACCAATCTAGAAACTAACTTCAGAGTTAGCATCATTGCACATAAATTTTATCAATACAACAGACCGGATAGTGTCCAATGTGTTGCTGTCGATCAGGCATAGAAAATAGTGAAAAAGGATCATACCTATGATCTTACTGAGTTACAGATGACTCAACTTGATGAGAACCTGTCAGCTATAAGGAAGGAAAAGAACTCTATGTGTAAGTTTGGTTCCTTACCTGTTTGCATATTCTTTTATGTACAAAATACTTTTCCTATTGTAGGAGATATTGTATGGAGTCAGGACTGACCGATAATAGTTCAGATAAATGATTTTATTCAGAAATTAGGAGAAAATTTTGATACTATTATGGGTAATCACTTTGTGGAGTTTAAGAAAAAGATGAGATTAAGGAGTAGAATCTTGATATCACTAGTGGAGAGACATTATAATGATGTTTTCTTTCTAGTTGATACTGATAACACCTATGTAAAAGCTATAGTATTGAGGGTAGCATCGCTAAGGCCATTTCCCTGTGAACTAAATATAAGTGAAACATATGTAGCTATCACAACTCTACTTGTAGAGAAGATTGATAGAGATGCTTAGAGATTTGGTACCTATGATGAAGCTAATTCCAAGTTAACTTCTAATTTGAAGGCTGCAACAATAGAGAGGAAAAGAAAGAAAATTGTGAAGAATCTTGAGAAGATGCTAGGAGAAGAAGAAGAACATGATGCACTAGTATAGATCACAACAGGTCAAGGAGAGTACCAATCTAGTGATTCTAAGGAAAGTGAGGATGATGTGGAAGTGGACAAAAAGGGAAAGAAAGTGATGGTTGATGAGCCAGCCAAGAAGAGGATTTCACAACAAAAACCTACTTGTCCTACCATATCTCAACTGAGAACTAGAGCATCAACAATTACTATATCTGTTGAGCCACCAAAGAAGAAATTGGTAAAGGATACTAAAGGGGTAAACTTAGAAAAGAGAAAACAAGTACAAACCAGATCTCAACTGAGTCATCCAAAGTGGAAACTAAGAAGAAAATATGTTATGGGTAAAGATGAAGAAGATGAAGAGTTAATAGAAATGGAAGATATTAGAAAGTTCAAAGTTGCAAAGCAAAAACATTCTACCAATGTTGATGAAATCTGTCACAACATCCAAAATTCAGCAAGTTTGTCCGGTTTTAAGTTTATTAAGTTCGAGAAGTTATGCATATCTGATAAGGCTAAGATAGAAGAAGCTATGATGGATATGTTAGTAAAATATAAGATGAGACATTTGGAGATTGGGAACCTAGTTATTGATGAGCTAGAAAATAAAATTGATGAGAGATGACATCATGTCATGATGACAGAAAGGCAAATCAGAGAAGGAGCATTAGCTCAAATTATGCTCAAGTTAAAAATAAGGATAAACAAAACTTTATGAATCAATATCAAAATAGATTCATTCCTAAATTGAGAGCCTATTCCATAGTCGAGAATGATATAGAAGATGTTGTGCAGAAAACACAAAGGATGTGGAAGACCATCTTTGGATTAATAGTGGACAAGAACACAGATGAGGGAACATCTAAAAAAAATTGAGCTTGATAAAAAAGAAGACATCAATGAAATAGATAATAAGGAGTAAGACACATGATGATATTGAAGTTGAAATTATTAACATTAGTGAAGAAGATTTGAAGGAAAATGTTGAAGATGAGGAGAAAGATAAATTTGAGGAGGAATTGATTGAATATTTAACCAATGATGTGGTAACACAAGGTTTGAATATCAAGGAATAGGGACAAGAGGAATTCTTAATTCTAGATTCACCTACTGAGGCAAACCTTCAAGGCAATGTAGAAGGAGATAAAAGAAAATAAGAACAAGCATATAAGTATGCACTAGATATTTCCAAATCACTTGAAGAAGTCACCGAGGTGACCAAGACTTTTGAGACAAAGGAGAAACAAGAACCTAAGGAGGAAGATGAAATACAAGCATTGGTACAATTACCTAATGTTACTCCTCTGGTATCTACTTAAGTTAAGAAAGATGATAGATCTACCGAGTAGATACTCAATACTGAGAAGGAGATAGTATAAATTAGTGGTGGTACTAGTATTTTGAAAGATCAGTATAAACCGAGTAGCAGCTCACAAGAGCCAAGAAATAAGAAATAACATAAGAAGAAGAAAGATAAGAGCTCTGAAGTTACACTTGATAAGTTATAGTCATTCCAAAATGGGATACTGATAACTTATCTTATGAACAAATGCTAATCTTGCAGGACTTACTGAACGGGAAGAGGAAGCAAGAAGAATTGAAACGCGAACATCAACAAAAGCAGGTATTACATGAAATTAAAGAAATTTGTGTTGATGCATTTGAATTTGAAGACCTAAATCAGTAGGCACATATCTTGGAACAATTGCTTCATATTTTTTAGAAGGTGAACACAGATGAAATGAATTCAAATGAAAAAATCCTACAAATATCAGAGAGAAAATTTGAGAGCAAGGTATTTGAGAAAATTGTAGCAAAGCTTATCGAGAATCGGGTTGCACTTTCTGATCTGGTTAGCAACTTACAAGAAGTGATAGAGAATTTTCTCTCTTTTTACAAGAAACTATGTGATACTAAATTATTTACAAAGGAGAATCAACAACTTATTCAGAAGCTAGAGATAGATTTGAAGTCAACAAGACACTCATTGAGCATGGATGCAAGTACAAGCTCTTTTCACTTTAGCAGGTTGACACATGACCAGGGGAGATTAGCCAAGATTATGGCTAATGATGGCACAATAAGGGAAAAATTGATTTCAATTCAAAAAATGTTGATACCTCACTTGGAGGTTATGCAGAAAGAGGTGAAAGCGACAAAGGAACTATCACAACAAGAACCACCTATGAACATTTCCAAAAGTCTGATGGATTTAGTTGTCGAGATAGAAATCAAATTTCAAGTTTTAGAGTCTATAAGGACAAGTTGGGATAATTCTTTAGCTATGATATTACAAATCCATAAACCATTTTTGGATAAGTATGGTTTAACCCCAATGACCCTAGCAGATAAAAGTGAAAAGAATGACAAAAAAAATGGGGAAATGTATGTACATACATACATATGTTGTACATATAGTAAATACTTTGTAGAGAAAAACCAAGTCAAAATCCAAGGGGGATTTTTGAATTTAGAATTATTTTGAGTACTCTTTCTTTTAAGGACTAAAAAGACATGACAAAGGTTTTTTTCCATGAATTACAAAGGGGGATATTTTTGATCTCTAAGTCTTGTTGTCTATTAGTGTCCCATACTTAGTTATATTCAAGGCAGGTTGGTCGGTCATCACTATGACGGAGCCATCTCACTAAGGCCAAGACCAAGCAGTAGTTACTGCCGAGCAAGTCAGAGGTCATCAAGTACTCAATGGATGCTGAGCAGAATGATTTTTGAGCTGCATAGAAGAGTTATTTCTAAATGACAACATACAGTTATGCCAAGCAACACAGTAATTACCGAACACCAGTATTTTATTTTTTTTATTAAAACAATTTTTGTATATGTGTTTGGAATGGCAAAAACACCAAGGTAAAATATTTTGGCTGACTTCTATGGAGAATTTAATGATCATGCACTGAGATTTAATGCATTAATTACATGCTATTTTTATGATCATGGATCCCTATGCAAGCCATGAAACTAATCAAAATTAAGGATGACTAAGCAACAAAAGATGATCTTGATCTAGATGGTCTATTTATGAGATGCTTCAAACCCTAAGCCATGTGTGGGTAAGCATGTATGTTTGGATGTGGGTGTGAAGAGTAGAGATAAGAAGTATATGCATATTTTACATATTTGAAGCATTGACCAAAGATAGACATCGAGAAGAGCAGTGAAGAGCAGAACAAAGACATATCAGATTGAGAGATTAGTTAAGAGTTGGAAAGAGGAGATTAGTTATCAACATTTGTAGTGCAAATAGAAGTATCATGTACTGATACATTCTAGTCAATGAATCAAGATAAATCTCTTAACAGAGTGGTCCTAATAGGCCTTTATAAATCTCTTAACTGAGGGCTTACTTTGTTTTAAGTTTAAATCCTTTAACAAGGTAGATTGTATAAGTCTGAAAGCTCTTAACATGGAATACCCCTCACAGGGTAGATCATCAAAAGTGATCAAAGGGTAAAAGCACAATAATCTATCACCCTTTTACAAAGGAAAAGGTTAAGAACCCCAAAACCATAAAACTTCAAGGGCATAAAAGTCACATTTCTATTGAGAATTTGAAGATGATTTAAACTTATGAAATGGGTGAAATAGGATGAATTACATCCTTATAATTTTATTTTTTTTAAATTGAACCAAAATTAATATGTTTTTTTTTAATTTTAGGTCTATTTTTCATTTTCTTAAAAATAGTGTAAATCAGAGAGTTTACTTCCCACCAAATCATTATAAGTAAAACATTTTTTTCCTGCAATTTCAGAATATGTTTTAGGTGACATGTATAGCTAGTGAAAAAAAAAGAAAGAAGTGTTTTTGATGTATAGTTTGCCCATTATAAGTATTCAAAGTCAAACTTAATTATAATCAACAGTTTTTGTCTCCCACCATTTTTACCCTATCAAAAATCTACCAAAAACAAAATAATTTATATATTATTGAAGAGGAATCTATTCTCTAGTGTTATCTATGATTTTAAAAAATTTCTGAATTAATTTATAATTTTTTATATTATCTGATTCAACGACTTCTGAAAGCTGTAATAACCTACATGTTGTTTTTAATAAATTTGTTCAATCTTTTGTAGTCGAAACAATTATAAATGTATATGTCAAGAATCATAGTTCGGAGATCTAGAAAAGGGCACTTTTAGTTTTTTGACATTGTCTAGTTTGAGCAGAGAAAAAAATAGCAAAAGTGAAAACTTATGGATTTTTTGAGTTTCTCGAGGTTTGGCTGCCAACATGGCATGGCACCTAGGTAGACTTGGCCCAGACGGACTCAGCTGAGTCCTACAAGCCCTCTCATTGGCTCATGCACAAGCCTACTTGGCTACGTAGGCAACCAATCAGTGCCACATTGACTCAGCCGAGTTAGACTGAGCTGAGTTAATCAAGTTAGCATAAAAGGTGATAGATTATTGTGGTTTTACCCCAAAAATTTGTAGCACTAATAGGAACACTTATTACTATAGTAGTGAAGATTTGTGGGTGTCATCCCCACCCTAGTTTTATCTTCAAGGGTTTTTGGGTTACCAAAATATTTGTGTTATGTGTTCATGATTGGATGTTAGATATTTACAATATTTTAGCTTATGTTTGTGAATACATGGTTGAACTAATTAGTAAATAATTGGTAGAATTTTTATATATTTGATTCACCCCCCTCTCAAATATTTCTTTCCCATATTAGACTTCCAACATTGTTAACTTCACCCAAAGTTTCTTTTGTGTTAGATATTATAGAGAAGTCAAGTTTGTATAGATTTTGGGGTATTTTATGATTGGGGCCACTAATATTTTATAAACTTGATTCCCCGTGCCCATTTGTGCAACTGCATGCATTTAGGTCAATGCTCAAATAATTAAGGAAAAACCTCTTGCTGGGTAAAGAAGAGTGACACTATTGGGAATCTACCTTTAGCCGGGTTGGGGTAATTCTAGTATAAATAAGTGCTTCCTTGGATCAATGGATAGCCTTGCACCTTACTTATAAAAAAAACATAAGTTATTTTTATTTTGTGCCTCTCCAACTCAAACCCGAAAACCTTCATTTTAGCTTCATTACTAACGCTCTTAGCCATTTTTTTCATCATTCCAAGTACATAAATTTTTTTTAAACATTTTTTTCACTTTTTAATTTTTCTTTTCAAAAAAATATAGATTATTATTATTTTTTAAATATTAAATAGTAATTGTTGTTCCAAATCTTTTTGTACAGTGAAAAAATAAATTTAATTTTATGTCAAAATTAATTATTTGTTAGTTTCAATTTACTTTGTAAAATATTATAAAAAACATGAAAAATAAATATAGTTAAAACTTAAAACCCTAGGTAGAAATAAAAAACAAAAACATAAACCCTGGGTAAAAAAAGAAAAGAAAAATGTAAACCCTAGGGTGAAAACCAAAACCAAAACATAAACCCTAGGTAGAAAAAAAACAAAAACATAAACCCTAAGTAGAAAAATAAAACAAAAACGTAAACCCTACTTAGAGAACAAAGATAAAAAAAAGTAAACCCAAGGTAAAAAAATAAAAAGGTAAACCTTAGGTAGAAAGCAAAACAAAAAAATGAACCCTAGGTAGAAAAAAAAAAAATCTCTCTCTCTCTCTCTCTCTCTCTCTCTCTCTCTCTCTCTCTCTCTCTCTCTCTCTCTCTCTCTCTCTCTCTCTCTCTCTCTCTCTCTCTCTCTCTCTCTCTAGGTATGTACCTTTCTATTTTAATATCTTCTTTCATTTTTTTTCAAAAATATATAGTTTATTTTTTATCTTTAAATGGTTAAATAGTAATTGTTGTTCCAAATATGTTTTTTTAATAGTGAAAAAAAATTAATTTTATGTTTAAAATAATTCCTTTTAGTTTTAATTTAGTTTGTTAAATATTATAGAAAATATGAAAAATCCTAGGTAGAAAACAAAAAAGTGATCTCTCTCTCTCTCTCTCGCTCTCTCTCTCTCAATGCTGTTTAAATTTATATTTCTAAATGTTATAAAAATTTAATTATAATTTTTTCTTTGTATTTGAAAAATGTAATTTAATTAGTAGTTGTAAGTTTTCATGTTGGTATATATATGGATATTATAATAATGGATGATTTTAGCATAGATGAGCTCTTAGGTCAATATGAACTTCCACCCCCACCCCCTCCATATCCAATCCTAGATCCACGACCACCTACACCTCTACCTCCACCTACTCTGAAGGAGTTGAGAAAGAATATGAGAAGAAATGTTGCTACCATTATACGAGACATTGTTACCATTAGACATGATCCTCATCCTCCTCCCAAAGTACTACGTATCTAAAATATCATGGAAGGCATTGTAGATTCTGTACATACATTAGAGAGAAAGATGGATAGTTTTCGCACATGGAGGGACTTCATGCATGTGTATTATGCTGAAAGCCTCTCTTTTAAAGAGGTCCATGGGTTAAAAATTTAAAAAAACTGATTTGAAATGTTATTTTGTGAACCCTAAAATGGGTGAGATAATAAAAGAGAAGAAACCAAACATATTTATTAGATGGTGTCAACAACCACAAATATCTGATACTTTTTGGGAGTGGTGGTGGATGGTATTGACCATCCACCACATGCTCATCATGAGGTCCCCATGTACTTCCTACAAAAATTATGGGTTGAATTTGAATTGTGTAAAAAGCCCAAATACTTTGACATGAGAGCATTCCAAGGGTCGACAGAGGCATGCCACAGGACAGGCCAGGGACCAAATTGGGTAATAGAGCTATAAATCATGTGCATAACAATCCCCTTGTTCCTCTTCCTTCTCCAATTGTTCCTGTACCCATCCATCATCGATAAATGAATTGTGCTCTTGTTTCATTAAGTGCCCTTTTGGGCAATTTGTTAGAGCAGTTTACCCAGGTGAGGGATATTCCTATTATGAGACATGTTTGCATGAGTTGTGGGGATATTTTTAGGGGTCCACAAAGTGATCCTGCTAGTGCTCATGCTTCCCATGGTGGATATGATGATGATGACAATGGTGAAAATACTGATGACATCTCATCATATGTTTATCTTCTCTGTGCAAATGATTATCATCATGTAGAGGTAAATTTATTTATCATTTACAGTGTAATATTAAATTCCACATATATACACATATGAACCATAACATGTGGATTTTTTGTTGAATAGGGGAGGGTTGACACTATGCCTTCCAGGGACCATCATCATATTACCTCGACACTTCAAGATGTTGAGACCCCTTTCATGGTATGCACTTTGATCTAGATACATTGAAGTACATTTAAAATATTTACTATTAAAACTTGAATTTTCTAACATGTTTGATATATTTTTTGCAATTTGGTTGGGTGTTTCATGTAATATTGAGGTTGGTAGTTCTTCACAACATGGCCCATCGGTCACTAAGGATCATCCTCATATACCCCTAGTATGTTTTTAATTCCTTAATTTTAACTTTTTATATTCTGATTTTAATTTATGTATAACTCTGATTCATGTCTAATTTTTGCAATTGTAGGCTTTTGTATTTTTGGATGATGCATCATGTCTATGCCCTAGCCCTCAGTAACTTTACCTATGTGTCATACACCATACGTATGGTTTATTCCATAAATTTATAGTCTTTATATACTTTATAGTTTATTTATATACAAGTTTGATTCATGCTTTATATATGCTATTTTGTTCGACACCACACTAAGGCTTGGTATGGCTACATGATTGAGACAAATGCATCCATCGACATCAGCCTTTCAGGCCATGATTAAATTTTTTTTTACAATGTCTATTGTGTACCTTTTTTATAGGGATTATCAAAATTTTGTAATTTTTGTTTGTATATGACTAGACTGCACCCACTTTTTTTGTTCATGAGAGTGCACCTCCTCGTCCCTTTGAGGGAATTATTGAGCATGGTCGCATGGTAAAATTTTAAATTTTAATTATGTAATTTCTATGTAAGTGAATTTCTCAAGTAATTTGAATTAAACACACATAGTCTTCTCATGTTATCTTTTAATAATTTATGTAGGAGGGCGGACGCACTAATATTGAAGACACACAGGATAGTGCATCTTAGGAGAAAACCCAACATGATGATGTATATTAGTCATTTTCACATGAAGTGAAGAGGACTGAAGATCAGCTGAATGAGAGCTCTTAGATTATTAATGTTATATTTTATATCATGAGTTTTTTTCACATGTTTATATACTTGTATGCACATGTTAGAACTTGTTATGTTATTATATGATGAACTTTGTATGATGACATTTGTTATGTTTTTAGGACTTGTTATGACATTATTTGGACTTGTTATGTGATTATATATCATGAGTTGATATTATGGAATTATAGCATGGAAATTATTTCATGGACTTGTCATTATACATTTACGATGCATTATTCTTAGAATTGTTATGTTATTTATGTTATTCGTAGACCTTTTATCTTATTTAATGGTTTTTATAAATAGTTATTTGAATCTATATGAGTTTATGTGACCTATATAAGACTAGGACATCAATTATATATTTAATTGACATGAAAAAATATATTCAATGAACATAGGAACAATGTACATAGTTTATTTAAAAAAAATTAGACGAATACACTTGTGCATTGAACTTATATTTAAAAAAAAAATGGATGAATAAAAGTGAACTCATATTGTTATGAAACCAAATTTGAATGAATACCCTTGTGCATTATTGCATAAATAGTGCATGTATGTATTTTCTTCTAGAGGTATGACATCATAAAAATGAATGTTCAAAAGTTAGAAAAAATAGAAAACTAAATTACAACTTTGACCAAAAACTTAAATTAAAGAATTTGTGCTCGCCTAGTATTACAAATTTGATTAGCAAATTTTTTTAAAATTCATAGGTTTTAGATGCCATCCATGTCATTGAGAAAAAAATACAACAATTTAATTTTACCTATGTGTATAACAATAATATATACGGTAAAGGTACTAAGACTTAAATTTATCAAAATCAAATCAAATTTTGGGACAAAAAAATTAAATTACACTCACCTAGTAAATTACAAATTTGATTAGCCAAAAGTTGAGTGTCATCCTTGTTGTCAAGTTGTACTTTCCAACTGAAAAAAAATTACTTAGATACATATTTAAGAAAAAAGAAGACATATCTCTACATATAGCACTAAATATAAAAACAACACAATTAACAAAAACTTACATGGGTATAAATTTGATTCAACCTAATATACCATCTGCATCCTCTCTCTTCTACAATGCATGTATGATTGCCTCATTCTCTTCAATTGAAAGTGTCCATAATATTTTATTGGTGGGTTTCCCTTTGTATCTTTCTAATTTGATATTAGTTGCCACCACCAAATGAGAATAGTGTATAATCTTCTCTTCTGATTGGTAGTCTTCAAAATATGGTAAACCATTCCTTCTTGTTAGGTATTTGCATAGCCATTAACCAACTTCCCCAATAGGAAATTGGATACTGAAAACCATCATCATTTACTTTATGACATATCAACTTTTTCTTAGGTTCCACACATCTAGCTAGCCAATACTCAATTTTCTCATCATTATCCTCAACTACCACAAAAACATACATGTGGCTTGCAAAAAAAAATTAAGTACATGTACAGACAAAACTAGTTAGAATGTTTAGTTCAAATATAATCATAAATTATATATGACATATATAAATAACATAATTTAAATATTTACAAAAAATTAAATTAAAAAGTATCAGGTTGTATGAGGTCTGAAACACGATCATAATCTTCTGATGAAAATGCATGATGTGGGACTTCATTTCTTGTATCATCTTGAACTTGTGCTCACTAGGTGTTAAGGATTTTTTTCATTATTCAACCCATTCCATATTCTTACATTCTTCCCATTCACCTTCAACACAAAACTGACAAAAACATTAAAGCTCCCTAGTTCATATAGTCTAAGTGTTAGAATCATAACTCATATAAATGCCATTTAGCTGACCCACTAATTGTATCATAGTCATAACTTAAAAGTACATTATTCTCTTAAACTAGCCAGAAGAAACGTCTGATTGTAGAGTTCTAACGTGATCCTATAGATAGAGTTGTAATACACCATTCCATAATTGCACATGCATTTTTAAATTTGGCTTTTTCCTAAAAATTGAGTATCTCTCTGCAAACGGTTCTCTTAATGCATGCACTAGCGCTGTCATGTTCTCATTTCCTATGTTCAACCTCAAAAAACCTCCACATATGTTGTATATTAATTTTTTTACATGTCCTAATAAACCAATAAAAAATTCTAGCAATTGTGAATTGCCTTGTGCAATTATCTAACCATATTAGATGATGTATCATCTAAATTTAGAGCTCTTCCTTAAATTCTCAGAAAAGGTCTTGAAGAAATACTGAAAAAACTCTGATGAATGTAGTTTATTATCACTCATATAGAAATGGTACTCTCTCAAAAAAATGATCCTCTTTAGTACTATTAGGTGCATGCCTATAGAAAATATGAACAAAAATTTCTACTTGCACTAAATTATAATTGTGTGCTTGGACCTAATCTTGTGGTGCAAGTGTGTAGTTATCTGAAAAGTCAACGACTGAAAGTATACTAACAACTAGAAATGTATTCTTGCATATGTGAAACTACCCGTGAATCCATCTAGAAATTTGAGAATGTTTCACATATTTAGGTACGATCTTACTCTTTAATTCATTCATAAATGCATGAATACTAACTTTTTCAGTAATTACATCGCACCCTCTTCCAAAATTTCCATCCTTTAATAGATATTAAATAATTTTAAATCTTTTTACATCAATTAATTATTATCCAAAATTATTTGAAGGATTTTCATGCAAACATTCATCTAACAATGTAATATTTCCACATATATCACATACACCATAAACACATGCATTGAAATTAATTTTTTTCTCATTAGGTGGGTTACAAATAAAACCTTATATGAACTCGTTTATAATTTGAGGTGGTATATTTATACCACATTCCTGCAAAATTTTATTAGTATGCATGGTGGCACATATAAATCAAAATACATCATAATGGTAACAAAATTGAACATGATTTTTGCAACAACATGTGTCTCTTTCCTTGTTAACCCTTACATACCAAGGTTTACACTTTTAAAAATATCTTTGACTAATGCTAATAGTTAAAACCTTAAAATCTAATTTTTTTTTTATAATTCAGTTTGAGTCATGTCCAAAAGGTGTTTTGGATGTGGATCACAAATTTTTGAGCCAACTTTTAATTTAATAACATCTCTAGAATTAGGTGATAATCTTGTATTATCGTGCCAAAATTTTGACTTCACTAGTAATTTTCATATCAGACCTCGGGAGTCTGCCACTATAAGTCCACATATTGTTTGCTGGATCACTTTCAAATTTAAGTCTTCTCTTTATATCTCTTGCCAAATTTTTACATTGAATAATAAGATATCCATTTATGTTACTCATCATTCTTTTATCAGAATTTGTTTTGTTTACTAAAGTTATTGTTATTTCTCGTTGTTCCACATTCCTATCTGTAGAATGACTTTTCTTTCTCATTGTATCAAAGTCGCTAGCAACAGTGGATTCAACTTATTTTAAAGAATCATCCTTCTTCTTGGGTTTGAAATAAATGCCTAACCTCTTCATCACTTTTCAAATTTTAGTCATTTTATTAAGTTGTAACATTATTTGACATTGAAACCCAAATTTCTTACTATAAAAAATTTGTCTAAACAATCTAGTAGCATGTGTCCTAATCTGTCTCTTTAAAACCAAGCCACCAAGATTGTATAGCACATCACTCTTAGTTTAAAAATTTTCATGCATTTCATTATTATTCAAACATTCTTCTTTCTCAATTGGTGTTTCCATGTCTATATCCTCATTGTTTATTTCAATTATTGATTGATTTTCAATTTTAGTTGGGGTTTGAATTTTAGTTCCAAGTGGTCTTTGACTTTCATTTGGGGTTTCCATTTCAATTGGGGTTTTGCGTGCAAAATTTGTTACTCTATTTTCATGAAGAAAGAATAAATCATTTAAAGATTATCCTACTTCTACTAAGTCACCAACTTCATCATGGGATTAATTATGGGGTTGTAAAGACATACATGTATCCAATACTAGATTAGAATATGCACCTGAACTTTCTTGTATTATGTTTTCTTCTTCAACCTCTGCATCCATTATGGTATCCTCAATGTTCTCCTCTTCTGAAATTATTGTTGAGCTTGAAGCTCCAACATTGTTTAGTTCTCTAATTGTTTCTCTTCCTTCTCGTTGACATTTTGCCTCCTTCTTGCTTGATGCAAATTCCTCAATTGTCACAACCTTCCTTGGCCTCTTTCTTCATTACGTTTATCCCATTTTTGCACCAAATTTTGAATTCAAATGTTTCTCCACATGTCAAATCCATAACAAGACAAGAAAAGAGAAATTTTATGAGAATATTTTTATTACAGATCGGGACAGTTGAATCAAAATAAAAAAATCATTCAATAATTGAACTCTTCCTGTATGTGCATGTAACATATCTTTTAGAAATGGGTGCCCATTATTTGAATGGAACGGGCATCCATTTCTAAATTGGACGCTCGTTTGTAAAAAAATGGGAGCTAGTTTCATACACAATAGTTTCAATAGAAATGAGCACCCATTTTTTGAATTTTAAATAACAAGCACTTGTTTCTTAAGACATGAGAGGGAAACATACCTCCACATCGGATTTTGATTTGGGATAGGCTTGGTGGGGCCAAGCCTCTTCCTTAACCTCCAAAAATTTGGCTAAGGCACTAGAATGCCAAATTTTTGCCTTGCCAAAATTTTTTGAGGGTCTTATCGTATTTTTTGACGAAATGAAAAAACATTAGATTTCCCACTGTCCTAATTTCATAATTGTAAATTTCATAGTGATATGATTATTTTTACATTATTTATAAATAAAAAGTGGTACCTAAACGTAAAATAGTGAGGTTAACTAAAAATTTAAATTTTATTTTGTTTTTAGCTTTTTTGGAAAATAAAATATATGACATCAATCTATATACAATTGTATTGAAGATTAAATTTTTTTTTGAAAAAATGTGAAATTTTCATCAATTTATGGTGGTCCTATACAAGAGGTTTCAAAAATGTACTTTACAGTCAATTAAAAATTAATAAAAAAAATTCATTAAAAACATAAGAAAAAATATGTTCATTAATCCTTGGTGTCTTAGGTATCTTTTCCCAAAAGGATTCACAAAAATTCATTTATTTAGGTTAAAATATGGTGGTCGTACACGGGTGTGGTGTGGGCGTGAAACATGCATTTTGAAAAAGTCATTTTTAAACACACATACAAAAAATAAATTTCTACCATATGGGTATTTAAATAAATTAGATATTTAAAAAGTAGACTTTGAGAACAACATTTTCTATTACTGATTTTTTCTGAGATTCAATTTCTAAGAGCCTCAAGTTTTGACATCAATTGACAAAAAAATTGAAAAACAGAGAAAACACTTCCACTTTTTGCCCAAAAGTGGGACTAAACATCTTTCATGTAACCTAAAATGATAGTTGATTATCCAAGAGTAATAGACAATTTTTCAGATGATGTACTAATATTGTTGTGACTTTGAGTAAAGAAAAGCTTTACTATTGTTGTGATTTTCTATGTTCTTTAGTTTGTTGGTATGTAATGATAATGCTAGTAGGAATTGGTTAATTTTGGTTAAGGAACTTGTAAAAAAGATAGTAAAAACAACTATTTAGGAGTGATATAAACTCGTGGTCTGGATTAATATTGAAATCTCTCACCATCTCTAAAAACTATTTGGGTGACAGTAATGTAGTCTATAATTCTCATAATTTCTAGTTACTCTAAATTGTAGAAGTATACTTTGAAATGCTATAGAAGAGCTGACATATACCATGAAACTATTTTAATTCAAAAGAAGCTTCCAACTTATTTGTATGCTTCTTGCTGCATATACTTGTGATTGCACCTATGGTATGCACTAGGAAATACACTACTACAGAGGACATCATGGGCTCTGGCCGGGGGGAGAGGTGTAAATATGGCGACAATTGTTAATGATTGTTCTAATTTATTGGATTTAGTGAGTTTGTCTATCTCCTGCATCTATTATTTTCCCCTCTATTTCACTGATTTTTTTACTATTGGGAAAACTTTTAGCTGATAGAAATGGTGGTGAATCTAATGTCAATTGTTTTGTTGAAATTTAAGATTAAAATGTCATAAGAGTATGCATTTTCTAAATGCTCACTACAAGACCTACATCATGAAAGGTCAATATTTGAACAAGGTCACTTCAACCTAGTATGTTAGAATGTTTTCACTATATTTTAACCCATAAATCTCAATGTGCATCGACGGACTCACAAGAAATGATGCAACATCTTCATAATCACATGACAACATTACCAAATTCCAACAATGATTTTAATGGTTTCATATACTTTCCATCTTTTTAATAAAAAAATTATGTATATACTATGTGTATTACATACAAGTCTAACCTCATATGTTCATAACTCCATGGTGTATAGGTGTAGACTTTACTTTTGATGGAGATTTTTTTTCCACGTTACCAAGATTATATGTCCTCATCTATAATTTATTCTCTTAACACATTATTTTTTATATTATGTGTCAACATCCTAAATTGGTCAAGACAAGTCAAAATTTAAATCAAGCAATTGAAATCCGAAGCATGAATTAATTGAAATCAAATCTATTGGATTAATTCAATCAAAAAGATCAAATAACTGTACAATTTATTTTAATTAATTAATTGTATAGTCTAAGTTAAATTTAATCCAACCCATTCAAGGGGAGACATGGCTAAATTAAATCAATTAAATCAATTGTTAAATTCATTTATTCTCACCCACCATGAAAGGACATAACTCAATCAACCAATGAGATGACAACATTTGAATCACATGGATCACTCATGAGGCTTTTCTATGTCCACCATCCAATTTGGATTTTCTATCTAGACCATTTATTTTTGTCTCATTGTCCCAATATTTGAAACCATCAACTTTACTCAACCTTAATCAGGGTTAATTCAGTCAACACCTACCCTTGGGAAAATCCTATTAATAGGATGCATTCTAAGAGAAAATCACCCATTTCACATTTGCATCTTCATTATAGTTAAATTGTGACCAATTCACATTTACATCTTCATTATAGTTAAATTGTTTGCATCCATGCTTAGCATAGTTTGAGCTCTTTTATCAATGTTATTGCATCTTTCGATTAAATTGCATCATAATTCATCATGTTTTAGCTAAATTTTCTTATCATGTAGCTGAATCTTCAAATTCTCATAATAGGATTGTCACTTTAGGAATGCTTAAGATCTGAGAGCATTGTTTTAGGTTCCTAGTTAGAGAGACATGAAATGGCTTTGATTGATCAATTTGAGTTGTTTAGCATGTTAGATATTTGAATCCTTTTTAATTAATTAAATTGAGTTAATGTTTCATGAATATACATTTAATTATTTACAAAATGGCGCCCATGGTGGGGCATCTTGCCTTTACTAACTTTGTTTGTTGCGATTGATTGATTTTGATATAGATTTGTAGCTTTTCTAGAGTTTTTGGGCCTATACCCTAAAGATGAGCGCCTATACCTTAAATATGAGTGCCTTAACACTAAATAACTGTGTCTCTACGCTAAAGGGTAGCTACTACATCTCAAAGAGAAGCTCCTATGCTAAAGAATTTTATATTTGCTTGATGTTTTAGCACTTCTGCAACATATTTTGTTGCATATTTACTATGTTTTAGAATCGTACACTAAACTAGATCACTTCTCAAATCTGTTTAAGCTTCTACACTTTATTTTGTCTCTTGTGCAACTTCTTTTGACTCCTATGAATGTTTTTGTAGTGCTTACACATAATAGTTGAAATTTGCAAATTTTTTAAGCTAATATTGTTTTGAAATTATTTGCAGATGGCTAAGAATAGGAAGGTGAGAAGCCTTGCATTCCAGATTCCTAGTTATTGCAAGATCAAAGAGGATAAGAAAGTAATTAGAAGGTGGAAGGAGTTAAAATCTTCCCTTAGAACTGAAAATTTATTGTAAGAAAATATTCTCATGCACTGATAATGGAGGATAAACTATATTTATCAAGCTTTCTTTAATTTGTCTTACAGTCCTTTAGATGATTCAATTTTTTATGCTCCCATTTAAATTTTATCATTGCATCCTTTAGATTTGAATTTTATTCAATTTTTGTGGGAAGTGTGTTGGACGAATGTGTGTGAAGTGGATGCAAAGGAGCGGGAGCTATAGCCTTGGTAAGTGAAAATAAAAATACAAAATCTCAAAAATG
This sequence comes from Thuja plicata, assembly GCA_018584345.1. Taxonomy (NCBI): domain Eukaryota; kingdom Viridiplantae; phylum Streptophyta; class Pinopsida; order Cupressales; family Cupressaceae; genus Thuja; species Thuja plicata. Next base: position 395,506 of record MU225453.1, read on the forward strand.
TGCCTAGCCTTTGCTAGCTTCAAACAAGGTAGCACTGATCCTTTAAATTTTTCTTAAATGTTGGCATATCAATTTGAAAAACCTATCCTACTTGGAAGAAAATTAGAATCCCAAGTAAGGCATTAGGGATATGTTATTCACCTTTAGTGAATTAAACTCCTAGAAGTTGTAAACTTGAGACAAAGAGGAGATAACGAATGAAAAAACACATAAAGATAAGCCTCCTTGTTTGTGAAGGAAAACATTAGGGATATTGTCTTCACCTTTGGTGAATAAAAATCCTAGAAGTGCTTGAATTAAATTAGATTAAAAGGCTTGGGAAATAAACTTGTTAATTGTGTTTGGAGGTGGTAAGTAGTAGGGATATGCTCTTCACCTTTTGGTGAATCAAACTCCTAAACCTACTTGTTCATTTCAATTTATTGCTTTAAATGAACATGTTAGATCTTTAATGGGCCCAACTCCTGATAATGCACCTTAGCGAGGTTGGTGAGAGGGATGACCCAAAGTGGGAACAAGGTTAAGTAGACTCTATCCACCCACACTATAAACAAAGACCTCATTTAAGTTGAAAGACTTAGAGGGAAAACATATCAAATTCCTCGACTCATAGGGCTATATGCCTCAATCACCGGTGCGCCAATGCGTGTTAATTTTTTGATTCATTTCATATTTTTTTTTGGAACCCAAACTAAATCCCGATTACATTAGAAAGTTCACTTTCTTAAGTTGCATTGAGCCAAATTTACCTTAGGTAGCTTATTTGGACTTCTTTTCTTGTGAAAAGACCTGTGGAAATAATCAAGAACATACAATTTGTGTTAGCAGCAAGGTGAAGAAAAAAATTTCTTTGTGTTTTCTTTGTTTGATGATCAAGTATATCGGAAGAGAACATTCATTTAAGATCTTAATTCAACTTGAAATCCTTAAAAAAATAACAATTTTCCAAACTTTTCACTAGTTCAGCGCCTATACCCATAGGATCAATGCCTATACCATATTCTATAGTGACTATACACTTTATCTTCAAGCCTATACACCATAAAATATCTCATGTGCCTCATTCTGAAACACCTATACATAAAAACCCTAAAAAAAAGGGTATTTCAGGTCACTTTCAGACAAAAAAAGATACATTTCTAAATATCCATTTGAGAGCTTCTCCTAAATCAGTAAAAAAAAGTTTGAATTTCACCGTTTCCAAATTTTTTGAACAAATTGATGCATCTTTTGAAATATTCCAAACTCATCAAAATCTTAGCAAAATTGTTCAAACATCTTTAATTCTTGCATTTCAGAAAGTTGTTCATCTACAATGGATAAAATTGAATGGTCTAGATGTCATAATCATGACAACAATGAAGAAGAGATTATAGTTATAGGCCTAAAAAATAAAATGCAATATTTTCAATCACAAATCCAATACCTAAAGGAATAAAATTATATATCATCCAAAGAGTCATCATTAAGATCAATTTATCATTTTGTCTTTAATCGTGATCTAAACATTCCTTCATTTTTGTCAAACAAAGAGGAATTTCAGCATGATAATATTATCTTTGATAAAAAAACCAGTTCATGATACATCATAAAACAAGCCATCATTAAGATCAATCTTTCCTTTTCTCTATTCTCATGAGCCATCCATATCTTCATCTTCTTCAAACAAAAAGGTTACTTCACAATCTCACATTAATTTGATCTTTGATAAACAAGAAAATCATGACCATCCTATATTTGATCAAGAAAATCTTCATAGAAACCCAATCTTTGATCATGAACCTATTTAATAATCTCAAGAGAATCCAATCTTTGATCATGAAAATCAAGAGGAATCAGTCCTATCTCAACAATCCTCATCACATAAATGACAATGAAAAATCATATCATCATGATCTTGAATCTCAAAAATCTTTATTAAACACAAGAACATATAAATTTCCATTAGATAGATCATTTACTCCTTTGGGGAAATATTATGAATCAACTTTGTAATAAATCCTCAAAAATAATTTCATCATGTTGCCTCAAATCACTTTGAATGTGGTTCTCTATTCTTGAGCAACTATTGTGCATATCATAGACATAATGAACATGAAACTTCAGATTGCATGGAGTTGAAGCATAAAATTTAAGATCTCATAGATAAGGATATAATCAAAATTGAAAGTCTCAATGAATCATGTAATTAAGACAAAGATAGTACACTCTCAAGCAAGATCTTAGTCATGAACCTATGTCTATAAAGGGTTCTCCTATAACCTCTACTTCTTCCACCTTTCATTCACCTCTTAAAGAACAAAAGCTAGCCAGAGCACCTCAAACAAACAAAGAACCTAATGCTTTTCATGTTGATGATGTCTACTCTCAAGGGATTCCTCTAAAATAGATCTAAGCTAACTTCCATTATTTTGCACATCTTTTTCAGGTTTCAAATATCCTAGATACTAAGCTATCATTTGATATAGTGCCTATCATACCTATTCTGAATGATCCCCCATTAATCCTTCATGAATCCCCCACACATATCCAAACTCATACCTTGTCCTTGGATTTGGTTTCATGTCAAGAGAATAATCCAAAGTATAAATAAACAATCTTTATTAAAGATCAAGATCAAGACACTATCCATTCCTATTCAATATATGATGAAGATCTCATTTGCATAAAATCTGACAATTATCCCCTCATATCCTTTCATTTTTTCCAGATGATACTCTTCCACCTCAAGCAAAAAGTATCCCTCTGATCCCTCTATCCTATACACATCCCAAGAAAGATCAAGATATCCCTTCCATTATCTCCCAGGAGCCATTTGAAAATCAAGTGAAAAATACCCTTCCTACACCATCCAAAGAGCCTTGTCAAGACTAGAGCATCCCATTATCTCCCTGTCATGATCTTCCATGTCTACCTCAAGCACCTAAAATTCATACCAATCCATTTCATGGTAATAAATCCCCTCAAGCTTCACTTGCTTCTATCAAACTTGATCCTATCAACGATGCTCGTATCAAATCTACTCCTAAGCCTATTGGTATAAAGATAAATCTTAAAGATGAGAGGATTGATAGTGCGTCTCACTCCAATGATTGTTATATCCCTTTCACACCTTATCTCCCTCCATTGAAACATAACCATATTCCTTCATCATTCTCCAAATCCATTCTTGGTCCCTATATCCTAGAAAGAAAGAATTCTTCATATCTTCCATCTATATTGGGTCCATATATGCCTCCATCATCCATGCCTATCATTCCTAGCTCACTATCCACTTACCCTATCATGTATAAAGATCAACAAAGGAACGCATACTCGAAGACTACCCAAAAATCCATCCATATGGTCCCTCCATGTATCATTCCTATTCATCAATAATTCCCAAGTCTTTTGGAATCAATTTGAATGTGAAACATAAAAATCAAAAATCAAAGAATCCATGTGTATAAAGATCAACATGTCCAATCTAATTGACATGTGAAAAAAAATCAAAAAGGAGATATTAAAGAGACCAGGTCCATCGAGAAAAGAAAAATATAAAAGAGACCACCAAGGGCCACCAAGGAGAAATAAGATTCAAATAAAAATGCGGGTTCCTAAATCCATCATTGAAGAAATGCATTGTGAAGAATCACAAAAGAAAGAAAAATCAATAGTTATGTGGATTCCCAAGTCACTTTTAAAAGACTTGCACACAAAATAAAAACCATAGTTGGTATTCAAGCTTCCAAAGGGTTTCACTCCATCTCCTTCCAAACATTTTCCACTATCTAAGTTTACGTTGGGTTCCTATATCCCAAAATCCACTACCTTAGATACATCCTCAGCTCCTTCATCAATTGTTCCTCCATCATTCCATAACCTTTCAAGGTGTGTAGAAAAGAGTATCTTGCAAAAATTTCCATTCACAATATACTTGTTTCCTATCCTCATATCCATTATCCAAAACCTAATTTCCATCCTTCTATCCCTGTTATCAAATTTGTAGCATAAAACCATAATCACCATCTACATTTATCCACCATATCCTTGAAAAACCTAGTAAATAGGTGCCTTGGTAGCAAAAGTAAAGAGAAATCAATTTTACTATGGTGAAAACTACTTCTTGTGGTGCCTTGGAAAAGTACCATGATGAAAACTTGGCAAACAAGTGTCATGCATTACTCACTTTCTTGTAATCTACATTTGGGGGAAATTTTAATCCACACCCATTTTAATTTACATTAGCCATAATATCCTCCATCTTCCTTATGCTACCATTAATCTCACTTTCATCCATATTCCATCTTTCACCTTTGATCTTGACAAGGTTGAACATATCCATGAGAATCAAGTATCTTGACACCGTTATCCTTTACATTAGCCTATATACTTGTTGCATCCATACTACCCTATAATTATCTTGCTTAGCTTGAATCCACCTTCATTATTGATGGGCAAACTGTTAGAATTTATATAATTCATACACCAAAATCCACTGTAGAAAAAACCTATCACAAAAGAAAAGAATGGAGACACAACAAATAATGATCTGATAGATGAAATGTTAATTTAGAGAGGGAATAATAAAATACAAAGAGACCAATCCTTATAAAGGTGACGAAAACCCTAAAAAGGGAAATATCTAGGTTGCATGATAATAATTAATTATTATATACCTAAAGTTTATCTTAAGTAAACTAGAGATAATAAGTGACTTAATAATTAAATCAAGTGATTTAATTAATAAGTGAAATAACTTATTACTCTAACACCACTCTTAAGATAAACTTAGGGAGTAGATAAAACATAGAAGGAACTACTAAAAGGAGGAAATGGGTCCTGGAAACATGGCTTGATCAGGTACCCAATCACCACCAAATCTTTGTAAAATGGAGAAATAGAGAAAACCACATGGCAAAAACTCTACTCGAAAAGGAGATGGAAAAAGCATTCTAAAAAAAAGACATGAAGGAAGGAAGGCCTATCCTCACTAAGACCCCCAAAGGACAACTTCCTTCATGCATAGAATAACACACAACTGAAGAGAGTGTGGAGATGCCAAAGGTTTAGTGAATATGTCTGCAACCTGCTCCTCTGTATGTCTGTACTCCAAGATGAGAGCACCATCCTGAATCAACTATTTGATGAAGTGCATGTGGACCTCAATGTGTTTTGTATATTGATTCCCCACTAGGTTGTGGGAAATATGTATGGAACTCTGATTGTCACACCAAAGAATAGTGGGGCTATCAGGAGGTAACCCAAACTAAGTCATCGACTGACGAAGGCTCAAAATTTCTTGATTGGCTAACACTGATGCTCAGTACTTAGCCTCTGTAGATGATAACGTAGTAGCAGAATGATTCTTACAAGACCATGTGATAGGACCAGAACCAAGGAAGAAAACAAATCCATAAGAAGACTTCTAATTGTTAGCATCACCAGCACAATCTAATTCAGTGAATCCAATAATGTGTGGGGAACCTGATCTGTAGTGAATGCCATAATGCGTAGTGTCTCAAAGATACCACAAAATAAATTTGGAAGATTGACAATGGATCTCATGAGGATCATGGGAGAATCTAGAGACAAGTCTAATTACAAAGGAAAGATTAAGACGAGTGTGTGTTAAGTACAAAAAATTGCCAATCAACTATTTATACAAAGTTGATTCCATAGAAGGTATAGGACAAGTGGAAGACAACACAAAACCTGACTGAAATAGTGTAGGCATAGGATTGCATGAAAGAATGTCAAATCTATGAAGAATATCAAGAGCATAATTTTTATAAAAGAGTGAAATCCCATCAGAAGAATGAATAATCTGCAGGCCCACAAAATAATGCATAAGACCATGATCAGTCATCTCAAACTGTTCCAACAATGCTTGTTGTATATCTTGAATCATGGAGGATGAGCTACTTGTGATGGAAAGATCATCACCATAAAGCACAAAGTATCACAATTTCAACCCCCTAAGACTGAAGATATATGGTGTGGTCAGAATGAGAATCTGTATAGTGTGTAAAAAGCAAGGAGTCAATCTTCTCATACCAAGATCTAGGGGCTTGTTTGAGACCATCTAATGAACGTTTAAGCCTACAAAATAAGGAACAATCCTGCACAAATCAATGGGGCTACTCCATATAGATCTCATCCTGGAGGTCCCCATGCAAGAAGGCACTCTTTACATTATTTAAAACACTATCCATCCCTGTGAAGATGCAAGTGAAAGTACAAGGAAAATAGAATTCATTTTGGCAACATGAGCAAAGGTCTCAGAATAATTAATACCCTCTATCTAAGAAAACCCCTTTGCAACAAGATGAGCCTTATACTTGTCAATAGAACCATCTGCAATATACTTGGTACTGTACAACCACTTGCACCAAACCAACTTTCTCCTTTTCGGAAGAGAACACAAATCTCAAATATGATTCTTCATCAAGGAAGAATACTCCTCATCCATAACCCTATCGCAATCTGTGTGACTTATCACCTCTGAAAAATTCTAAGGGTCATCCAAAATAGAATGAATCAGAAGGGTAGAACCAAGTGTCAGAGCTTGAGTATGACATCTATCTGTAGGATCGCCTGCAAAAAAACTTGCTACATCAACTATAAAATGGGCCCACCTAGGAAAAACTAGATCAACTAGTGGTGGTGAATATGGTGGATCATCATCATCATCATCATCAATAGAAAAGGTATCCATAAGAGATGAATATGGAGGAGTAGATAGTGAGGTAGAAGCTGGTGATGGAGAATGCATCAGAGGATAGCACTCATCAAACTAGACATCCCATCAAAATAAGGCCTCTCAAGAATCAGGATCAAACAACTTGTATGCCTTAGCATCCTCACAGTAGCCAAAAAATATGAGTGGTCGAATCTTCCACTCCATCGAGTTCCTTTGAGCATCTAGAATAAATCCCCAAGCCTCAATACCAAAATCTTGGAATGTGTAAACATCAACCTTGATCTGAGACCAAGCCTCCGCAGGAGTCATATGTCAGAATTCCTTATGAGGCATATTATTCTTAATATAGTTGGCACAATTGACTGCCTCTACCCAAAAATAAGGTTGCATAACATGATACTGAAGATATATTTGGCAATCTCTCGTAATGTTTTGTTCTTTATCTCAGCAACACTATTCTACTGAGGGGTATGTAGAACTATAAACTGATGTTGTAAACCATACTCAGTGCAAAAATCCCTAAAATCCTAATTCACATACTGCCCCCCATTGTTGGTGTGTATCCTCCTGATAGAAAGACCTTATTTATTCTCCACAAATGTATTGAAGACATGAAAGGTATCAAAGATATCCAACTTGTACTTGAGAAAATAAACCCAAGTACATCTGGAGAAGTCATCAATGAAAGTGACCACATAGGGGTCCCCTAAAAATCAAGGAGTCAGAAATGATATGATATCACTATGTACCAAATCAAAGGGTGCCTTAGCATGAGTGGCTTGACCTGTAGAGAAAGGATCCTTGTGATGTTTTCCAAGAGCACAACCTTGACATACACCATCAATATGGGAAATTAGAATAAGCCCACTCATAAGTGCCTGTGTACTAATGTGTTGTAAGTATTTGTGATTTACATTACGAAAAAATGCTCATGCAAAAGACTTCTTGTTGTATCTGCATGTGCCACAAGAGAGACCCCAAAACTATCTGAACTCTCAAATCCATCAAACCTACATAAGAAAGACTAAGGATCGACACTTCCAGTAGCCACAATCATATCAGGATCATGGAGATCTAAAATACCCACATCTTGTGGTGATAACTCAACTATCTTTCGAGAGCCAGAATGGAAAACTTGATAAACAGAAAGGAGGTGTTTCAAAATGTCAGGAATAAGAAGTACATCCTGAAGACAACCACATGAGAATGAGACAATACTAGAACCTATAACTGCAAGTTGTGTTCAGTCATCAACCACAATATGTGAAGTATAAATGGGTGCAAGTGCGGTGATTAGCTATTGAGAGTGTGAAATGTGGTGAGAAGCACCTGAATCAATAATCCATGCGAATCAAGAAGACAAAGATCATGCAAGAAGAGCATGTCCTTTCCCTATAAAAGAAAAGGTGGCTGACATGAGGTGATATGTTGCTGCTACATGGCTACCTCTAAAGCCTCTAACCATTTCAAACACCTGGAAACTAATATCCTTCCTTACCACAAAAACTGCAAGGATCAAGTGTGTTCTTTGTAGTCTTGGAGGAAGACTGACTAGACTTTGAAGATCTCCCCTTCTTGGGATAAGAATGTGATTTTGAATCAGACTTAGGAGGTGTCTTGGAAGAACTCTCACTACTTACTAAATCTTACTTTCACTTCGGTTTTGGATTCTATTTATCCTTGGATGTTTGGGAAACCAATTCTTAGTTCTTTGATTCAATGAGAGATTCAAGTTGAGATAAATTTGCCTTCTCGTGAGTCCAATGATCATAGAACACATAAAATTTAGGCATGGTAAATCATGCACCCAAAGCATCCATGGTAGAATGGAAGGTATCTAAGAAAATATCTGAAAGGGACCATGAAGCTTAGAAAGAATCAGGTAAATGCACTCTGAATCTATCATATTCCTTCCACAATCTTGTAAGATAGACTTGAAAGATTTGAATTTCATCAAGAAATCCATAATAGAAGGAAATTACTTAGTACCCAAAGCTGTCAATTCTGCCTCAATTTGAAGTGCCCTGAACTGATTGACTATGCCAAAGAGAGTCTAAAACTTCTCCCACATATCAAGAGTATCACAACCCTCAAGATTAAAGAGTAAACTATCCAAAAAATGCAAGGAAATCACACCCGTGGCCTCATCCATATTGTTCCTATACTGCATGATCTCATAAGGATGAATCAATACCGGCTCAAAGGTATCCAAACAAGACCACAACCCTCGTGACTTGAGAAGCCAAGTCATACGAGATTTACACAAATAGAAATTATGTGGAGTGAGAAGCTCCACTAATATTGAATTTTCCATTGTTGCACTATGCTAATTCTTTAATTATTAGTTATCTTTCAGAACTAGACAACAAATGCAGAAGGGTTTGTATTTTGTGTTTTTGAGTGTTTTGGTTTTTCTAGAATAAATGATAGAAAACAAGAAAAAACCCCCCACAAAGAGAAATACCAAACCATAATATAAACTAAAAATCTAGGAGATAAAATGCAATAAATGCTTTAGATTGAATGGGAAAATACTTGATCAGATTTCTTAGTGAAATAAACTCAGATCTGAAGAGACCTCATCAAGAGCTTTCCAATGCTTATTCACGAGCAAAAAATGGAGTCTATATTCACATTATTGAGGCCCAAGAGTGCATAAAAGAAGCCCTCATTTTGACTAGAAAAGAGGTAATGAAGTAGAAAAATATGAAAATCAAACCTACACCAAAGTCTTTATCTCAGATAGAGCTTTCTGACTATATCTTATTTGCAAAGAAAGACCTATATTTGTTCAAGATACAATAAAAACACTGAAGGTAGGTAAAAAGGGCCCCAAAGAAAATTTTATAGCCCTCGAGGGCTTAAAAATCCCAACCATAGGTCATATGGCAACCAGTGGGCTGGGAGGTTGTGCAGGATGTCACCCACATGACCAAAAGTAGCGCAAGGGGCTGGTGGCAAGATGATGGTCGTTGGGTGATGTGGTGGTAGAGGCGGTTTCTGGGATGCATGGAGGCAGCGACTAGAATGAGTGGTGGCAGCCGCTAAGTAGTGTGGTGGCCCGATGGTGGCCACTGGGCAGTGCGGCAGTGGCCGCTTGGCGACACTGCTAGTTTAACACTGGCTATGTTAAAAACAATGCAAAAAATCAATTAAAATTTGTTTTTTTAATATATTTTTCTTTTGCCTCATAAAACGTGCCTAGAACAGCCATATATGCAAAAATAATTGCTGTAGATTTCAACTGTGTCCAAATTAGACATGTCTTACATAAAAATTGGAGTTTTTTGGCGTTCTGGACACAATTGTGAGGTTGGTTTCTGCCCAAAGTGCTCCAAAAAATAGCTCCCCCAGATTCACACAAGAAACCTTTGTAAACTTGAAACCTTGAGAGCTCCAAAAAATATTCAAAAACTCAAGAACGAGCTAGAACAACAAAGCTCTGATACCATGTTAAAATTCATAATATTCATACACCAAGATCCACTATAGAAAAAACCTGTCACAAAAGAAAAGAATGGAGACATAACAAAGAATGATCTGAAAAATGAAATATTCATTTAGAGATGGAATAAAATACAAAGATATCAATCCTCATAAAGGTGATCAAAACCCTAAAAATGGAAATATCTAGGTTGCATGATAATAATTAATAAAAGAATTAATGATTATCTGCCTAAAGTTTAGCTTAAGTAAACTAGAGATAATAAGTGACTTAATTAATACATCAAATGATTTAATTAATAAATGTAATAACTTATTTCTCTAACAAAGACTTCCAATAATCTTAAACCATCCATTCGTGGCTTCCATTAATCCATATCCTATCCAAATCATATCCAAAATTACCCTTTGGTCTTGATCAAAATGAAGGATGTATAGTGTGAAATTTGTTTTCAAAAACACATCTTGACATGTCCACTATTTTGGACAACACACTTTCATGAGATCAAGTCATTATACTATATGTTATTTATCACTGCATTATTACCGTCCATTTCTTATCCAAAACACTCTTCTCATTGCTATATCATTTTCCTTAGCTTGCAAGGGTAACCTTGAGGAGATGGTCCTATGGGTCAAATTCACTCACTTCATCCATCATAGCCTATTCATTTCTAATCTATCAGCTTGAAAATCCATCTGTCATGTCGTACACCTTGTTAGACATTAGGGGAAAACTAGTGTGATCTTGTTTGAGAGTTGGTAATCTTTAAAAATCCCCCAAAAAAAAAATCCAAAAAAATTCAAAAAATGAAAAAAATTGAAAAAAAAAAATCTATACAAATTCAAAAAAAAAACCAAATTCTTAAAAATAAAAAATCCAAAAAATATTTTATAAAATCTTTCAGGGCTGCATTTACACATACCAAGCTTTCGTCCTAGTTTTTAATTTGCCTAAGTCCAAAATCTTTCTATCCAACTAGGGACATAATCCAAAGTCAATGAGCTCATCAAGACATACCCAATTGACACAAATATTTGCATCAAACCAAAATCAAGACAATTAAATTTGTTGATGCATATCCGATTTCAAATATCCCAAAAAATTGATCTCGAATCCAAACATCAAATCTAGTCAAACCTTAATCAAGATTAAAGATTAATAAAGATCAAAATGGATGAAATTCTTCTGAAATATGGATCCATCAACAAAAGGAATGTTATTTCGGGGTGTTACTTGATTTCGTGAATCATGTCTTTTTAAAAAATCAATATTGTCTTTGACTAGATAAGAAATGACATAGGCATGATATTTTTTTTATTTTAGTGTCTTCTTTTAAGATTGATTCATGGAAGTATCAAACGCGTTTAAATTTATGATTATCAAAGAATCATTGATGATATTTTTATATGGAACAGATAAAATCTTTATCTGTTTATGCAGACAGATACCTTGGCCATTTAGATCTTCCATATCTTAACGTCAAAATCCACTTGCAACATTGAATCTGATGAAAGCAGTATTCATACTCCTATGGTCTATCCAGCGAGAGTTGTACCTACTTCATTGTTGAAATCTAAAGGAAGAAGGTATTCATATCAACATGGTTTGAAAATATAACTAGTGAGGATTGTACTAACTTAACATTCTGAAAAGATCAATGATGAAAAATAAAATAGCATTATCCAGGGATAAGTGGCAATCATAGCTATATATTGCATTCATTTTAGATTAATCTAGCATTATGGTTGTTGTGGTATTTCCTTAAAAATGGGGTGAAATTTTAATCATGGTTATATCATTAAAGTCCATAACCTAAGTACATCATCAAATGTCTGATCCATGAAATGAGCAATTCTACATCAAGGATATCATCTATATACATCTCACTAACTAGGAGCAACCTAACCATCTCATCAACTACCGAAAACCTAACCATCTCATCATCTAGGGGTCACCTAACTCTGTCCATCACCTATACCTATATCTAAACCTACACCAACGAATGAACCTTCTTTTCTACGATTCCCTAAATTTTGAATTATTAGACCATCTAATGGACCCTGAATCATTGAAGCATCTAACTAAGACTATCCAATCAAATATCATGTAATACCTACTCCTTAGTCTACCTTTCTGTGTCAGTTTCTGATCTCTTTTAAGACCATAGTATGTGTGTTAGCTATTTTAGGTGATTTTAAGGATACTTATGTATTGATTTTCATTATGCTATTGATCCGTTGTTAGCTATATTGTATCATCTATTTGCATATGATTTGTAATTATGTCATAATGGTTATGTATATGTTAGGAAATCATTTTGATTATGATTTTCTGATAATACTGACCCTATATCTATATGCACATGGACCATTGTGATGTTTTGCATTACTGTTTGTTGTGTTTGGTATGGTATGAGACAAAGTTATAGTTACTTGCCTCGACGAGATCCATACACTAAACTAGTCTCAACCATTGTTTGGTATACTTTGTATGTATATATTCATCTTTATGATGACAAGTTTGTAGGTACCGAGCTACGTCTTCCCTGAATCAGCAGGAGTGAGCGTGCCCTATCGTAGTATCTCAATGGTAAGAAAGGGGAGATAATATCAGGTCCAAATCCATACCCTAAACCCTTATTTTGTCCTAGAACTGGACAAGTATCTGATTGACTACCGTAGTGTTTGAATCCATCAAGTGATGTGGATTCATGAGCCTATTTGTGCGTGTTGTGTTTCTATTTCAGTTGTTGTATGTTTCAGTTATTAATCTATTTAGATGGGTTTTAAATGGATTAATGATTCTTTTGGCTTGATTTATTTAATGAATATTTGTGGTAAATATTAATGTTAATGATTGCACCTAGAATAAGGTTAAAACATTGGATATATGAAATATATGACTATTTAATAATTAAATATTAATTAAATGCCTATATTTAATTAATTGATTTAATTCTTAAGTCTTGATTTAAATAATTAAGATTTAATAAATATTAAATTCAATTAATTGTAATTAATTGTGCATAGTTTAATTATTGAATATTGCTTTAAGTTGCATGATTAATTGATTTATTTAATTGAAATATTGTTACATCCATTTTCAATTTAACACTTTACTTTCATATTATAAAGTTGAATTATGCATGCTTTAAGTGAAGATTGAAAATAAAGAATTTATTTTAATTATTAATTACATAATTTTTATTCCCTTTAGGGTTTTCATTTTTTGGAAAACCTAAATGCTTGGTTTTGTATATCCCTGGATTGAAAGCCATTTTTGAGGTTGTTCAATCAGGGGAGAAAGGAAAATCAGGTGATGAAGGATTTGTGAAAGATTGAGAGTATTTTGGAGCATTTTTGGAATTTTTCTTTGCTTGGAATTGTGGATTTTGTTCCTCTCATTAGCTATTGAGGTAGGATCTTGTTCATGTTAATTCTATCTTTCAAATCCCCATCTTCCATGCATTTGAAAAGCTAGGATCCTTTGTGTGATCTTCCTTGTCTGATTATTGTGTGGTTTATGGATTAAAATTAAAGAAATATGTTCTTGGTTCAATTTTTTGATTTCCTTCAAGTTTGCATGTTAGATAGGTGCTTCTGGGCATAAAGATTTAATTTTTGGATGTTAGATGCAAAATAGGCATTAGGGTTTTCATGTGGAAATGAATTTGTTTCAAAATTGTCCTTAGGGTTTCAATTTGGGGAAAAGTCCTTTTGAGGAAAAATTGATGATTATTGTCCAAGAAAGGGTTTAAACCCTTGGATATGTTAATGTTGTACCTTGAATGTAGAAATCTCTCCTTTGCCCTGTTCTTGCCAAAACTGGGATCAGATCTGCATGAAAACAAGTCAAACGAGTTAATTTGCATGCTTAAAAGAAAGAAAACTCTTCTTGAAAAAAGAAATTAAATATTAAATTTAGAATGTTTTTCTTGTTTGTGTCAATTTGCATGCGATAGAATTTTATTTTTTGAAATTATGTTTCTTTAGAAATTTTATTTTTAGAAATTATGTTGTTTAGAAATTCTATTTAAAAAAATTAAAAAAATAAAGATTTTTTTTTAAATTCGCATGGAGTGGTATTCTATTTTTAGAAATTCAATTTTAAAAAAAAAACTTTTTTTTAGAATTCGCATGGAGTGGTATTCTATTTTTAGAAATTCTATTTTCAAAAAAAAAAAAAATCTTTTTTTGAATTCGCATGGAGTGGTATTCTACTTTTAGAAATTATATTTTTGGAAAAAAGTTAAATTAAATTAAATTAAATTATATTGATGTTTTCAATAACTTTTACTTGTAATTATATTTGGGTTTTAGTAATTATTAAATGGATTATTTTATGAATGGTAGATTTTATAAATTAATCTATAAAGGCATAGTGTGCATTCTCTCTCAAAAATTTAATTATATTGATATTAGTAATTTTATTGGATAAACTAATTTGCATAGTGTTGACTATAAATGAGTTTATCACTGAATTTTATTGCCTTTCTGGAATCGTACTCATTATGCAATGATGTGTCTTCTGAGTGATTGATTGAAAAGATTGTGTGTCTTTCCTTTTTGCGATACTGTTATGTGTTGATTGTCTATTGGGATTAGTTGGCTATCAGGAGGTAAAACCAGAGGTTCTGGGTTTTTTGTTTCTTTGGTGTTTCTTTTACCCAACCTTGTTGTTTAACTAGTCTTATGTGATCTTGTGAGAGTATTTTAAGTGGTTTTGGTTAATTGAGAACCAATAGTTCTTGTATGGGAAAGAACCAGATTTGAGAGTTATGTTCTTCTCTTTGATATTGTTTGTGATTATCTAAGGGCGTATCCCTATATGAGCGGGAATCAGTGATGAGGTTTATGATATTTTTTTGTGAACCTAGGGTAGGTTACCTAGCTGTATAGTAGGAGGTAGCTTACAATAAGTGTCAAAGCTCACAAGTGGCTACTAGGATCATTTATTGTAATTAATTTTAACAAGTGATAACATAATAACTTATTAGGATACATTAGTATAATCTAATAAGATAATGCCTCACCTATGCTTGAGTGCTATTATAGGCTAAATTGGAGGATGAGATGATGCTTTCCCCCTTGTGAGGTGCAGGTTCGGGCATAGTTAGTGGTATTTTCAGTTTGAGAGGTCATTGACACCGTGTATGGTCACTTGAGTGTCGGGATCCATTGAGGGATTTCTAGGACAAAACTCAAGGGTTAGACGTACATGATGACACCTTCCTATATACAACTTAGGTTATCCTACATGTGTCGGTTACCTCTGGTATTCTGTAGATCTCCTTATTTTGATTTAGAGAGCTTCTAGGATCTTCCTATGCTTTTCTCTATGATGGTTTTATAACTTTAATGATTGCCTTCTTTTTGTATCTTATGTGAGTGGGCCTGTTATTATCTCCTCAGCATGGTGGGAGGGGACCTTTGGTTCCACACGGTTGGGTGGTAGTGATTCTTATTACCATTGAGATCTAACATTTGTCTTCATGCTTGAATGATCCTTGTTGCAGTTCTTCTTCTATCTTCTTATTCTTCTGGAGACATGTATTGTTTCATGAGTTGTATATTTATACCATATGTGTATATTGGTTAACATCCTTTTAGAGGATGTATTGTATTGTTATGTATTATTGCATACCCTACGACATGTGCAGTGGATGTTGATTCAGTTGTATATGTGGTCTTTTTATATGAGATGTATATTATTGGATTTAGTTGATGTATCCTTATGTCAGTTCTTTATAGTTGTTTTCATAGATTAGTTTTCTTAAGTAATTCTACGTCAAGGAACCCTTAATATTTGTAACCTTTATTGAGTTGTATTTGTGTGGACGTGGATGTCTCATTGTGTTGCTTTTGCATTGTTAACATTGTTGTTTACAAATATTTTAAAAAAATATATCCTGTTAACTTGGTTGCATGTTTAGGTTAGTTCTCCTAGGTTCCCTGGTGGGGCATTACATATCAATCAGTCAAATCATCCAATGTCAATCATTTATCCTATCATCTCTTTTCTCATCTTGAGCACATAAATTTTCCTAACTCTATATCTTGAGGTCTTAAAATCAACTATAATGATTTAACTATAATGAAGATGCAAATTTAACCTCCATTTCACATTTGCATCTTCATTATAGTTAAATTGTGACCAATTCACATTTTCACCTTCATTGTAGTTAAATTGTTTGCTTCCATGCTTAGTATAGTTTGAGTTCTTTTAGCATTGTTCTTGTATATTTAGTTTAAATTGTATCATAATTCATCATGTTTTAGCTTAATTTGCTTATCCTGTAGTTTAATCTTCGAATTCTCATTCTAGGATTGTCACTTTAGGAATGCTTAAGATTTGAGAGCATTGTTTGAGCTTCCTAGGTAGGGAGACATTAGACGGTTTTGATTGGTCAATTTGATTTATTTAACATGTTAGATCTTTGAATCCTTTCAATTTGATTAAATTAAGGTAATGTTTCATGAATATACATTTAATTGTATACACTATGTACTGAACAAAAACTATGCACTTATGATGTCATTCCACTGCATTTTTATTTCCATCTGTAGGAAAGGAAAAATGAACAAGCATAAAACTCATTCAAGGCTCATTCTGTAAAAAAAACAAATTCACGATTGGAAATGAGAAAATATGTATTACAAAATTTTGTCAAATGTTTAAAAAAAAAAAATTTGGATCTTCAAGTTGTATTAAATTTTATATATACAATAAAGAATATAACTCCTCAATATGCTAACTTAACTATTTTTGTCTATCAGCGTAACCCTTGCACCCCTTTCTGGTGCAAGTGCTAGTATAAATCATCCATGTCTAAAATTCATAAAGTATATCTACAATATAGAAAGAACTATCAAACTTGAAAGATACCATATCTACAATCTTAATCAACTACTAAAACTATCAATCATGCCCAAAATTGAATTTTGAGTGATCTAAATTGTCCAGGCTAGTGTAAACCAAAACATTATTATAACATACTTTTAACAACTATAGAGTCTATCTTAAAATACTGCAAAAAAAAAAACCAAAGTTCTTTTACCCCATGAAAATTCTTGTTATGTGGAGGGCCTTGATGATGGTCTAGCTACAACACTTTCAGCGGCACCTTGAATCCCACGCCCACTTCCATGTTTACCCCTACCAACTCCACTTGTCCTCTGCTTGTTAATTCTAAATTGTCCCCTATGTTCTTCAATTCTCGCTAGCTCATATGGCCATCTTAATGCTACCTCTTTCGTTGTCCAATCTAGATCCCAATCCTTGATATCCTTGATACCACTCTTTTTTTGATATCCTTGATACCACTCTTTTTATATATGAGTTGATTTTAAATAATTTTAAATATTTGACTCAGTGATTCATTATTGAATTATTAATAGTAAATATGATAAAAATAATTATTTCATTTATCAAATTGTATACTAATGATTATTACTATTTAATAATGTTTATATTATATAGGTTTTTTTGAACATTAGACTAATCTTCATATAATTAAACCATAAATATATTATAGAAACTTTATTCATACATAGAATATTATTAAAATTATTTCTATTGAAAATCATTTACTTTCTTAATATATTGTCATCCCATAATAATAACTTGTAAAATGTTATATTTACCAAAAAAAAATTGCCCCTAATTCTATGAATGGTAATGCCAATGAGGACCCAATATATCCAAAAGATTATATTTTTACCATAAAATATATATTTGCAATCTAAGAAAATACTTATGTCAACTTAATAATCATTTAGCTATTTATAAGCTTAAAGATTATAGTTATGTCAACTTAAATTTATGGGTTGCAAGAAGCAACTATGCTATTGTCGACAAAGAAAAACAGTAGATATTGTTTAGTTGGCTGAAAAGGCCCTAGAATGGCTGTATGCAAAAAGTTAAAAGAGATGACACTGCTATCAAGAGATTTCTAGAGATAATAATTGCAGACAATTCCCAGATCTTTAAGAATAAGCCACTTGTTTAAAATGGCGATGTAAGGTGTAAATTCAATTATTTGAGACCTCTGTTTAAGTGGGCGACCAAATCAGTGGCTTGTATGTCTTCCCATTTTCATGCAATCATTCTGTGATGAATGCATATGACTGCATTTCTTCCTACATTAATTGGTCAATTTTTTAATTAGGGTTTAATTTAAATTGCTTTGTCTGTAGCTCTTGAAGTGCTACTTCCTGATTCAAGTGTCTTATCAATAAGACAACAAAACAAAAAAATCAGAGATATCAGTCTTTATTTCTTTCTCAATAGAAAGAAACAACCTCCAAACACAGTGAAGAATAATGGAGGCCAAGCTCATAAGTCATGATGAATTCAACGTTAATAAATAGAAAATTTTTTCAAGAGTTGACAGTTCCATTGGCCTGGAGCAATTATTGCCTTCTGAATCATCATGAGGAGACTGAAAGACCACATCAGCAATTTCAAATTGCAAATTCTTGTGGGTATTGAATAATGTATTGGGAGAAATATTATTGGAGTTAAAGTTTGTGAATAATTAGTTAGTTCGTTAATATTAAAGAAACGATCTTATGAAAGGATTTATATATGATAATTTCAAAATTTTCAATAATTTGTTGATTTTAAATATTATTTTATTAGATTAGACTTTTTGTAAGTGATTATTTTATTTATTTTCTTAAATTAATTATGCAATGATCTTATCGAAAGATTTAGATACCACAAAGACTTGAAATGATTTATGAGGTTTATTATCATTTTATTAAAGTAGTGTTTGTAAATTATTATATTTTTTGTTAATCTTATTTCTTTTTCAAATTAAATGAAATAGAGGATGGAGAACATTGAACTATGACAGAGTAAAAATAATTTGTAAATTTCAATTGTCATTTTACTAAAGTAGACTGTAGATTATTATTCTTTTCATTCATCTTATTTATTTATTAAAATTAATTTTAAAAGACTTCATAAAATGATGTAAATATAATAATTTCTAAAATAAGATGAAAACGATCTTATAACATAAATTAAATATCAGTCTACTCTGAAATAACTATTTTAGGAAAACTTAACAAACATTGGACTGATTTACCGATTAAAAAATCTATTGATATGTTCTTCGAACAAACATACAACGCTATTGTCAATAGACCCACAAAAGGAAAGGATTTGGATTTGTTGAAAACTACTAAAGTCGAGTTCATGAAATATCTTGTTTCCCACATCGATTTGGACTCCAAAAGTTGATTATGGTGATCACTGTGGACATACCAATTTGCATCATCTCCCGACAGTAACCGGAATTGAATGACAGATGAAAGAAATTTTACTTCTTTCTTCAAACATAAAATCTCAGGAGCAATCATTATTTTTAATATCATTCTTTCATATGTATGTCCAAATAACACACTGCAAGTTGTTTTGATCGTAATTGTTAACAGATCTAGAAATCATTGAAGTCTTAAGAGTAATCATTCTAACTAAAAGCATCTTCCCTCAGATTTTGTAACCAAAAATATTTTCACATATAAGTCCAAAAAAAATACTCGATTTCATTGTAATCATAAGTGTAGACTTTCCGGGCAATAATACTTGAAATCTTCATTCTTATCATGTATGTTATTTGTCTTGTTCACACAAATCGAACCCACTACAAAATCATCTTCTCTTTTTAGTTAGTTATGGAAGTGCAAAACAAATGTGGATCCATATCTCGTCCTCATATTACAAATTCACAGTTACAAAATCCAAATTATCATTTTTCTTTTTTTTTTTTATCAATAAGGGGTCAAGGTCAAGATTTTATATTAAACAAAAAGCAACAACATAGAAAAAAACAGCAAGGCAAACGCATCAAATGTTTCTAGTTCATAACCCAGTCCAACCGAGAGGACTATGAACCCAATATCCAAAGCAATACTGCTCAACCAAAATAACCAATTTAAAAATAAAGGTCTAGTTTATGGAGGAAAACCAAAAAACATCTAAATGCTAACCCATAGAGCTAATCCATGCTACATGTTAATAGGAAGGGGAGGTAGAGTCGTTCTCCGTGCTTGGAGCGGAGTTTGATTTGGAGCTTTTCTCTGGGATTGTGTCTCCGCTATTTCCCATCGAGTCGTCCGTCGGAGAAACCTCGACCGATTCAGAGTCTTCCATTGCAGCCTCATCCATTTCTTCTTCATCTACATCATCTTCAGCATCTTCCCCAAACACCTTCTCTGAGTCCTCCACCTTGTCTGAATCTGAATCGCCACCTGAACCCTCACCCCCAATTTCTGTATCCGAAGAAACTGGGCTACCTAGTCCGTCCAATTTTTCATCGTATTTGAATCTGTACACCCATGAAAGTTTTTTGTCAATCTTGTCCCCAAAGGGAACATAGAGCCCATCTTCGATTCCTAAGAACTTCGAGAGAAAGTTGATCCCTTTCTTCATTATTGAGATGCGCATTTGTTGGTCCTCCCAATCCCACCCCCAGAGGATATGGAGGTGACGAGGCGGGCCAGCGTAGAAGTTCCTCCTCATTATTACTTAATGGCAACTTGAATTTGAAGCTTAATTAAAAATGATTCATTTCAACTGGTGTAATGTAAAAAAATGGTATATTGTACAATAATTGCATTATATTTTATTCCTCTATCTATGTTCCAGGGTACATCAAAGGGGCAACTTGTTGATTCAGCTTTAATAAATGGCAAAAGTTTTAAGTCTTTAAGTGAATTGACAGGTCTATTGCAATGGAACAATTATTGCTCTCTGAATTATTATGAAAGGATTTTCAAAATTTAAGTCTTGCGGGTATTAAATAATTTGTTGGGATAAATATTATTAGAATTGAGTTTATGGACAATTAGTTTGTTCATTAATGTATAAGAAATGATCTTATGAAAGGATTTGTATATGACAATTACAAGATTTTAAATAATATGTTGAAATTCAAGTATCATTTTATTAGAATAGAGTTCTAGATGATTTCTTTCTTTTTCTAAATTAAATAAAAACCAATCTTATGAAAATATTTAGATATGACAATCCAAGATTTTAAGCAATTTGTTAGAATTCAATTACCATGTTATTAAACTAGAGTTTGTCCATGATTATGATGACAAAGACATTAAATAACTTGTCAAATTCAATTACCATTTATTTTGAAACTTAGAGTTTGTCGATTATTACTTCTTTTGTTCATCTTATTTTTATTTTGAAATTAAAAAAGAAATGACCTAATCTATTGTGGATAATTATCTTAGAGATACTAGACCACCTTCTCACAAACATTAAATTGTCTTACCGATTGAAATTTAATAATGAGATAACTATTTTACAAAAACTTATGATTTCACTAAGACCATCTTCTCACAAACATTAAATTATCTTACCCATTGAAAAATTTAATAATGAGATAACTATTTAAAAGAAACTTATAACATCTCGCAAATACTAGATTTATTTACCCATTAAAAATCTAACCAATATGTTCTTGGAACAAACATAGTACTCTATTTTCAATGGACTCACAAATATAAAGGATTAGTTGAAAACTACTCAAGTCAAGTTCATGAAATGTCTTGTTTCCCACATCCATTTTGTATCCAAAAGATGGCCATTGTGGACTCCAAAGAGGACCATGGTGATCACTGTGGACGCACCAAATTGCATCATCTCCCATGACAGATGAAAATATTTATGCTCCTCAAGAAATTTATCTTCCAACATAAAATCGTAGGATGAATCATTCTTTCTAAAAGAATACTTTCATATATGTGTCCAAATAACATACTCTAAGTCGCCGTGATGTAATTTTTACCACATCTACAAATCTAAGTTCTAAACTTGTACAAATCTTTCTTCAAGCATTAAAGACTTAAGACCAATCCTTCCTACTAAATAGTGTCTCTTTTAGAACTTAAGACCAATCCTTCCTACTAAATAGTGTCTCTTTTATGTCCAAATAACATACTCCATTTCATTTTAATCATAATTTTTACCCAATATGGCATGTGAAAGAAAAACAAGTGAAAAGAAAAGGACAACGCCGATAGGCTAGTCTGCAAAGAAGTATTTTGTAGACTTTCAAGTGAGTAATTCTGCAAATATTCATTCTTATCTTGTCTGTAAGTTGTCTTTATCATGCAAACTACACTCACTCAAAAAGTGACTTCCTCTTTTTAGTAAGGTATACAAGTGTAAAACTAATCTAGATCCCTATCTTGTCTTTAGATGGGGCATTCAAAGTTACAAAATCCAAATTATCATCATTACTTAATGTACAACCTAATGATAAGGGATGTTGCTAACCTTCCTAAAAAATGTACTATTGACCAAATTTCAAAAACCTAAAAAACTTACAGATTTTCGCAAAATTTTTAGTATCTATTCTTCATGATCTGCAAATTTTATGATCGAAAACCACAAAAAAATTGCAAAAAAATCACCGTGTTTTCGTAAATTTGAAAAAAAAAAAGTTTGAACTTTTTTTTTTTTTTCCGTCTTTAGTGCATTTGGTTTGGAGCTTAGCCAGTACCATAATAAGGTAGAGTGTTTAAATATTAAACTAAATTAAAAATAACTCATCCATAATGATGTAATATGAAAATTTTTCTATCATTTAATAATAGCATAATATTTTATTCCTCTTATCATGATCTAGGGTACATCAAAGTGGCAACTTAAACTTTCTTTTCTTTTTCAATTTTAATAAATATTTACATTATTCTATTATCAACTGGTTGTTCCTCAAGTTTATGTTTACATTTTCTACTAGAAAATTGTGCGGGGATGTCAAAATCTATCGATGTTGTTTATGTGTGCACTATTAATGTATAGACTTACAAAGTTTATCATTTGATTATTTTCCTTTTTTTTCTATTAGAAATTATACTAATGTCTATTTTACCAATTAATTATTTGTACATGTGAATTCTTTGTCGACTCTCCAATTTTTCTCTTCA
The DNA here is from genome assembly GCA_018584345.1 of Thuja plicata. NCBI lineage: Eukaryota > Viridiplantae > Streptophyta > Pinopsida > Cupressales > Cupressaceae > Thuja > Thuja plicata. Next base: position 418,589 of record MU225453.1, read on the forward strand.
AAAAATGATTTCTTTAAGTGAATGTTGCTAGATTTTCTACTAAAGATCAAAACTTTGAAGTATGATTTTCACATTGAAGTCTTGCTTGTGTATGCTAATCCATTTGTGTAATGTGTCCAACTTATTTCTTTTATTCATTTCTTACAAATATATATGTAAATATTCTTGTTGTTGCATCTCTCTTGCTTCCATTTGTTAATGGTCACTTGTTCATGATTTTATTTATAATCTCAATTATGCACAACCCTATATTTTTTTTCTCTCTAGTACCTATATTTTTCAATAAAAAATATTTCATGATTTTAAATATCGTAAACTATCCTCCATAAACATTAGAATTCTAGCATATCTACAATGTTGAACTAAAAATGTTCATAGATCATTTATATTATTTCTCTTGCATTCTAAACACACTTAGTATCACATCCCCTTTATCTATTCAAGTTAGAGGAATCTATAATATTTTATTGTAATTCGTGAAATATTTTGAAATAATATATTTAACATGAGAACATTACAATTGAATATTCGTGTAAGGAAGTGAAGTAGTGGAACAACTTCTTACACTAAGCTTAAGTGGAGAGAATATAAAAAAATCCTATATATTTTCAATAGTTATAAAAAATATAATTGAAATAACATAAATTAGATGCATACCACAACACAATGATTTATATGGGGAAAACCCCTAAGGGAGGAAACCCCCATAATCCAAAACACGCTCAATATATTATTCAGAAATCAATAATAAATGACAATATACTTGGAAAGCAAGCTTCTTACAGAAGTATCACCAAGGGAGATCCAAAGGTAGTTCATGAGCTATCAAACTCTAACAATACATCACAATGCCTCTCATGTGTCTAATATATAGGAGAGATAAAACATGAAACTATCAAACAAAATTACAAAACCATGGGCTAAAAAAATCAATAAATAACACATAAAATGTCAAATATTGGACTTATGACCAAATGATAAACGATTGAGATTCACAATGAAAAATTATATATTAAACTTTGATTTTGGGGTGTTGCCCCCAAAAACTACTATCAGAGTGTAATACCCTTCTATATGATGTCATTTCAGTTTTATGTCCTTTCTATTATTTTATCTTGATTTGATATTTAATAAAGTAGATTATTAAATTATGTTAATATAATTAACTATAATTAAAGTACATACATATATTAAATAATGATAGATTTATATTATTAATGTCAATTTGATGAAAAATAATTATTTATTAAAATAAAATATTATATTAAACAACTACGATATCTCCATCAGGACAATATACAATAAAAGCTAGATATGAATCTCATTTCCCCATCATTCATCCTAATAATTGGTCATCGTGAATGTTATGGGGGCCTACATGTTTACCTAAAGCTAGTGCATTTTCTTCGCTACCTATTCAGGACATAGTCCTTACTGGGGAACACCTAGACAGATTGGGGATTACTATTTTTTCTCATACAATTTTTGTGGATATTTCATTGAATCTGCTAATCATATGTTTTTGCATTGCCTTTTTGATATAAATTGTTGGTGCTAGTTACTCGGAAAGTTGGGGTGGATGGAACCTCTGAGTCCCAATTTGTATGATCATTTTTTATTTGGCCCTCCTTACATAAATCATCCACCTTTGCACCTTTATGGGATGTTTATTGTTCTATTCTTATTTGGATTATATGGCTTGAAAGGAATGAATGGATTTTTAGGAAATACATTATTCATTACTAGAGGTGTTGTACAAGATTGAGAAATCAAATTTTGAAGTTATGAGGTTTTATCACATCAAAAAAAATCATTCTTCCAATTCTTCTCCAAGTTAGATTTCTTCATTCAGGAAAAATGGCCCTTGCTTCAGTCTCTTCCAACCCATGGATGTCAGATTAATAAATCTTCATTGATCACTAGAAAATAAGCCATTTGGCTCCCTCCACCTTCTGGTTGGCATAAGTTAAACTTTGGTGGTGCCTAGAGGGAAACACTGGGATATCTGGGGTGGGTGCTTTTTGATTCTGATGGAAAAATCATTAAAGTAGTTTGAAAAATGTTACTATTCGATACTAACAATGTAGCTGAATTAGAGACATTAATATTTGGTCTTTCATATGCTCTATCTTTGAATGTTTCTAACCTAGTAATTGAAGGAGATTCCATGGTTATATATAATATTATAAAAATGGGAAATCAGACTATTGGAAACTTCAGTATAGACTGCATACTATTATAAATTTATTACAACATCTAGAACCCTTTGAGTTTAGGCATTGCTTTAGAGAAGCTAACAAGGTTGCATATTTTCAAGAAAATATGGTTATTAATGATGCAGCTATGGAGCAAGAAGTGCATGAAAACCTTCTTTCTCATTTATGGTAACCTCCTCATCCTTTTACATTGTTGTATTGTCTGAGGTTTATCAGTGTTTCCCACATCATAATTAGTAACTCTTCTTTATTTTCTATTGGTGGGTTTCTATAACCCGGTGACTGGGTTTACATAGTTTGAAATTTTTTATTATATACAACTTGTGCATAACAAATAATGTACAGCTTAAAGTGGGTCGTGCTTTCCCTAAAAATAATGATTTGGTATTTTTCTTTACCATTATTCACTATTCTATCAACAATTTTAGGCATGTTTTACCAACTTGATTGTTTGTAGTCATATACCATCAACATCAAGTTTTCAAAAATAAATAAATAAATAAAAGAAAGTCCCCGTCCTCTTCATGGGGGATAAATTGTTCTTTCATCCATCATGACAGGGACGAGTAGTGTGAATAAAAATTATTGTATTATATGATCATCGTGATGGAAATGATAGGTAAATATCATATTATTTGGTACTAGACTATCTTATCAGACTCAATGGTTTTGGTTTTTGGATAAAAATTCTTGATATCTTTACTGGCCATTTAATTCCTTATTTTAATCATGAGGGGTGAGTTTTTTATTCATCTTGATGAGAATAAGAAGACTATCCTAGTTATTATTTATTGTGTATGAGAGAATTCATTCCGATTCTTTTCACACACTATGGTAAAGATAATATCATAGCCGCCACCAAAGAAAAAAATTAAGTCAAGTGTGCTCAGTGGAGACATTGAATCTTGAACCTTGAAATTTGGTTGGAGGTTCAAAGTTCAAGTTCATTGGGTTGTTAAAGAAATTTTATTCATTTGAAACTTGGGTACAAGGTGTAAGTAACATAGTGGCTTGATAGAAAAGGGATGGACAATGAAACAGACACCACCAAGGCCAATGTTGAACTTTGAACCTTGAAATTTGAGAGTTCAAAGTTTTAATTTTTTGTCTGACCTAATCGAGGGATGGTTATGGACATAGAAATGAATAAAGAAAACAATAAAGGCATGTGCACTCGAGGGAGATGTTGAACCTTGAATTTTGAACTTTGGTTGGAGGTTCAAAAATTCAAGTTTAATCGGTGGGTAATAGAAATGTTATTCATTTGACACTTGGGTACAAGGTATAAGTAACATAGAAGCTTGACAGATGAGGGACCAAAAATGATACAAACACCACCAAGGATAATGTTGAACTTTGAACCCTGAACTTTGATAGCTCAAAGTTTGAAGTCTGACATGACAAAGTGATGGTTATTAACATAGCCATGACCAAACAAAACAATAAAGGAAAGTGCACTCAAGGGAGATGTTGAACCTTGATTCTTGAACTTTGGTTGGAGGTTCAAAGTTCAAGTTCAATGGGTGGGAAAAAGGAATTTTAAAGGTAAAAGTCAATGGAATTTCATTTGACACTTGGGTACAAAGTGTAAGTAACGTAGCGACTTGACAGATATAGCATCGATAATGACATGAACACCACCAAGGAAAATATTGACCTTTGAACCTTGAATGCTCGGAGGAGACCTTTAACCTTGAACCTTGAACTTTTGGATGGAGGTTCAAAGTTCAAGTTTTTTTAAAGGACAAAATGAGAGGAGTTTCAAAATTTTCATTTATTTTCTTATACTGACCTTGCCTGCTGTTTGATTTTAATTTGGTTAATGATTTTATATTAGATTTTATTTCCATATATCATTGTCACTAATATTGATCTTGAAATATTGTTGAGAAACTGTATATACTGGTTCTCTGGCTTGTTGTATCCTAGTTTAAAACACATGTTACTTCAATTTCTTCTGGGCTTCAAGATTTTCCACAACGATATAATTTGTTTGGTCTTTTCTGGTTTTTGTGTTGGAGTTGTAAATTTGAAATTAATAATGCTACTCATGTATAGAGGTCTAACACTTTCTATTCTGCCGTATGGTGTGGTTGTTGATGTTATAATCTATTTTTATTTCTTATCTTTAATAAGATCTAGGCGAGACCGGAGGTTTTCTTCCCTTCATTCTTTCCTATCGGTGCCCCAGCCTTTTAACAAAGAAAAAAAGCATTTATAACTATGTGATGATTACAAATTAAAAAATGAAATTTATTAATACAAAGATGTTTTTAATGTTATATTATCATACTTAGAAAGAATTAATTTTTATTTATTTTTTATAAAAGTGGCAAGTCCCACTAAAAAAAAATATTTATTTATTAAAAATAATTTTCACATGCTCCTCGTTTAGGCGAGCATACCAACAGGAAATAACCAGGAAGAAAACCTCTAATCGTAACTCGCAGATTCATGGTTTTACATGATATTTATCAGAAACCCAACCAAAAAACCCACACATTGACGAAGGATGTGGAAAAAAATATATTACCAAGTACACCATTGAAACCCAAAACCACACATGAGAGAGTACAATAATCACGATATTATAAAATTTCAACATCCAAACAAAAGTGTGGCCTTGAGAAAGAAAAATATGTGCCTCCATAAGAAGAGGAAGACACACCACACAGATCAACTAGAGCATAAGAAGGACCCAACAAATATTGCTCATCCAATGAAACCAAACTATCTTCGTGCCAACCAATACGCACAACAACAAACATATCTCTATAGTAAAATTATGCTATAAAAGACATAAATCCACAATACTAGTAGTTTAAATGAAACCATTTTGCAATATATTCAATTGAATAAAATGCTTGATAAGGACTTCATCATAAATTTTTTGTTTTAGAAATTTTAAAGCAATATTAAAAACAAAGTCCACATCTAATGTGAAATTTGTAATAATAGTGAGAAATCAAGATGCTAGTAAAAGATTCATGCATTCCCATTGAAGTTGAGGAAGAAACACATGATATTCCATATTACTAGAAATGGAGACGTAGTCGGAAGAAGAAAAGAGTTTGGGGTTTTTTAAATTACATAGGTAAGATCACCAAGATGCTGGTAAAAAAAGTTGCCACATGATGGAAAAATTCAAATTTTCACAAAACACGTGCACGTTATTAAAAATTTGAAATCAATTTGCTCAAAGAAATTGAGCCTAAACCGAGCCAATTAAAAAATACTAAAATTTCTTCATTACCCACACAAGTTTTAAAGAACTATTTTTTTTATTTTAATGGTAAAAAATGCACCATGTCCATAGTTTTATAAAACTCATAGTTGTTCTTCTTATATTAAAATTCTTGTTCTTCAATGATCAAGGAGAGAGAGAGAGAGAGAGAGAGAGAGAGAGAGAGAGAGAGAGAGAGAGAGAGAGAGAGAGAGAGAGAGAGAGAGCTAGTTCTAGGGAGATTCTTGTAACTGAGTCATCTTGACTCACTCGTAGGACTCTTCTCTTAGACCTAATAGGGGTTCTTCTCAAAACCTAATTTAAGGGTAGAATAATTGATTCACTTACCCTTCACTCCAAGAACCTCTCTACCAATAATGAGATCATACTACACTGGGCCTATAAGGGTAGATTCGACCACAATTACTCAAACTCCTGACAAACACTTTCACGGTAAGTATCACACTTTCTCTTGCACAATTACTTCATTCTTGAATATTCAGAGTCATAACTCATCTATACATTCATCAACTTCCTAATTTAATGGAGTAGGCCTAGTAGTTCCTATAATCACCCTAATTTGGTCTACTTTAAACAGAGACCCTATTTTCCCTAAATGTGATCACACCTTCAATTATACCAATTCAACTATTCAAATATTGGCATAATTTATCAAAATCAAGGTAATCTCTCAAGATAAAAGTGATTTCATCATTACCTCACATTAATTACCATGAAATATTTAAATCAAATCAACCCAATTAAATCATTGTCTAAAGTAACTAATTAAATGGAATTAATAAAACTCTCAAAATAAACCTCATCACTGGCACATGGAAAGTTAATCCATGAACCAATGAGAGTTCACTCACACGGATCACTCACATGGATCACCAAAGACTCAATCCTCACCTCTCCTCACAAATTAATCTCAACCCTTCATTTCTCAAATTCTTCCATAAAAGGATTGAATTTTGAGCAATTATGTACTCTTTAAAAAAAAATTCTATCACCTTGGCCTTTTACCTATAAAAAAAGTATAAATTTCAATATATTTAATTTCATCAAATTTTTTTTTTTTTAATTTCTCATGAATGTAGGTTTATCATCAAATATTTAGGTCTTTGTTTCTCACAAGCAAGAATTTTGAAAAATAGAAGAAAAATTTGTTTAAAATACCATTTCACTAGGTATGCATATCCTCTTTTCAATACCAAAAAAGAAGTTAATTGAAATATATAATAAAAATAGTTATGAATGTCAAAATACACCTTTTTACAAATTATAGTTACTCTAATTTCAAAAACTAACTAAGAAAAGTATATACAATAATAAATTATGAAACATGTCCATGCCCTAGATATAGGTGTGACAATTCTATATTTCAAAATTAGAATTTTATTAATATTATTAAAAAAAATGTTATGAAATTCAAAGTAAATGTCACTTGTAAAAAATGATGATTATTAGTGAATGTTAAGTTATTAAAAGTTATGTAGAATCTTCACCAAAATATCACAATGATTATTTTAATTCATCTTCAAATTCTTAATGGTATATCTGCTACACATGTAAGAAGGAGAAGATTTAGAGTCCCCTTCCTTAGGTGCATATCATTTATTTGTAAACTTTGAAAATCCAAAAACATAGATTAGCATCATGGTTGAAACAAAATCCTAAACTTCTACAAGAAAAAAAAATCAATGCATTGAAACAATTTAATCATAGAGCATTGGCCCTTGATTAAATTCCAAAACAATCATTATGACTAGGTGTTATTGGTATCGTAGAGAAGGTGAACCGCCAATTGAAAGAGTCTCACCCAAAAATCTACCTTCCTAATCACATGGGACTGTGTCATCATAGTCAAATAATCAATCACATCAATCCAAATCATTCATGTCCCAAATTTTGAACCAATGTTCTCATAGACAAACAAATTTTGTTCCTATTTCTTCATCACTAGAAGAAAAATTAGTACAAGAAGTAGCAATCTTGGAACAAAAAGTGGAAAAGATGGGAAAAAATATAAATGAGATTTCCAAATTCCTTCGACGTCTTAAATAATACCTTGCACAAATTGACACACAAGATCTTGTTTCAAAATTAGACATACAAAAGCTTATCTCACAAATAAATATGATAAATCAATTTCAAACAACAGACATAATTTTTCAATCAGATCCAAGAGAAATCTTTTTTCAATCAAATCCCAAATCAAGCTCCTTTTGACCAAGTCCAAAATAAATCATTGAACCAAGTCTCAAATAAAACCTGTCAACTAGAGTGTGGCATAATTCAACTAGGACCCCACTCAATTTTAAACCAATTTTCATTCCAATGCAATCAAGCATCTCTTAAGAAATCGCATAGACCCTTGTGTCAATTGTGTAAAAAGGTTAATTGATACCAAGGCCACATATAAATATAAAAACAAACCTACAATTGGTGACATGAAATGCCAATGAACATATCTTCTTATGTCTTCAAATCCACCATTAAGGGTGTTTCAAACAAACACAAGTGCAATTACAAACATTCCAACCTTCGGACATCTATGAAGTGTAATCAATGAGAAACATAGTGTAGCACAAAGTCAATCAAAAAATTTCTTACAACATAAAAAAAATTGATGTAGTATCACCAATAAGATCGACCAATAAGTGAAAATCTCAATCTAAAACTTTCAAGAGTTTACTTTGAAAAATGGCTTATGTACAAGAAATTATTCCTGAGCATGATCAAAATTAGTTACTCATGTCTAGCAATGGCCTATTCCAAAAAAATAATATCATTGACACATATACCTCCTATATATAAATTAACCTTAAAGAATCTTCCATGTCTACCACCATTCTTCCCCAGAAGCTTCAGAATAAAAATTTACACCATTTCCATCAAAGGCCACATCCAATGATGAAACCTTTTGAGGGATACCCTATCAACAAATCCAAGAGATTCTATGTTTGGATACAAATCGCATCCGTAATTCATAAATATTTTAGAAAACACCACCATGTTCTCCATTCCCAACTCTCGAATGTCCCATCCAAAGTCTACCTCAGTCATGTCAAAACAATGAATCCTTCCATCAATCCCTCATGCATATTCAAAATCATACCCAATGTTGAGAAGATAATCCAAAGCGCAAAAAATGCGTCTTGAAACAAAACAAGATCAAGATCCCAATAATGACCAATCCCATATAATTCTTGAACCAGATCCCATCCTCCTAGTGTCTCATGATGGTCTCACCATCCATGTCCCTCCTAGCCAAGTTGACCCCCTTCCATCTCAAGAACATTGTGTCCTTCTAATTCTTATTAACCTTCAACTTCCTAACAAATACCATCAAATCCCTTCCATCCTCTTGTTATATTATTCAAAATCAATAATGAAACACCCTTAAAATGGAATCCAATGATCAAAGTGAAGATTAAAGCATCCTTCCACCTTCATGTCCACCACAAGATCCCATCATCCATCTAGATCCTACTCAATATTCTTCCATCCCTTTGTCTCCTACTCCTAATCCTTCATGTCCACCACAAGATCTTGCTGTACCAAATGATCTTGTCATTGCTCCTATTCCACCCAAGGATCCCATTATTCCTACTAGTCCCCCTCATTATTTGAGCACCTCTACACAAGAAGCTCATGAATACCATAAAATTAAATTGATTTCCTTTACTTTCATCTAATCTAGTTCACTTCATGACCCTATTATTTCTTTTATATCATATCCACCTCAAAATTGACTCACATCTTGTAGAAAGTCTTCCACTACTCCAAACCATGATCAAGTCAAAGGTTGAGGCCTCTATGAGAAAAGAACATTAGAACCCCTTCATATCAATGAAAATATTTGTGTTCATGGCCTCATTTAAATACCTCATTCTAAAGACATTTGTATCACTAAAAAATCTAAATCCAAACATATACCTTCTCCTTCATCCCTTCCATTCATATTAGGACCATATATTCCTCTATCCACTAGCTCAAAATCCATGTACCCTTTCGCACATACAAGTCAGAAAAGGGAAACATCTTTGAGAACCTTCCATCCATCTAAATGGCCTCTATCTCATTCTTATCCATCCATGAATCTCATTCCTTTTCCAAGAAATTTGGATTCCGAGCATAAAATGCATAAGTCAAGTGATCCACATGTAGCCAACGATCAACAGGTCCGACCTAATTGAAATTTTAAAAAGAGATCCAAAAAGGAAAAGTAAATATATAAAAGGCCACAAATGACAACTAAGAAAAAGTAAAAGTCAAAATCCATATGGGTTCCCAAATCCCTTTTACAAGCAATGTATTCCAAGGACCCACAAAAGAAAGAAAAATCAAAATCCATGTAGATTAGTAAGTAGCTTCTTAAAGCATAGTGTCTCAAAGAAAAATAAAATTTGGCATCCAAAATTTCTATCCCTCCATTAAAATGTCTCACACCTTCCAAATTCATTTTGTGTCCTTATGTCCCAAAATACATATATATTTCTCCATTAACATTCCAAATTCCAAAATAAATTTGTCTTATAGAAATCCACTAACCCTCAAGGTTTGTTCCAATGTTGATCTTGCCCATGTCACTATCCACTAAAAAAAAATTCTCCCTACACTCCCTCCATTATACAACACCTATTTTCAAGCATTTCATGCAACTTATCCAATCCTTTTAAAAAATCCTTGTTATATCCTATCTAATCATCTCATTCATATCCCTTTATCATTACCCTACCAACATATTTGAGCATACCTCCATGTCCATGGTATATTATTACATGTCCTTCAAGAGTGCCATACAAAGAGAAAGATTCTTGATTCTTCCATCCATGTCCTCTCATGCATCCATTATTTACAAAAGGATAAAGGAAAAGGACAAGTGAAAGAAGAGAAAAAAAAAAAGGAAAAAACTTGTTTCCTTAATGAAAACTTGGTAAACAGCATATTGGTGACATTAAGAAAAAAAGAGGAAATACTTTATGCTTTTGTAAAAACTTGGAAAAAAGACACTTTGAGTAATTACCATAATGAAAACCTGGCAAATAGGAGTCATATGTAATTTATGAACTTCTTGTATTCCATACTTGGGGGCAGGTTTCCTCCATGTTTTCCTACCATATCATACCCCTTCCATTTCCATCATTAGCCTATGTCCCTCATATCCATTATCCTATTGGTGTCCATATTCCTTTTTCCATTTTTTAACCTTGACAAGGCTAGGAATCTTCATAAGCATTGCCATCCTATCTACTTCATAATGTCAACATCTATCTAGTCCATATCCCTTAACTTATCCACATCGCTTTAGTCCATATCACATATGTTATCACAATATTTAGTCCATATCCTTTATCTCATCCATTCTTGATCTTTCTTACCCCATCTATATCATATTGATATCCTACCCAAATCTATCCCTTGATCTTGATATAAAATAAGGATGTAAGATGCAAAAAAAAATTTAGAAAAAAAACCATCTTTTACATGTTCATTTTGTGGACCACATGCCAATCAATTCACCATGTTATTAACCTATCTTATCATGTCCAATCTCTTATGTTGGAAAAAACATGTTATACCATCACTTGGATAGTCCTTGGTGATGAAAGCAGTTCCAGTGTCTGCTATCTACCCATTCATTCATCCCTTCATAATTTCCCTTCCTTTCTAGACACTAGGGTTAAATAAATGTATCTCTCTTATATATTAATGTCCTAAAAAATCATAAAAAACAAATACGGACTTGAAAAAATTCCTAAAAATTGCCAAAGGTTCTTTAAAAATCTTAAAATCAAATATTATCCTAAACAAATCCCCACGAATTAGATAAAATATTGAAAAATTGCATAATATCTTGAAAAATCCTTTAAAAATTAAAATATCCTACAGAAATCACAAAAAATCAAATATCCCAAAAAATTGAAAAACTGTCAAAATCCAAAAAATTATGCATAATTATTTCTATTTCATCAATAAAGATTACCCTTTTGTGAAAGAGAGATATCAAAGCAAATACAAAATTAAGACTAGTAAAACATTGCACTTAACAAATCGGGTATCAATAGACAAATCATCCAATCAAGTAAGGAATCAGTCAAATCAAACTTCTTTTATCATTTCTCAATCAATCAATCAATTGTCTCAATTATCATCATCATTAATAGTCCTTTATCAACCTATCATTTTTCTTATACATGGTGTGGTATACTCGAAACTAGATAATATTTACCTTAGATGGGGTACTTCATTCCAAAAACTAGACATCACATCATTGTCGTCATCAAACAAACTATCCACTTTGATAATAAGATGAGAATAACTGTTGACTTTATTAGTTTCGTTAGTTTTATCTTTTATTGATTTATTTTTTATGATGTTCCTATCATACTCAAGGATTTGATTGAGTGATGACAATGGCCAAGATGGTCCATGATCCTTTTTGTGTTGTTCTTTATTTGTGGGATGTTTTCATGAAGTTCATGGGTAGGTGTGACTTGGGTGTTTGTTTCATCAAGTTTCCTTTTTGGTTGACACACATAACTCAACCCTTGACATAACACTTTATTTTAGGATGGATTGGACCATTCCATTTCTACAACATGTCTATTTTTTAACAATGGGATCGTGTTATCAACCTCACTTTACTTTTCATGGCATGACACATCTATTTTACATATTAAATAAAACTCTTCAATGATAAAGTGCACTTATAAAATAATTTATCATCGTTACTAAGCTTTCTTCATCTGATTTTCACTTTTTACTAACTCTTCTATTATAAATCCTAGACATCTTTTTTAGAAAATTGTCCTAATGTAAAACAATTGCCCAAGTTTTTAAAGGGGAATCCTACCTCCATTCTTTAAGTCCACTAAGGCAATTTTTAATGCAGTCCTTTCTTGATTTTTCTTTAAAACAATGCTCAAAATCTCATTATTTCAGAGAGAGGGAGAATATAGACACTAAAAAATGGTTAACACCTATGGTGCCTCTTCTTAGCATCTTGACATACTTTCAAAAAAAATCTTGCCATTTTTCTAACCATTCTTCTCTATTTCACATGTCATCTTTATCATTTGTCAATAACGTGTCATTCTGTATTAATTAAATAACTAAAAATATTTAATTACTTATTAATAGTCATTCCCAAATCTTCATCATGCCTTATCGATTTAAACTCTTTGCCATGTCTGATTATAAGATTTTTTCAATTTAATCCTTAATCATTTAATCTTGTTGATTGATTAATTATCTTCTTTAAGGGGTGAACAACTAATAATTCAAACCCTTATCCTTAATCCTATGTCATGTAAATAATTTAATTTATTTACCTCCCTTTCCTATTATCCCATAATTAATTAATTTTGAATTAAATAATTATCTTATTTTGTCTCAAATGTGGGAATTAATCAGTCTGAATTTAAATTATCCTCTCCCAGTAATTTGGCTTCATTTCCTTAATTTGTGCTTCCACCCACTAATTTATCCTCTATCCCCCCAATTTCTCCTTACACCTTCTCTTTTCTATTTTCCACTAATTTAGCTTCACACATTCCCTATAATTTATTGATTTTTCTTTTTGAAAAATAAAATTTGTCATAAAATGTCATAACTTAAATAATTGTCTATTTCTATCTCAAATGTGAGAATTAATCAATTTGAACATAAATTACAACTTCCCTTTTCTATTTCTTGCTAATTTAGCTTAACACATTCCCCATAATTTATCCAATTTTCTTTTTGCAAAATCTAATTTTTCATAAAATGTCATAATTATGACATTTTCCAAATGAAACTCTTTCATTTGTCATAACTTTGTCATTTACCATTTTCAGTCCTCTTATGCAATCTTGAACTTTCATTGAGCTCTGATCTTGACCATCAATTCAAGTTCCAAAATCCTATATATTGGACTCATTTTCTCTAGTCTTTGAACCATAATTTTGAGTATTCTTGCCATCAATTTTATCCTCTTGCAATTGCTTTCATTATAAGTTCATTTTGTCAAAATGGAGTAACATATCAATATTTGGAGACGAAAGAAAGAACATTGAAGCAAAATTGAAGGACTATTGGTTTGATTTATTTTCATATGTTTATGAACTTTATCTCAAAGGCTTTAATGGTTTGATTAGGATAGGTTTGCATGGTCTTTTAGGCTTTGTGGTTGGCTTATTCATGCATATTTTTTATGTTTCCATTTCCTACTCTACAATTGATAATTTCAATTTTATAGAGGTTTAACATTATAAAACATGTGAGTAATCAATAAAATCAATGAGCTAATGACAAAGAAAAGTATATATTTCCATGGAGAAATACTTTTCGGTAGAATATCCACGCCCAAAGACACCCAATATTTAATAAATATCAAAGTACGATGCATCAATATAATCACTTTTATCTTTGACAACAAACTAGTATAATAAGAGTACCTACAAAAGCAAATTATGGACCAATATCCAATACTTGTAATGCATATACATGTAAAAAAAAAATTATCAAATAGTATCCAAAATTATGATACAAGACTATGAGCGATGGAGAAAAAAAAGTGCCCATGTGTTATGTTGAATATATTAAAGCAATTTTCAACTCCTTATTAATTTCTTATGTCCATTAAATTATTATTAAATTCAGTGTAGGTGTCATAGAGTATGTCATAATGCTCAAATTGACAAAGATCCAAACGCTAGGTGCTTTATGCAGGCATTCAATTTTTATGCCAAACCACCAAATTTGGAAGATGCTTTGTAACTCACAAATTTTTAATTTTTAATGAAGTATCTGATGACATGTAACTGATTGAATGTTTGAAGATGTTAATTTGATCACCAAAATGAAGAAAGATAATGTAAGACATTAAATCAGTTAATGGATTGTATTGTGATTGATGTCAACTTGATATAATCTAATCGGTTATAATCAAAGTGTCAAAGACTTTAGAGAATCAGAGAGATAAAGATTATGCTTTCAGTAATGCATGGGTGAACCCACAATAGTGGGTTATACTTTTTTGGAGGAAGGAATTCATCATGAAATCCACGAGGGGGATGATTTAGTCAAGTACTTTTGATAGAAAGTACCTGACTGTTTTGATCGAAACATTCTTTGTTTCGATCGAAACTACCTTTTTTACTTAGTTTCGATCAAAACTAAATAGTCAAAATTTTGCTATGGTTTTCACCCATATGCATGTTAAACTAAGAAACTAATTTCATGGAACAATTGCACAAGTACTTTGAACGAGCTTTCTAACGAATATAGATTTGACAAATTTTGAATTAATTAGGGCTATGTATTTTGACATGCATCGGATGTAGGTTTTTTATCGAATATAAACTTCCAGGTTTGAAGTTCAATGAAAAATAGTAGAAAATAGAAAAAAATTTGAAAAATAACAATTCCCTCTGGATTCGAGTCTTCTTTCTATCAAACAAATAAAATTTGAATTTTGATAAATACACAACAAGTTATCAGCTACACAGTAAAGGTATGTCAAAATTACAGTTGACTCTACTTCAAACATTCATAAAATATGCAATAATCATGATAATGTCATCAAACCAATTGCATGCCCTCCATATGGATGTTGCAAAATCATATTCAAAAGAAGCACATTGATATCTATTTTAGAAAAAAAGTTATGATGTACGAAGTCATTGTACCTTTTTGAAAATGACATTTTCAGCAACATAGCAGTTTTAGTGGGAGAAAAAAAAATCCATTAAAATCAATTCAAAAAAAATTTTTAAAAATAAATTTACAATCTAGACAGAAAATCCTAAAAGACTCTAGTTTACTTCATCTTCCGATTTCAAACAGTTTAATGACAATATGCATCCGAATGTGAAAGTTTTTCTCAAAATATAGGCTTCAATGTCTGTTTAGGCAAAAAAGTGTAACCCACTATTGTGGTATAACCCGCATAAAAGACAAGCATTCACAATGTGACCTCAAACACCGATGGCTAGTGAAACCTAATGGACAGAGATCAGTGAAAGTCAAGTCACAGTGATGCCTGAGCAAGAACACCGACGATCATTACCGGCGATCATTACCGACGAGTAGAATCACAAGCATTACCGACGGCCAGAAACATAGTCTAAACTGATGGAGAAACCTGAGGAGAGCTAGAGTGTTGACCGAAGATATCAAAGATTTAAAACAATAAAATTAACTTAAGCTTAGAAATGACAAAATATCTAGCTGGCAGAGCTAAATATGAACTTAACTAGTAGTTATCTTTGTTTTCATCAACAAGATAAAGCCAGAGATAAGTAAACGATTTAAAGTTATTTTGTTAGTTGGCAAGAAGATCTATGCAAGATAAAACATGAGTTTTTCTTTAAATCTGATTGGTGATAATTGTGGATCATGCCAAGATCAAGAAAATCAAGAACCTAACAATGGTGATATCATGTCGATAAAGAGACAACTTAATTCATTACGAATTGAGAGGGTGAATGAATAAAAAGAGGATGCTAAAGAGAAATTGATGAAGAGCAACTTCATACAGTCATCATCAATCAAGCTCAGGAAAGAGCTAAAGTTTTTTGTGGACACCGAGCAACAGAGCACAACATCACCGAGAAGAAGGAAAGTGGAGCAAAGGTATTAACATAGATATATTGATCGGATTAATTTTATGATATTACAATAGATCTGAAAATCTACAAGTATAAGTTGTATATGTGAACAGATCATATTATTTCAGTTTAACTATTGATTTAGAAAGTCTCTTAAGAGAGTATGATTTAAAGATCCTTTCTATATTGAGATACACCCCAAGGACTATCAAAATTTTTTATCATGAAGATAGCATGAGATGCCAAAAACCTATTGACAGGCCAAGTGAGTGTTTGATCAAGGAAGGTAGCATAGAGATGCCTAATATCAAGTGACAGACTAAACTTTAAAAATCTCTAACAAGGTCACACCTAATAGTGTGTTTGTAACCTTTAACAGGGTTGGCTCTTCACCGAGCTCACTTCAGAAGAGTGAAAATTTTGGGTTGCCATTCCCAAGTGGCTTTTCCCTTAACAGGGTTTTAACATTAAAAATCCATGTGTCAATGTGTTTATGAGTCATTAATTTAGTGTTTTGCATTACACATAGCTTAACTGGATTGATCGGTATACTCTAGATATTTTACTCTCTTTTGGTAAATTAACAGACTACTATTCGGTAAACATACATTATAAGGTTTAACAAAGAATTCCGAGCCATAGTAATTTGATAATTGTATTTCAAGGCATTCATCTTATAGGACTGAAGATAACTAGAGGCTTATATTGTGGTACTAAATTTTTTGGTTGATTATTAGAATATTTGTGAGGCCAATGATTCACCCCCCTCTCAGTTATTACTAACAATTCCAGTATCAGAGCTTGTGTTCTTAGAGAGGGAAGTTAATAGCTCAAGCTAAAGATCACAAGATGAATAGACGAGATGTCCCCAAGTTGAATAAAGACAACTTTGCATCATGGAAAAGTAGAATAAGACTCCACCTATCAGGTATTGGAAATGATATTATTCAATACTTAGCTATTGAATATATGTTTCCTACAAAACCTCACACTCTTGAGCAATTAAGATTAAAGCATGAGCATGATTGTGTGATGATAGAACTTGCATCATCACTTTCTGATGCTGAGTTTGAAGATGTCAAAACCTGCACTTGTGCAAAGAAAATGTGGGATAAGTTAAATTTGATATGTGGAGGAGATCCCAATGTACTAAGAGCAGAGGAAGAAAGCCTAAGAGGGAGGTTTGATGACCTAAGGATGAAAGAAGGAAAAAATATCACTCAATATAGCTGGAGAATCAAAGAGGTAGTCAATGCTCTCCGAGGAGTTGGAGGTGTACTTGAAGAGGAGATAGTGGTATGTAAAATATTAAGAACCTTACTGCTTGTATATTCTATTAGAGTTTCTTCTATTCAAGAAATGCGAGAATTTGCAAACAATACAGTTACTCTAGATAGTCTGATTGGTAGACTAATTTCATTTGAGATGAATAACTTTGATAATAGTGTCTTTCCATATATAGAATATGCATTCAAATCTTATTTAAAGATAAGTAACTCAAGTCATAGACATGTTGTTAGAAATAATAGTGATAGTGATAATGAGGATCAAGGACTTGATGATATTGAAGCAATAATGGCCAGAAGATTGCTGAGAGGCAAAGGTAGATACAACGGTAAATTACCACTTGTATGTTTCAATTGTAAAGAGGTTGGAAACTTTGCTGCAAGATGTGCAAATAGAAGAAAAGATGACAGAGGAAATGACAGTTCATATGAGAAAAAGTTTGATAAAGGTGATAATAGATATTACCGAAGCAACCGTCAATCTGACAAAAGAGATACCCAAGACTACAAGGACAAAGTGAAGAATGCTTGTTACCTAATTGAGAATAGAGTTGATAACACTAACAAAAAATCAAAAGAAGACATCGAGATGATATTTGTAGCCATGAAGGATGATTCAGATGAAGATGAATAAAGGTATGTAGAAACTGCACTCATGTCTAAAGTTAGTAAAAATTATGTCTAGATCATAGATAGTGGTTGCACTCACCATATGATTGGTCATAAACAAAAGTTTGAGACTTTTAAATACTATAATGGTGGTTCAATGAGAATGGGAAATGATACACCTTGTCTACTTGAAGGTAAAGGAACTATAATGTTAAATAGCTTGACCAAATGTGAAAATACTTACTGGGTAAAAGGACTGAATTATAATTTGTTAAGTGTTTCACAACTGAACAATTCAGGTCATAGAGTAGCATTTGAAAATAAGAAGGAAAATATCTACAATGAATCATGAAGGTTGATTGGAACTGGTGAGCAGACAAAAGGTAACCTTTTCTATCTTGATGACACTAACACCGCTTTTTTAATGGCTAGAAATGAAGACATATGGTTGTCGCACAAAATATTGTGTCATGTGAACTTTGATAACATGATAAAGATAAGAAACAAGAGGAATGTCAGAGGCTTACCAAGTATGACTAAGCCCGAGCATATCATGTCCAAAAACTGTCAAAAATGTAAGATGACAAAGTATAGTTTCAAAAGTAAAACCCATACATCTAATGCAATTCTATAATTAGTCCATAAAGATCTATGTGGACCCATGAGGACAAAGAGATACTATGGAGATATGTATTTTATTCTCTTTGTTGATGATTATTCTAGAATGATGATAACTTCATGTTCTTAAAAGATAAATCAGAAAAATTTAAGATGCTTAAATGATACAAGACTATGATTGAAAAATAAAGTGAAAAGAAATTGAAATGCTTAAGGTTAGATAGAGGAGGGGAATTTACTTCAGAAGAATTCACTAACTATTGTAATGAGCATAGAATTAAAAGACATGTTTCTGCACTGAGAACACCACAACAAAATGGAATTGCTGAAAAGTGAAATAGATCAATTGTTGACTATGAAAGAACATTGATGATTGAGAAAAGCATCAATCAAAATTTCTGGAGGGAAGTTGTTAGTACTGTTGTATATACATTAAACATAGTATAATCAAGAAGGACACACATAAGACACCCTATGAGCTTTGGTATGGTCATACACCCAATCTAAGTTACTTTAGAATATTTGGTAGTTAATGTTATATTTTGAAGGATGATATAAATGGAAAAATTTACTCCAAAAGTGATGAAGGTATCTTTTTAGGGTACTTAGCCAAATGAAAGGCTTATAAATGTATTAACAAGTTATCTAACAAAATCATTGAAAGTGCAAATGTGAAAATAGATGAATTTGCAGAAAATAATGATAAGGAAAGAAGAAAAGAACTAGAGGACTACAACAGGTTTGTTTATACAAAACCTGACACTCTACCCGAGAAATAGTGTATCGCTCCCAAGCAACAGAACATTGCACCTGAGCAATAGGCTGCAATTACCAAAAATCAAGAAAATACTCAACATAATGTTTTGAACAATGGAGATCAGAATGAAGGTCAAGAAGATGATCAAAATGATGAACAAAGGACTGAACTAAAAATTTCCAAGTATGTCAAAAGACATCATCTACAGAATCAAATCATAGGAGACAAGAAGGTTGGAACAAGAAGAAGAAGTAAGTCACTAAACACCAGATGTTTACTCTGTGATTTTGAGCCGAAATCTGTTAATACTTCACTTGAGAATGAAGAAAGGGTCAGTGCTATGAATGAAGAAATAAAATATATTGAGAAGAACAATACATGGACACTAGTAACAAGACCAGATGACAAGAATTTCATCGGTACCAAATGGATATTCAGAAAGAAGCTTAACGAGTATGGATAAGTCACTAGAAACAAAGCAAGGTTAGTATGCAAGGGATATGCACAAGAAGAATGTATTGAATATGGAGAAACCTTTGCACCCATTGCTAGAATAGAAGGATTTAGAATCTAACTTGCTTATGCTGCATTTAAAGGATTCAAGGTATACCAGATGGATGTTAAATCTGCATTTCTAAATGGAATACTGGAAGAAGAGGTATACATTGACCAACCAGAAGGGTTTGTTGATCCAGACAAGAGAAACATGGTATGTAGACTAAATAAAGCCTTGTATGGATTAAACCAAACACCTAGATCTTGGTATTAAATAATTCTCTCATATCTCATTAGCATAAAATTTGTTAGAACATGTGAAAATAGAAATCTGTACTTAAAAGAAGATACCGATGGTAATATTCTGATTGCTGAAATTTTTGTTGATTCTATCATTTTTGGGGGAAATGAATTGTTATGCAAATATTTTGCTAATCAAATGAGAAAGGAATTTGAAATGTCTTTGTTTGGGGAAATCAAATTCTTTCTTGGTCTACATATTCTTCAACAAGATGCAGGCATATACATCACTCAGTCCAAATAGATCAAGGAAGTGTTGAAGATATTCAAGATGGAAGATTCCAAACCAGTTAGAACACCTATGGATACCAGATGTAAGCTGACAAAAGAAGACAAATCCAATGAGGTAAATCAGACTTTATATAGATCAATGATTGGAAAACTAATGTATGTTGTTCATACTAGACCAGATATAGCACATGGAGTTGGAATAGTAGCAAGATTTTCTCCTAATCCCAAAGAATCATATATGACTGATGTCAAGAGAATTTTTGTATGTCTGAAGAACACCGAGGACTATGGCTTATGGTATAAAAGAGAAGGAAAATTTGAGCTACAAGTCTATACAGATGCTGATTGGGCTGGAAACATTGATGACCGAAAGAGCACAACTGGAGAAGCATTCTTCATGGGTGACAAACTTGTCACACGGATCAGCAAGAACCAAGGATGCATCTCTCAGTCTACTGCAGAAGTAGAGTATGTAGATTTTTCTGAAAATTTCTCCAATATTGCATGGATCAAACAATTACTAGAAGGTATGAATATGAAGATTCTTGAACCATTAATTATCTATTGTTATAATACTAGTACAATAAACATTTCTAAGAATCTAGTCATGCATGCTAAGACTAAGCATATTGCTATAAAGTATCACTATATGAGATAATAAGTGCAAGAAAAGGAGATGACGCTAGAATATGTTCAATCAAAGGAATAATTATCTAACATATTAACCAAGCCATTATCGAAGCATATATTTGAGTACCTGAGACAAAGACTAGGGGTCCAACCCTTGTCTATCGGTCAGTAAACTGACTAGGAGGTTGCATCAGCCTATACCAAATCTAAAGATCAATCATGTTAATGTGGACATTGAGATAAATAGCAACAGATACATCTGTACCCAACAAGGTACAAGTATGCACCGAACACCAGAGACATTGTATTGCCGATGGATAGGGAAATTCAAGGAATATATTATATAAAGGGATGGAAAATGATATAGATAATTTTTGTTTGGCATTGTTGTCAAAGGGAGAGATTATTCTCTTTATCAAAAGGATCATAAGGGAGAGATTATCTCATGGAGAGATATGATAAAGAAATAGATTATGGGTATGTGCAAGATCATGGGGGGCCAAAAAGTGGCGATGTGAAAAAAATCCACTTTTCACTCGTCCAAAAGCGCATGAAAGCGCTTGTTGAATTTTTAGTAGGCCTGGGTGTCAGTACACCTAGGAAAACCTAACACCAAAGCACAAGCCTAATCGGGTACCTAATTTTTTCAGGTACCCAAAAATATCAGGTACCCAAAACCTGTGGCATAAATCAAAAACCCGCGGGCCGATTTCCTCATTTCTCCCATCGCTTTAGGTTTCCAAAACGGCTAGAAATATCATATACTTGATTTTTTTGAGTACCTAATTTCTCCAACAACAAATTTGACTCCACTGCTTATCCGGTAAGTAAATTCTTGTTATTTTTAGATTGATTTTTTTCATTTTCATGTTAAATGTAGTTTTTTTGGTAAAAATGGGGTTTTG
>MU225453.1:451578-471402 GCA_018584345.1 Thuja plicata
CTTTTTGATATTAAGTTGATAGCTAGTTCAAATTTTCACGTCAAGTTGACTAACCCTGATTTTGCTGATTTTTCATTGCCACTTAAGGGCATAGTTTGGCCCCCCATGATCTTGCACATACCCTTATTTCATTGATTAGAAGAGATTATATCATTAACCATAAAGTGAAGTTCCTAAAAATCAGAAAGGCAGATTTAATCAATAATCAAAGGGAGAGAAATTGATTACATATGAAATATCCTTCTAAGGGAGAGAAGTAACAAAGGGAGAGAGTTCAGAAAAAGAGAAAGCTTGTTGTCAAAATAAAAGGAGATTATCAAGAGGAGGAAGAGTCAAGGCAGATAACATATCAGAATAGAGATATCAGATGATACATATATCCAATGAAGGGATTGAAGATTGAAGAAAACCATTCTGTATGAAACAAATCTAAGCTATTTTTGAGCTTACCAAAAGTTATACATTTGTAATAGTTACATTAGGAATGCTTGATGAAACTATTATATTTCATATTATATTAGTAATCATATATAATATGATAATGTAGTATGTTGCCATCAATACTAAAGGGAGAGATTAATAACATGTAACTGATTGAATGTTTGAAGATGTTAAGTTGATCAACGAAATGTAGAAAGATAATGCAAGAAATTAAATCAGTTAATGGATTGTATTTTCATTGATGTCAACTTGATATAATCTAATCAAAGAGATAAATATTATGCTTTCAATAATGCATAAAAGACAAGAATTCACAATGTGACTTCAAACACTAATGGCTAGTGGAACCCAACGAACAGAGATCATTGAAAGTCAAGTCACAGTGATGCCCAAGCAAGAACACTGATGAGCATTACTGACGAGAAGAATCACAAGCATTAACGATGTGTAGAAACATAGTGTAAACCGATGGAAAATCCTGAGTAAAACTGGAGTGTTGACTGAAGCTATCAAAGAGTTAAAACATCGAAATTAACTTAAGTTCAAAAATGATAAAATATCTAGCTAGCAGAGCTAAATATGGACTTAACTCGTAGTTATCCTTGTTTTCATCATTAAGATAAATCCAGAGATAAGTAAAGGATTTAAATTTGTTTTGTCTAGTTTGAAAGAAGATCTCTGCAAGATAAAACATGAGTTTTTTCTTTAAATCTAATTGGCGAGAATTGTGGATCATGCAAAGATCAAGAAAATCAAGAACCTAACAATGGTGATATCATGTCTATAAAGAGACAACTTAATTCATTATGAATTGAGAGGGTGAATGAATAAAAAGAGGATGCTAAAGAGAAACTAATGAAGAGAAACTTCATACAGTCCTGATCAATCAAGTTGAGGAAAGAGCTAAAGTTTTTCTACGGACACCAAGCAAAAGAGCACAGCATCACTGAGCAGAAGGAAAGTTGAGCAAAGGTATTAACAGAGATATATTGATCAGATTAGGTTTCTGAGATTATAATAGATTTGAAAATCTATAAGTATAAGTTGCATATGTGAAAAGATCATACTGTTTCAGTTTAACCATTGATTCAGAAAGTCTCTTAACTAAGCAGGATTTAAAAATCCTTTCTATATTGTGATACATCCTACGGAATATGAAAAATTTTGATCATAAAGATAGCATGAGATGCCAGATAACTATTGATAGGACAAGTGAGTTTTTGATGAAGGAAGGGAGCATAGAGATGCCCGATATCAAGTGATAGACTAAACTTTTAAATCCTTTAACAAGGTCACACCTAACAATGTGTTTGTAACCTTTAACAGGGTTGGCTCTTCACTATGCTTACTTTAGAAGAGTGAAAATTTTGCGTTACCGGTCCCAAGTGGATTTTCCCTTAACATGGTTTCGATGTTAAAAATCCATGTGTCAATGTGTTTATGAGTCACTACGTTAGTATTTTGCATTACACATAGCTTAACTAGATTGATTGGTATACTCTAGACAATTTATCGTCTTTCGGTAAACTAATAGACTGCTATCGGTAAACATACAATATAAGGTTTAACAAAGCATTATGAGTAGTAGTAATTTAATAATTGTGTTTGAATGCATTCATCTTATATGACTGAAGATAACTAGAGGCTTAATATTGTGGTACTAAGTTTTTGGGTCAAGATTATTAGAATACTTTTGAGGCCACTTATTCACCCTCCCTCTCAGTTATTACTAACAGTATCCTAATTCAATTCCTTCTCACACAATATCTAAAGTATATTGGAAAATAAATAATAAGTAAATAATTTTACAACGTACACTTTAGCAATACAAATTAGCCCACTCCAATATGTAAGGATATTGTACATCATTTATCAACATTATTAAATATAACTAATTAAGAGTTGGGATTGCAAGATGAAAGTAAATATTTTTTTTAACATCCCCCCTATGTTGGTGTCAAGAGAGGTATTGCCTAACTATTTCCTCTATTAGGTTCCTTTAACATCTTTTCATTTAATCTTTATTGGGGGTACACATAAAATACTTATTACTTCATATCTCTTATCATAAAATTAAGAATCTTTTTATATTATTATGATGTATTATGTCCCACCTTCGCCTATATAACCAAGGTTTTTCATACATTGTACATGTATTATCTTTAAAATATTTAGTACTAGTTTAGTTTATTATTGTAATATTGATCTTTTGTGTATTGTGTTCCTTCCTTAGGACTTTATATTTTATGTTTCTATCTTTATAGAAAACTATTATAGATCACTCTAGAGTATGACCTCAACTGAAGGGATTTAACACAATCATATGCCTCTTGGAAGTTACATCTTTTTCATTCAAGATAAGAACCCAAGAACTTTATACCATAACAAATTGAAGGAGAAGTGTAGAGTGCTCTATTCTATTGGGATTTTGATATTGTTTAAATTTAAATTCATAAATCAATGCTTACATGTCCTTGTGATATAAAGGATTCCCCTAAATATAGTGTATAACCTAGCTTGAGTCCCTCAATCATATTTTATTGTGGTGCATAGGATGTGGAACATACCTTAAAGTTACTAAAAATATTTCCATGTAGTGAGATATAATTTAATTTTGAAGAGGTTATTCGTCCAAGATAAAGGGTCAAATACTGGTAGATAAAATTACATACTTTACCTAAAGATTCACAAGACGACACCACTAACTATGGACCCACATTAAGTGTCATTTCCATATAAATTATTTATTTTCTCTATGAATTCAAACCTCACCTTATCCCTCCACCTTATCAATCCATATCCATCATAGTTCATACCCTCTCTCAACATTTTTCATCCATTTAATTTTCCTCTTAATCCCTACCATTGATCAAAATCATATGAAGTGTATAAGTAAGATCTTCACCTTCTCATTTTTGATCTAGCACTTTTGAGTACTTAAGCAATAATAAAATCATCACTTTCATCTACCAACCATTCTCAATCAACAACTAGCATCAATCAAGTATCAATCAAGAATCTATGATTCATTGTGTGACCATATTTATACTATTTTAAAGAGAAACGTGCATACCAAACAATTTAAGAAAGTCTCAAATAACAATGATTTGTCCTAATTTCTTTGCACGATAGTATTATTAAATTTATCATTTTCAATTTTATGCATAGTTCTATTTTTTTTAAATTTTCTTTTAACTTCTTCCAATTCAAATTTTGCATAGGTAATCTTAATACTTTTAAGGATTTTTTGATCAAATGATTATCCATGTTTAAGTCTAGGATGAACCAAACTTTCCCTCACAAATGGACCTCTCAAATTCTAGATAAAAACTTATAGATCTACTAATTGATATATGATGGACTTGGTAGTAAACCTCATAGCTCCAAAAAAATGACCTTCAACTAAAATACCTATCACATTTGAGGAATCTCAACATTCATAAAAATGATTGGAATTACACGATCTTGTATTTAAAAATAGCTACAGTTGACTTTTAATTCTATGTTTTTTTAAAGATTTGTAGTTTTATCTTATTGTAGAAGTATTTAACTTCACATGAATCTAATGGTAGTATTCCTATGACAAAATTCTCCAATAATACTAGATTTGTAATCGTCATAAAATTATAGTCTCATTTCTTCAAAAACATTTTTATCATTAAAATCTTCTTGCTCTGCCAAGTATAGTAATTATAATATTACTACCTATTTCATTTGGATATAATCTTGATGAACATAAGATATCAACCATCAAATTCCTTAAAGAAAATATAAAAAAAATTTCTAAGACATGGTAATTATTTTTGAAAAAAAATCATTAAAATATAGTTCTAAATTGATCAAATGAAAGAGGAGATTTATATTAGCTTCTCATTATGAGTAAGTTATATGTCACAATATTCAAAATAGTATCCATATGAAAGCAAGATGGGGAACTCAAGTTTTTCATTAGTTGGACATTCATGACGGTGTTGTTATTTGGAAAGATTTTTCTGGTTTTACTGATGGCTCGCGTTTGGCATTAGAATTGTATAATGAGTTAAGCTCTAGAGATGTTATCTTATTTCCCCAAGATGATGAGCTTGTTTTTATAGGATCTCCTTCTAGTAAATACATGGTAAATGTTGGTTATGATTCAAATTTTATTAACCACACATCTGACTCGTGGCCTGCTAGATTATTATGGGGGGCTACTTGTCTCACCAAGGCAAGTGCTTTTTCCTTGTTGGCCATTCAGGATATGGTTCCTACTAGTGCAAGGATTGAGATTGGGGATTAGTGTTGTCTTTCCTTGTACTCTTTGTGGCTATTTCATGGAAGCTTTATTTGTTCATTTTTATTTTGCTTTGGACTGTTCATATTAGCTTTTTTGCAGGTTGGGTTGGTTTACAGTCATTGGCCCCACTCTTTATGCTCACTTTAAGGCATGAACCTCTTTATAAAAATCCTCTGCCTTCACCACTCTCTAGGAGTTAAGCCCTTCTATCATAATTTGGAATATTTGGCTCAAACATAATGCAAGAGTGTTTAGGAATAAGTATGCTTCTTGAAAATAAGTGATTTACAAAATTGAAAAGTCTATTTCTGAAGTCATGTTGTCATATCATGTTAAATAAATTAAATCCAAAATATCTTTTACAAAGTGGGATTTCTTCATTCATGAAAATTGGTCTTTTCTCCAATCCCTTCTACCCCATGGTTTCCAATCCTTTAACTCATCCTCCTCATCCCGTTCATTGGCTGTATGGTCTCTCGCTTCATATGGGTTTTATAAATTGAATTATGGTGGGACATCTAGGGGAAATCTAGGTATCTCTAGGGCAGGGGTTGTTATTAGAAATCCAGATGGAAGTATAGTTAAAGTAGTCTGTAATAAAATACCTTCAATTCAAATAATGTGGCTGAAATAGAAGCTCTCCTCCTTGGTCTCTCTTACACTATTTCTATGACCATACTTAAGATTACAATTGAAGGGGATTCAATTGTATTTTATAATATAGTTTCCTCCAAAAAGACCTCCTCTTGGAATTTTTAACATAGACTTGATATGGTTCTAGCTAGATTGACTTATTTTCAAACATTTTAACTTAGACAAAATTTTAGAGAGGTAAATATGGTTGCATATTTCTTGGCTAGTAAAGCCATTGATGATCCATTTACATTACTGGAAGTGGATGAGTAGGTTCTCACACATTTGTTATAAGATCTCTTATTCTCACCAGGATGGGTGAGCTTTTCATCCTTTTTGGTGGGGATATGGACTTTGGGCCTCTAATGATTTTGGAAGTTTTGAGATACCTCATTGCTCTTCATAGCCATTGTGCTGTAGTAATTTGGTGGGATTTATCTGTCAGGTTATATATCATTGGTTATGGGGAAGATATATTGCAATATTTTGGAATTTTGGAGCACCTCATTGGTCCTCATATCCATTGTGATGTAGTGATTTGGTGCAATTTATCTTCCAGGATATATGAAAATGGTTATGGGGAGAATATTGTGCATTACATGTTCTTGTTTTTCCATTACAAAGGGCTCACAGATAAGTATCTTTTAGGAAATGTTTAAATTTGATAAGTATCTACTTGTTTTGGTTATAGTGGAAGTATGATTTTTTTGGTTCCAAACATCATGACATTATGTTATGTTGCATCAGTAGGAATTATGTTCTTTATTCATGGTGACAACGTGCAATTCTAATTATGTGAACAACCAATTATTTGACCTTGTTCTTATATATAAGAAACCGTGATTTAGTTGTGTTTAAGCACAAAATCAATATCTTATGGTTCTCTATTCGTATGTTCTAATAAGATAGTTTTTCTTGTGATGCTTTGGTCTTATGCCCTGTTTGCAAATTGGGGTTCTAAAATTTTCATTTATTTTTTTATACTGGCATTTCCTCGTGTTCAATTTTAATTTGGTTAATGATATTATATTAGATTTATTCGCATATATCATGGTCACTAATAGTGATCTTGGCATATTTTTGAGGAAGTATATTTGTACGTTCTCTAGCTCGACAATCTCCTAGTTCATAACACATGTTAGTTCAATTTTTTTTGGGCTTCAAGGGTTGGCCACTACAATCTATTTTTTTTTCTCTTCTATTTTTTGCGTTGGAGTTTGTAAATTTGTATTTAATTATGGTACCCATGTATAGGGGACTAACACTTTCCATTTGAATCGATGTTAGAGTTGTGTATGTTTTAATCTATTTCTATTTCCAATCATTAATAAGAACTGGGTGAGACCAAAGATTTTCTTCCCTCCATTCTTCCCTATCGGTGCCCACACTGAATGGAGATGTTATGTTTTTTTTTAAATTTATAAAATTTATTTCGGCCTCAACCTTATATATATATATGTGTGTGTGTGTGTGTGTGTGTGTGTGTGTGTGGGTAAAAGCACAATAATTTGTCACCCTTTTACAAAGGAAAAGGACAACAACACCAAAACTGTAAAACTTCAAGGGCATAAAATTCACATTTCTGTAGAGAATTTAAAGATGATGTAAAGTGATGAAATGTGTAAAATAGGCTAAATTTATGCCTATAAATTTTTTTAAAAAAATTAAACCAAAATTAATATGTTTCTTGAAATTTTAAGGTCTATTTTTCATTTCGTGAAAAATACTGTAAATCAGGGAGTTTACTTCCCGCCAAATCATTATAAGTAAAACATTAGTTTTTCCTCCAATTTCAGAATATGTTTTAGATGACATGTATAACTAGTGCCAAGAAAAATAAAGAAGTGTTTTTGATGTATACTTTGCTCGTTATAAGTATTCAAAGTCAAACTTAGTTGAAATCAACCATTTTTGTCTCCTGCCATTTTTTCCTTATCAAAACTATACCAAAAACCAAATAAATTACATATTATTGAAGAGGACTCTCTTCTCTAGTGTTATCTATGATTTAAAAAAAAATTGAATTGATTTAGTATTTTTTTATATTATCTGAATCAACGACTTCTAAAAGCTTTAATAACCTACATGCAATTTTTAACAAATTTGTTCAATGTTATGTACTCGAAACAATATAAAAACCATATGTCAAGAATCGTAGTTCTGAGATCTAGAAAGGGGTACTTTTAGGTTTTTGACATTGTTTAGTTTCAGTAGAGAAAAAACCAGAAGAAGTGCCAACTTGTTGATTTGGTGTATTTTTGGAGGTTTGGTTGCCAACATGGCATGCCACTTAGGATGAATCGCACGAGTGCAACCCGGACAAGTAGTACTTGACCGAGGGTGACTCAGCCGAGTCTACCTAAGTGGTCGGCCACCCGTGAACGGTCGCATGGGCGATCCACCCTTTCAATTTGAAAGGTATATATAAAATTTGTTTTGAAAAAAATAAATATCAATTGCGAAATTAAATACTTATTTCAGAATATATAAAGATTTTTGAGGAAGCGAAAAAGGCATTTTGTGACCAGAGGAGTATGACTTTGCAAGTTTTGTAATAAATAAGGATTCTGAAAGAAAAATAAATTTTTTTATTCTATTTGAGCAATGGGAAATAAAAGGACTAGAACAAGGAAATATGATTGTAAAAGGAATGACCAAATGAAAGGTCATACGAAACTTACCGAAGAGCAACTGATCAATGTTGAAGAAGAACCTATCGATGTTGAAGAAGGTGCAAGTCAACTAGGGGAGGATATTGGTAGTAGTCAATGTATACGTATTTATCCTACAATGCAAAATTTGATGGACATTAATGAGGAATCATTTGTCAGTCAAATTGCACCAGAGCACCTGATATCTGACAACACTATTAAATTTCATGTCAAAAACATGTGGAAAGAATAATTTGAGGATGAAACTTTGGTGGGAAAAGCACAATTGTTTGAAAAGTTATTCTGAAAAAGAGAAATGACTCTGGTTTTGGATTTGTTAGGTGTTGATAATTGGAAAATTAGATAAGGAGGTCAAGTAAAAGAAACAATAATTGAAAATTTGCAAGATACATTGAACGTTGTTAACAGAACAAATCATGGAGGATTGGATTCAAATACTGCTAGAAGAGCGTTGATGACTATGATTACCAGTAAATGATTGACACGTATAAATCAGTTTGAGCAGTTTCTGATTTAGTCAATGTATCTCAAAGAATTGTTCAAAGATATATTAGAAAGAGAAATGTGTTGGATATGAACATTGAAAAGAATTGGGTACAGATTTGTAGAGTTCCTTGAAAATACAAATTTTTTGAAGATGTAAGAAGTCAAGTCATTGAATTTTTGACCAACCACTCTTGTGTTTCTTCCAATAGAAGGGACACTATACAGATTAAAGATGATGAGACCAGTATGAAGATTTCACATCAAAAACATTTTGTCGATACTACACAAAGTGAGCTATTTAAAACATTCAAACAAGAATTTTCAAATGGCAAAATAGGTCAGAGAATGTTTGAGATGTTGCATCCTTTCTTTGTGTGCATAAATAAGGTTCGTGAAACATGTTGTTGTTGAAATCATGTTGAGTTTCACTTATATTTGCAATCATATGAAAAGGTTATAGAAGTACTTAATCTAGATATGGTTCATGGAAGTACAACAAAATTTGTGAAATCCATTTTATGTGATAAGTTAGAAGACTTTAATGAATTCAATGTGCAATGTATAAAAAATGAATGCAATGATTGTAGAAATTTACATAAATTTCCTTTACAATTTGATAATATTGATGTTACAACACCACTCTAGTGGAAGATATTTGAATATGAGAAATACGAAACCAAGACAGGACTAGAATAAAAAAAAATTGCATTGAAGGAGAGTGAATTACCATACCTTCAGTTCATGTACCTGGTTCAAATTAATTTAAAATATATATAGTTAAATTTATATATATCAATGGAATTTATATAAATAAATTAAATACAAAATTACTTGATTGTTCTTAAATCTTGAAATTAAATGGTTTCAAGTGTACCTAGTGTAATGCATGTCCAATGTTAGATAACTCAGAAGAATGTAAGGACACTGTCTCAGGATCAATGCCCTCATCCATAAGCAAATATGAGAATCCAGTGTGAAATTGTGAAGTCGTAGGTGTCTGATATAGGGGAGCCTGTGTATGTTGTCGAGGTAGTGTAAGATCATCCACACTCTGTCGTGGAGCTATAGGATGTATCTGGACATCCTCCTGTCTGGAGGTACCTGCCTCTGCATCTCTTCGTCCTCGACTGCTACATGTGGAAGACCTCGACGCCTGGTCTCCTCGAACAAATGTAGAAATATCATGTGGAGGAACCTCATGTGTCATAGAAATGTGTTGGTAAGATGCAAGGAGATCACTGACTAAACTGGAGCTCATGTCGTGCAGACGATCCTCTAGTAGCCATAATATCTCATATGGAGTGGGAAGATCATATCGGATGTATGGATCATAAAATGGACTAGAAGGATCAACACCTATGATTGTCCAGCATCTAAGCATGTACCTACCCACATGATCAGATGACAACCCATCGACCTGATTCATGATGGTGGCAATGCTAGAAAAAATATCTACGCGTGCATCCTCAGTAGCAACTTGTCCAGCTCTAGTGTAGGTCTCCAAACCTTTTGGAAGAACCAAAAGGTTTTGACCCACCAATGCCTTCTTAATAAGGGCCTGTGGTGCATCAGGTTGTCTACACTTATCTTGGTATCTCCCCCGACCTTGACCAGCATGTAGAGGTAAATCTGTGTAATCAACATCATAACCTAAATGGGACTCTTCAAACAATTGTTTGCAGAAATATAAGAGCACCTCATCCTTTTGGAGCCACATATGATGGGCCACCAACCATCTGAGATATATAAAAGGAGATACTAACTAATCTATACATTTTGTGACCCTATATGCTCTAACCACTTTATTTTCTATGTAATGTGTCCCAAACATGTTATTAATCTGAGTAATAGTAACATCCCCATCAACTGTCCTCCAACCGACAGTACCTGTAACAATGCTATGATACTCTATGGGGTATCATAGTGGCTTGACGATGCTCGTGAGGCCTGACTACCATGAATGCTAGGGTCTGAACCAGTAGAAGCCATGTGATGTAGAAATGTAATATCTAGAGATAAAAAGTGCACTCGCTGCAAGTGGGCACATACATGTGTACATTCAGTAGGAAATTAATTTAAATATATGTACATGTGTTGAAAAAGAACATGTTTTCAAATTAAAAAATATCTAGATACATACATATTTAAATTTTAAACAAATTCAATTTACCTCTTCAACATGAAACATTTTTTCAAACAAAAGTTCAAAAATTTTAAACAATGAAAATTGCACACATGTACATGCATTAACATAAATATCTGTACATAATATATGTATGTCCATCTGAACAAAAATATTCATGATATCCGCTTAAGCATATATACATCAAAAACAGATTCCACATGTACATAACTTTTAAGTGATTTTAAGATTTTAATATATACAAATTGATTTATGTAACCTAGTACGTAAGACTTCTAGGGTTTTGTTATGTACTAATTTTGAAAGTTGTGTATGTAATGAAAATGTCTAGAATGATCAAGTTCTGACAAAAATATTTTTGGCACGTTCTCAAGTAATAAATATAGTCATACATATCCGAAATTAATTCCCTACATAATGATTGCTTCGGATGACTAAAGACTAATTAGATTCATGAAACAAACGTTATTTTTCTAGTTTATGTTTTGCTTAAATTATATGATTTTAGGCTTTTAAGTTTACGTATAAATGTTTCATAATTTTGGATTTGGGTTTGCGTTTATGTTTCATAATTTTGGATTTGGGTTTGCATTTATGTTTCAAAATTTTGGGTAAATTTTGTGTAAATTTGAGTTTGCGTTTAAGTTTGGATTTGCGTTTAAATGTTTTTAAATAACATCAATTCTATTCAACCTAAAAAAAATTATTTCTAGAAAATGAAGATAAAAATAATGACATTATAATGCTAGATAAAAAAAATTCATTTTACATATATTCATAAATACAATAAAACATTTTAAAAACCAAAAAAAGGGCCCTACCTAGAACTCGGTCGAGTTTTCCTCCTCACCTCCACACATTGAATCTTAGCCCTCAATGTGCAAATGAGGGGCTAGCGGGCTGTTTTGGGGGTTTGAAAATGATTTGTATACTCAGCCGAGTAGCTCTCGGCCGAGACTCTCAGGCCACATAGGCGCCGCATGGCGCCCGCGTCAACTCGGTCGTGTGGGACTCCAGCCGAGTATAACGCGAATGAGCACTCGAAATTGTCCTTAGGGGTGACAAATTATTGTGCTTTTACCCATATATATATTAAAAGGATCGAGTTATCATTCTATGAATAATCATCAAAATTATTTAGTCTAGGGATGATGTGATAACACTAGGTTGCACTTGATCTCGATACTTGGAAAGCTCTAGAAAAGTAATAAGAATATGACACATAGCCACGAATAAAAACTTAAACTATCCACATAAGAAAGGAAACAAGAAAATAAAAGAGGAACTCGGTTGAATAAAATAGGGTGTGGAGTGTGGAGGATTCGGCGTCAGGGTTTTCAGAACAATGGCAGAGGTTTCAGAGGTCAGGGTTCGCAGAGTAATGGCAGAGGCCAGTTTCAGTTGCTGCGCAATGGCAGAGCCCCCAATACTCGTCAATCTGACAGGATTCAGTAGACTATAAAGTATGAGCCACACATCGCTCACACCTTTGCCAATATTTTTCGTGGAACCCCTATTGTGCAACCAGCCAAGTGACTTCCTCCCAAACACCAGCAGATCCAAAGGTATGACCCACATTTTGATTAAAAGTTTGCCAAAATTTTGTCGGGCCCCCCTGTTGTGCAACCCACCAAGCGTCGTGACCATCTGCGTCAGTGCAATGGTTTCCAGTCACACCCATTTGTGCAGAAAACATCCAGCAAACTCTAAATGCACTGGCTCCACAGGGAAATAATAAGGCTGACAAGGATATCTTTAGAGGGAAAGCTACAGTGCAACCTATGAAACCCTTTTTTGTTAATCCAAGATTCCATTTCAAAGCCGATCTGAAACCAAAGCTACGCAAATAGTCTTCATCAAAATAGCTGCAAGGAAATCTACCGATCCATCATATAGAGACGACTCTATTTCAAGGAATCTCAACCTATGAACATGGATAATTGTGAAGACACCCCCAAGAAAAGACTAGGGCTCCTCCGAGGCCCTCAAGCAAAAACAACAAGTCAGTCAGTTTCAAATAGCTACCTGGGGGGGGAAAACATACAATGCAAATTACCCCCCAAAATCAAACCTGGTCGCTGGGGCGCTCGACTATCACAGTAGAAATAACCCATTTTTGATATTTGCTATGGCACACGACCTACCTCCCCTGTGAAATCTGGTCGCTTTGACCAAAACACAACCCATGTGCACGAGCTCGATAAAGGTAAACAACCTATATTAGGCCCTACACCAGAGTCTTTCCAGAAAAAAATTAGCAGAGCGCCCTTCAACCCAAAAGCATTCAAACAGATCTGGAGACCAAAGAAGACTCAAGAGAAGTCAGGATGGTCCAGAAAATCCATGGAAGGGACACACTCTCAAGCTGAATCTCACCACATGGTCAATATCACCTTCCCAAAGCATGTAATACAGAACAATGTCGATTATCTTCGGCAAACAGTCCTCATCGGTAAGTTCTCAAATAATATTTTGCCCTTTGCAGACATTAGAGTTTGGGCTTTCAAATCTTGGGCTGGGATTAACGATATTTTTAGCTTGGACCCAGATTCAGGCTATTTTGTTGCCATATTTGAATCTAAAGACAATCGAGATGTTATACATAAGAATAAAGGATGGTTCTATAACGGCGTAGGCTTGCTTACACTGCTTTGGACCCCAAACTTTAGACCTGACATTAAGACCTGTAATTTTTTCCCATTCTGGATAGCTCTACCTTTGTTGCCTCTAGGATATAAAGAAACTGAAATAGTGGAAACATTAGCTAATCAAATTGGTATTTTCATACGAAATGATTACATCCCATTTGAAAAAACCCATCGAGATGTTAGGGCTTGCGTCCTTCTTGACCGATCCATGGAGATGCCACAATATCTTAAGATTAAAATCCAAGTGGGGGATCTAGAATTAGAATATTGTCTTGCAAAGCCCGAAAACTGTCCAACTCCATCAGAATAGCCTGGGACATTTAAAATCACAGTGTAAGCATACATCTCAAAACACGGTACTATTGTGCGAAGATCACTATTCTGACCCACAACTTTGCAAGGCACTGGAAGATACCCTGGTAGTTGACATTAACAACGATAATGCTTTACCCCTAGCCAGCAATGTTGAAGCTCCAAACAATTTTCCTTTTTACTACCAACTCTCTATTCATTTCTTTCTCATGCTACGATATATCCTCATGCTTCAGGAGTATTCTCACTAGGCTCAAATTATTTGCTTGAAAAAACCAAAGTCTCCCAACTAGAAAATCAACAATATTGTCCACCACTTGATGTATCAAGACACCCCCATTAAAATGTCAGATATGCAGATCATTTTTAGTGTTAGTGCTGTCACTGAATTCAAAGTTAGAAACCTCTCAGAGCACGGGATAAGTGAATTGGCCTCCAAAATGATCTTTAATTCTGCAATGGAAGAGGGAGCCCTATTTGAAAAGGCCGGTCCAGATCGAGATCACTCCCATCCTACATGCGACCCAATATGTAATGAGACTGTCCCACAACCTTATCAACATCCTTAGCATTAATCAGAATCTAGGCTTTCTCAAGAAATTAACATACAGGCCTTTCAAACGATCAAAAATCTTCAAGCTTTAAACGCTATATAGATCACAAACTAATGGGGGAACAATTACCTCCTTCTAATTTTTTGGACAGTGAGGATCCTAATGGCAGGAAGGTCAGTGAACAGGTTGAGACTGAACAACCAAATTTGCCTAAACTTGATCTCTTATACCAATTGGAATGTATGATCACAACATCATTCTATCAATTAATGAAACTCCATCTCAAAAGCTCCAGGAAAAAGTGACTCCTAGAAAGAGGGGTCAAAAACCAAAGAGTGCTCAGACTAAGGTAGAAATTACAGCAGGTATCCAGTCAACTCTAGATGACAAGTTCACCCCTTCCAAAAGAGTTACAAGGAGGTCAAAGGGATCTCCTTCTCAGCAATGAAGATTGCCTCATGGAACGTCAGAGGTATGAACACCTCTAACAAGAGACACAGAATTAAACAAGAGATTGAGACTTTGAGGGAAGATATCATTCTAATTCAAGAGACTAAGATGTCTCAAGAAACTTTTGACAAGACAATAGGGAAATGGACCAAGTGGCACTCGACCCACAAGCAGGGTAATGGAGCCTCGGGTGGTCTCGTTGTTCTATGGGATCCTAAAAAATTTAAAGGACAGCTCTTAGATCAAAATGATAATTGTCAAATGGTGGAAATCAAGGCCTTCGACTTATCATTCATTTTGATTAATGTGTATGGTCCTACAACGACACATGAAAAACAAAGAGTGTGGTTGAGTTTGACACACTTCATTCAAGCTCAAACTAATCAGCATGTTGTTTTGGGCGGTGATTTTAATGCTATCCTCAAAGCTTCAAAAAAGGTCGGAGGTATTTTCCCTCCTATGAAAACTATTCAAGTCTTCTCACAATTTATTGAGGACAAAAGTATGATGGACATTGAACCCAATAAAGGCTCTTTCACATGGATGAATAAGACAACAAATTTCTCCCACAGTGCAGTTAGATTGGACAGGTTCCTAATCTCTCAAGAGTGGAGCTTAACAAATTTTACATTTCACTCATAAATTCTAGCAAAGCCCGGATCATATCATTTTCTAATTTCTCTCAGTATCCAGACTCCCATTGACAACTTGGGGATCAAACATCAACCAACTTTTAAATTTGAGAGAATGTGGCTTTGTCACCCTCAATTCTTGCCTCTCCTTAAACAATGGTGGATTAGTGCCTGTCGATGTAATAGCTCGAAGATGCACCAGTTTGCAGCAAAATTGAAATATTTTAAAAAACTCGTTAAAAAATGGAATGAGTTGGTCTTCAAAAACATCTTTCAAGAAAAAGAGATTGTCTAGCAACAGTTGTCAAAAATATTCCAGAAAATTATCAATCATGTAATGGACAACAACAATTATTTAAAGCATAAACAATTGCAACAGGAATGTGATGAATTTTGCGCTAGGGAAGAAGTATACTAGAGACAAAAATCTTGGGAAACTTGGTTAAAAGAGGGAGATAGGAATACTTCTTACTTCCATGCTTCAGCTAAACAGAGAAGAGAAGCTAACTGAATCTTTTCTATCAATAAAATAGACATTGGGAATGCAATTTTGGATGCACAAGGAATTCAAGAAGAAGGGGTTCGATTCTTTTCCAACCTACTTGCACCCATGACCCTTCCAAATCCACAAAATCAGCAAGTGCAAGACTTATTGCAAGCCAATCTGACAACCATTACAGAATCTGACAATTCAACACTAATGGCCCCTTTACATTTCCAGAACTCAGAAAGGTAGTAATGTCCCTACCACCAGAAAAATCCCTTGGCCCAGATGGATATAAAACTCTTTTCTTTCAAGATTGCTAGGATTTTATTGGTTGGGAACTTTTGGGTCTCATTGAAGAGTCTAGAAAAAGCAAAGCTATGCTTAAATATTTTAACACAACTAATATTGCCATTATCCCCAAGGTCCAGACACCTAGAAATTTTTCAGATTTCATACCAATCTCGTTATGGAAGACAATTTACAAGATCATTACAAAGGGAATATATCTGAGACTGCAACTTCTGATTTCAAAATTAATCTCCCAAGAACAAGGAGGTTTTGTCACAGGCAGAGACACTATAGAAGGGGATTTGGTTTCTCATGAGGTCCTACATTCAATTAATACACATAAGACCCCAAACTTTTTCATTAAGGTGGATATGATGGAAGCATACGACAAAGTATGTTGGGATTTCCTTCTTAAAGTCCTGAGGAAATGTGGGTTTGCTGATAAGTGGTGTAAATGGAGTTCCAACAGGATTGTTTCCTTCAACCCAAGGGGTTAGGAAAGGTGATCCATTATAACCAGTTTTATTCATTTTAATGGTAGAAGCCTTCAGCAGACACATTATTCATAAACATGCCCTAGGCTATTGGGAAGGCACCAAAATTGAGGGATCAGATTTAGTGGTCACTCACTCCTTATTTATGGATGACACTCTTATCTGTGGTTCATCCAACATGCAAGAGGCTAAACAAATTAAACAAACATTGGATTTATATTTTGAAGTTTCTGGTCAAAAAGTCA
Organism: Thuja plicata; assembly: GCA_018584345.1. Taxonomy (NCBI): domain Eukaryota; kingdom Viridiplantae; phylum Streptophyta; class Pinopsida; order Cupressales; family Cupressaceae; genus Thuja; species Thuja plicata. The sequence goes on from MU225453.1 coordinate 468,340, forward strand.
ATCCTCATAAATCAAAAATATATTTCAGTAAGAATTGCCAATATTATAGGGTTCTCAATTGATTTCTTAGGTCTTTTGTGTATCTTGGCATCCCCTTCTTTATGGGAGAAAATAAAAGTAATTACTTGTCTCCCATCATTGACAGAATCAAATCTAGGGTAGTGGCCTGGAAAGCTAGATGGCTATCACTTGCAGGGAAGTTCCTACTAGTCAAGACAGTGTTGGCTACCATTCCCAATTATTACTTATGTCCTAAAAGCTCCCCCCTTAGCAATTTAGGACATCCAAAAGATTCTTTATAATTTCCTATGGTGTGGGAAACTTAATGGAGAGAAGAAAATTCCCCTCATCTCACTTAAAGACATGGCTCAAGTGAAATCTTTGGGTGGAGCAGGTATTCATGATTTGGTTAATAGGAATCTAGCCTTTGGAGGCAAATTAGTTTGGCAAATGTACAGTAACCCAGCTAACAAGTGGTGTCAGAAAATGCAACAAAAATACTTAGATAATGCTTGTCCCTCCAGAATATTCACCATTCAAGATCCTCCAAAAGTCTCTGCCACATGGGACTTTATGATAGTTTCACGAGACATTGTGACTCAATATATCACTTGGGAGGTGAACAAGGGAGATAAAGTCAAGTTTTGGAGAGATCCCTGGAATGGCTCACCACCTCTAATCAAATCATTTCTAATGGATAACATGGTTGTCTCAGCTGAGGTACATTGGGGCAGACATCTGGTGGATTATGTATCTGTTGTTCACGTCTTCTCCAACAGAGTGATTTGGAAGGATCCTAGAGAACTACCCATCTGACTAGGGGTAGAGATAAAATAACAAATATCCTTCAAAAAAAAGTGGTCTTCTTGTCAGGAAAGGAAGATAGATTAATGTGGGCTCCTGTTAAAGATGGCTCATATAAAATTAAAGAAGGATATAGAATTTTCCAGCAGAAAAAAACTACTAAGCCTACTTGTCGACCCTTCTCATTCTGCTGGAACCAGACAACCCTCCCAAAGGCAAGTTATTTTTATTGGATTGCCCTAAGAAAGAGGGATCTTACTAGTGATCATCTTACTAAGTTCAACATTTCCCAGCCCTTCAATTTCCCCCTTTGTGATCGTGAACTTGAGGACGTGGATCATCTTTTCTTACAGGACGTGGATCATCTTTTCTTACACTGTTAATATACACAACATTGCTAGCTGTTTGTACTTGGAAAACTAAAGTATTCCACCCCCTTCCGAACACACTTTGGGACCTCTTCCAAGAATGGCCTGAGCTTTACCCTAACTCCCTCTTCTCAAACTTGTGGAAATGCATCCTGACCTCATTTGTATGGGCAGTATGGTGGGAAAACAACAAGAGAATTTTTCGTCAGAACCCCTCTTCACTTGAGGCTGTCATATACAGCATTGAAAAATCCATATCTAAAATTGTCAATGTAAGTCACACTAGAGTCAAGTGCAACCCAATCCTCACTACTTGGTATAGCTCTGTCATCAGAGAATGGAAAAGTATACATGTTCCGATGGGCTGGGGTCATCAAAAACCAGATAGTCAATCACATTGTAGGGACAATATTTGTTGGATCCCTCCTACACAAAATTCTATAAAGATCAACTTCGATGGGTCCTCTCAAGGTAATCTTGGCCAGTTAAGAATTGGAGTGTGCATTAGAGACTATCAAGGAGAATTTCTGGCTTTCAAAGCATCTCCCGTGCCTACAGACACCAATAACGTTGTAGAATCTCAAGCCATGTTCGCGGGTCTAGTCCTGGCCAAGAAAGGTGGATTTAATAATATCCATGTGGAAGGAGATTCTATAGTTATTGTAAATGCATGCATTAAGCATGAATCCCACAATTGGAAGCTAAAATATATTCTCTAAAAAGCATGGATGCTATTAGACACATTTAACACGATGCTCATCTCTCATACTCTACACAAAGGGAATGCCCTAGTCGATTACCTTGCAAATAGGGGGTGTGATGGTTTAAATCATGACTCAATCTCACCTTAGGACTTCATCAGTACAGACGATGAAATGAGAAGATTGATAACACTGGATAAGAACTCCAATAGGGGTTAATCCTGTAGGTTACAAGTGTGAGTTAAGCATAACGTCACCACATGTGTACCCTGACAGCCGATAAACCCTAAATGTGTCTCCCATCGTATAGTTTACGATGCACATTTCATCACCGAATTCTTGGATCGTGTTGCATTTTTTTGTCATCTCAGAAGGTCAAAGTATAGTATAGTTCTCACATCCCCCTTAATATGAGGGAAACTTACAGCTTGATACTATATTCATCTGCCACGCCCTAGTAATTCGTCATGCCATCCGCAGGGTGACTATTTCTTAGAGATAATTGCCTAATGTTTGCAATTCACAACTACAACCTCTGGTTGGGGTGTGCTCAGGTAGGTGGCTTGTGTTCTTGATAGCAACTGCTAGCTAAGAACGAATGTAAGCTGGTTTATGACAATATTAAAAGGACATTGGAGAAGCTAATTTTTTGGTTTGTTAAAGCTACTTTGCAAAATGTCAGTACTAGACTGGGCAAGGAACCTGAGGCAAACATAAATTGCATGGATTATGTTATATTGGAAATTTTGGGCACACCCAATACCTCCCTGCGGACTCTCCACCAGGCATCGCATCCTTCAGCTAGAATATAGAGCACAAATGTCCTAGACTTGAATCTATCTGATGAGGAGGTCACCTTTCTCTTCTAGATTCCTACTCCCTCTTAGGAATCTCACTTTGGACCCTATTCACTTCAAGATGCTCTAGACTCCCACTCGAGTCTCTTAGGTTTACTCACAGACCCTAACTGGAATGATTTCTATACTCCCTCTCTCCTAGGTTTCCTACCCACCAAAATGCTTCACTCTCTACCTTATCTTCCTCTCCATGACTGAATAAAGTTAGTCATGCACCTTCTCCTACTATCTCTCTCTCCTACAAGTTCCCTAGCCAGACCATTTAGCTCGCCTAGGACTTGTCTACAATTCTGACTAGCCTCTTCTCAATCCCAAACACAAAAATAGAATAAA
>MU225453.1:477715-487938 GCA_018584345.1 Thuja plicata
AGTTCCCTAGCCGGACCATTTAGCTCGCCTAGGACTTGTCTACAATTCTGACTAGCCTCTTCTCAATCCCAAACACAAAAATAGAATAAAAATACATGAGGGATGCTTCTTGACGGTCACACTCCATGGGATGGATTATAAGAGTCAGAAAGCATCCATGAGACTTGATTGAATTCAAAATCCTACTCTACAGAAGTCTGCACACAATAGAAGCACACACAAAAAACACAGGAAACTATTCTTTATTGAAAACCAGAAAATTACAATGTAAACTCAAATCTTCTATGCTAGCCTCCTCAGTCTCTAACTTCTCCAACCTCTTCCAAAATGGTTCTTTCCTTCATTTTATATCTCGGCCTATTCTTGATTCGTAACCATTTCTAGGTTACCTGTCCTCCTGAGGATTCTAACTGCCTCGACTCTTCATCTTCCTCCTGTAACTGTCATCGATATCATCCTATGCATGGTTGTCGACGTGGACATCCTTTTCCTCCATGTCATTCTCTTTCATTTTTGTTGTATATGACTTTTCAACTTCCATCTTGTCACGGTATCGCAGCTCTTTCTCGACTTGATCAGATGCTTACCTTACTCCAGATGTTTAATCGCATAGTCGCGAGTCATAACAACTATGCATGCCTTAACCCTGCGACCTTGCGATTCATTGTCATCGCGCACTCGCAACACTTACATCCGAGATGCCGTTTGTTCTGCGACTTGGTGATACATGATTGTCGCACTCTCGCAATGCTTGTCACTGAGCTGCCAGTTATCCTGCAACTATGCGATGCATTGTTTGTCGCATCCTCGCAGCTATTTTTCATTGACCGCCGATACCCTTCCGACTGTGTGATACGCCATCATCGCCTTGACGCAGCCATCTTCCACTAACCGCCAAATTCATTCTGACTGTGCGATACACTGTCATCGCACCGTCGCACACATTTGCCACTAACCGCCGTTAAACCGCCGACTTTGCGATTCACTGTTATCGCCTTGTCGCAGCCGTTTCCTGTTAACTGCCAGTTTCCTTCCGACTATGCGATGCACTATCATCGCTTTGTCATGACAGTTTCAATTTAACCGCCCAACTCCTTGCGACTGTGCGATAAGCATAACATAACCGGTTCACTCCTTGCGACTGTGCGATAAGCATAGCACAACCGGTTCCCGCTAGACAGTCACCGTAACTTCGTAGGCCTTTTTGATTTTCACTCCTACTTTCGCGCTAGGAGTTAAGAAGCTATTAGGGTTTTGGAAAACCATGATCTGCTCCATGATCACTCTGACCATTTCTAGGGCTTGGAGCGAAAAACCCTAGGGTGCTTTGCACCACTTTCCCCATCTTTGGGCGCTTCTCCACTCAAAGACCTGGCTACAACATGGGTCCTTTTTAACCAGCGGGTAGAAGAGCTCAAGGGAAGGGTCACACAAATACACAATGCTCCTCCTAGTGGCTAGGAAATGCCTGGATCACCTATAGCGAGAACTCTCTCAACCCACAAACAGAACTAGAAGATATGGAAATTTGATTTAGGTTTTTGGGTATTTTCCTCGTTTGCATAGGATTTTGTGGCTACTTGCAGCACCTTCCTATTTTAGTATCTGCCACATTTTGCATAATTTTGAGGTTCCTTTTTCATAACTGTGTGTAGCACATCCTCTTTTTGTATTCGATTAGTTTCAAATTCTACCATACTTCTTGTACCTTCTTATGTATCGGATATGGATTCTGGGTTTTCTTTACTGATTCTTTCCCTGATGAATCTTGGAATCATTTTTTCTATTAATAAAATATATATATAGTGATTCGTCCACTTTTGTTTAAAAAAAAAACTTAAGGCTTTATTTAGAGATGGATGTGAGAAAAAAATCAACTTTATTTTATGTTTATCTCAATCCTATAAATAATTAGCCAACAAATTATTCTTGGGGTAGACTTCCACCGACAAAACATGAAATCTCACCTATGGATTACTATTTAGAAAGAGAAAAAGCTGCAAGCAATTTAGAAAGCAGAATAAATTAGGTTTTGTTAAAATAATAATTAGTTTGGAGACTTCCACACCTACTTGCAAGGTCCTCAAATAGGTGCAGTTAACATGAATGAGTTTTCTATTTCATTAATATTTCATTTCTTTTAATAGTAGTGATTTTAGGTTAGAGTTACTTTTCAGCCTATTTTCAAAAAAGCCCATATGACAACCTTTTTTTCATAGAGTTGTGAATGTGCCAAACATTTATTTCTTGTTGGTGGTTTTGTATTTGGATATTTAAGGTTTACAATGAAGATTCAATTTTATTTTTTCTTGAGGATTGAGACTAAACTTGCGCACGGTTTTAATTTAAGATTTTAGGGTTTCCCTTCTTGATTCCTAGTCCTAAGAACCAAACATAGAAAGGTCTAAAAGCATTATGGTGGTGGGCTAAAAGAGGGAAATTTGAAAGGGATTTTCTATGGGTACCCTACAAGAGTGAGAGGTTAGGATTTTAATAAATCTTTAGTCAGGCTATGAAGCTTGTCTATGTATAAATTAATCATCAACTTTTCCAAGTTTCTATTCTTTCATTATTTACATTCTTTTTATTTTTTTATGATAACCAAAGATTTCTTTCTATTCATGCATTTCATTTTAGAATATGCTGAACACATTAAGGTCTGAATAAATTAAATTTTTATTTAGTAGACACTAATATCTTAAATTTAGACAAATAAAAAATTAAAATTGAATGTTGAGGTTAGAATGTTTGAATTTGTGGGAATGATAATAATGCTCACTCACCACAACAAATTTATCTTTCTCCTCATCTAGTATTGCTAATTTATTCTCAGGAGACTTGTTTTATTACATCAACTATTTTGGTAGATTATAGATATTTTCCAATTATAAAGTTTGTACAACTGTGAAGCATGTTCCTCTCTACAGACCATGCACACTACTCTATGACATGCCAGAGTTTAAACCCTAGATGAGGAGATTTAGGTTGGATTTCATCTTTTGCATCAACTATGTTCATCTCAGCATATACTATAGGAGATTGAGCCTATTTTTAATCTTTTACAAATTTATGTCCATAGAGTGGTATTTCATGGTTTCTAGTATAGGATCCATCTCAGCACTACAATAGCTTCTTGTTCATGAAAAATTGAGCATCCCATGTCCAACCTTGGCTCCTTCTAATTTCTATTTACCTAACTGCAAGCATAACAATTCATGGATAAAGGAGCTAGCTATAGCCTTGAAATTATTAGATAGCATTATAATTAAGCAATATAGTAATCATCAAAAGTTTACATGTGTGTGTGTGTGTGTGTGTGTGTGTGTGTGTGTGTGTGTGTGCGCGCGCGCACGTGTGTGCGTGCGTGTGTGCGCACGCGCGCACGCGTAGCTCAACTTACAATAATATCTACTCCATAACCAATCTTATCAAATAGAAGTCAAACCTCCTTGTTAGTCATTCAAATTTTTTTATCAGATTCCCAATTATTAATAGCACTCAATGATAGGCAACAAAAACAACATTATTCTCATATCATCTTTCTCATGTTTAAGATATGAACTATAATTTTGATATGTAATAAAAAATTGTATAAATTTATGCTAGTTTATGAGAGAAACTATGTAATTTATGTCATCCATGAAAGTGTTGAAAATGGTGTCAACAAACCTAATGTGAATGTGGGTCAGATATGTAGTTGGGAACTTATATTTCATCATTGAAAATAGATGAACAAATTCATTAAAAGTTTGTACTAAATAAACTTCTTAAAAAATATTTATATAATTTTGAATGCTTCATCTTCTATTCTTCATTTAACAATGATGCAATTGATATATATCTTACAATGCATGCTTGGGAATTATGTCGATTTCTCTATAGTTATCTATCAAATTTTAATTGACTAATTCATGAAGGCCTCATATTACAAACTCACAAATTTTCTTACCCTCTAATATATTATACAAAGCATACTGTACTATCAACGTAACTATTGCACCTTGTCGGGGAAAGTGCTAGTTCTTAATCCATGCATGGATACAAGGATGTTGAATAAGATCCTATGGCTAAATTGGGTACATATAATCTCTTCATGTGTTCACTTAATATTCTTAACCTTGTAAATTATAGATGTGAAAACAAGATTATATCTGAATGTAAGGCGTTTTGGCTCAACCAAATGTTTAGCTATTTTAATCTTCAATGTGAGGTTGTAAATTAAATCCAATTTTCTCCTTCTCATGGATATGCTTAAACATGAGCCTTAATACATAGTGTGATAACACAAATTAACTAACACACCAAAGTATTATGAGTTTGGAAGTAAACTAATAGGGTTAGACTAAATACATTATTTTCTCTTAAACTTTAAATTCTTAATTGTCTAAATTCAATTAACACTTAAATTCGATTAAACACTTTAAAGGACTTAGACATCAAACACAACTAATACTTGTATGTGAGGAACATTCCAAATACGATACTCATTTATATTGAATAAGATGTATGGTTCTATCACATGAATGTGTGAGTGAAAAAATCATTTGATTTTTTAATATACTTAAGACTTTAAGCCTATACTTGGTTGTATGTGTGAAACGCATAAGAAAGTGAGATGAGGCCATGGTTTTCAAGAATAAATTTAATAGAATAAAGCCATAAATATTTTTGCTAAATTTTTTTCATATATCTACTCTTTGCAACACACAAATTTAAAACTAGACAAAGACTATCGTGAAAAGATCATGACAATGACATATTTTAATAGAGAAGAATATAATGAACTTTATAGATAATCAAGGCATGGACTATATCAATAATATCCCTGACATAAATAATTAGCTGATAGGCTATATTGTGTGAGCTTTCAACAATACCTGTCAGACTCTTTTGAAACCGGGCATATGCACAATAGGGTGGTTTAATCTTAGACGATGATTGGCCAATTTTAATTAATAAACGGTGGTTGAAAACTAATACTCACTTACCGTGATTTAGCGAGTTGGAAATATGCAGGAAAAGAGGCATAGCAGGTGGAATTATTGGCATACCACATATTTATGCCACAGCTCAGTTATGCGCTAGAATAATCAATTCAATCTTATCTATACGGTGGATATCTAGAGATAAATACAAATCTTTGCATATCTGATTTATATCTGATGACACTATTTCACGGTAGGTATATCAAACTACCGGAAGTTTCTCCTAATGCTTTAAAATATTGACACATCCAGTTGAGCCATACATAGACGCGCAGTGTATCTAACATCTATGAAAATTAAATTTGATATTGTCTATATCATAAATGTGGATCTATTCATATTGGATTTAGATTTCCTGTGATATTTTAGGCTGTGGTTAACCAAATCTGACATGTTTACAAATATCTCACTTGGCCTTGACTTCCACCTATCCTATTGGTAACCACCTACCCACCCTATAAGTACATTTCAGACATTCCTATGTAAATTTAATAGCGGCTTGAAAATTTATTATCGAGATTATAAATTATTTAGCGAACAACAGAGGCATTCTAGGTCATCATTGACCCTCAAGACAATATCTAAAATTAGTTTAAAAGCCTATTTATTTACAGGTTATTTGAAATTACACCTTTGCTATTGGGCATTACAGTTACGCTTGTCATGGGGTCTACGCACTGACTCCTGAATTGTCTTTTTCATGCACTTGTTCTGGATTTGTGGTTTTTTGATCTTATTGCTTTATGGATGGTAGATGTATTCTTTATTCTTCATATTAGTAAATAAAGCTATGAAATCCCATTTATATAGTGGTCTTAGTGCCCTTATGAAGTATAATATGCTTATTCATTAGATGATGTAACTATTCCAGTGTGAAAACGTTAATGTCTCTTTCTAGAAGTGAAGTTTATTGGCTTCCAACTCACCATCATGGACGCATGGTTGTAAGCATAGCGGTCAAGAGAGTTTTCTACAAGGATGAGTGCCCTGTCATTGCAAATCGTTAGCCATTTATTATAGTTCCCTGATTTGAAATGATGTTCACCTTCCCTACCATTCTCTGTGCCCATGCACCTCTAGGTAACTACAATTTTAAGCAATTACAACCCCAACAACTTTAAAGAATGTGCACAAATATCCTACATCACAACTACTCTACTAAGGTGTAAATACCATTCCAACAGCAAATTATCAACATGAAAACGTCAATTAACTCCTCTTCCAAACCAGTTTCAGCAAAAATACAAGCATAAAAAGTGTTTGTACTGATATTAATGCAAAATATCTGAAAATAGTTGCATTAGGATAGCATACTATTGCTACTCATTTCTCACTAGCATGGTTGACAGCACAAACTAGTCTATCACGCATTCAACACTACAAAAATGTTTGAACAGGAAAATTAAAAATTTTATGATTTTGCACTGTTATCTTTTGTATGCAGCGTGCCATTCTCGTAGGGCATTTTATGCGTCAAACTCTACAGTAGTTGAATTGGCAAACTCTATTGTAGCCATGCTAAATTAGGTCTCATAAATATTTTGCAGAACTTTAATTTATTTAAGTGACATCTAATAGTGTTCTATCTTTTATTTATTTAAGTGACATCTAATAGTGTTTTACTATTTTATTTTGTTTAGTTATTTACCAACTAATAAACGCTTCTTGTCCATGTAGTCGTAAAAAAAATAATCACCCTTTAATAATTTTCCTTAACATCAATAGCTCCCATTGAGCATCATCAGCTCCCTAGTATTCTCCAACCAAAATTGTAGCTCAACTCAATCATAATACCACCCAGTTAGCAGAATTAATTATCGCACTAGTCTTACATTAAAAATGACTTCTTCCAACTTGAGCATTTTTAGGAAGAGAAACTGACTTCATAATGCTTGATTCTATCACCTCATACAGACCCCTTTTTTATTTCACCAAGCTTCTACAATTCCCTTCCAACTCAAAAGATCACCCGAGTATATACTTGTCCTCACACTTTCCTGCCATTAATATATCTCACCGCTTAGGTATTAAAAGAATAACCAACGCACACCACTTTCAAACAAAACAGCTCCAACTCAAATGAAATGCATGGACTGTATTAAGAACAGATGGAGTAATTTTTGATTAATTAATTTCCAAACAATTCCCAAATCAAATGCCCAGTGCTTGCAAGAATAGTTAATGCTACAGGATAAAAATTGTACGTTACAAAACTGAAGTTGATGCACCATAACTTCACATGCAGCATAACACTACAACTAAATATAATTCATGAACTTCAAAATACATGTCAGCAACAGGTGATACTATAATAAAATAGCCTGGGTGTTGGCAATACCCAACATAACCACAGAAAACATTATTATAATTATGACTGCAGTTTTAGAGTCATTGAAAGATGGAGAAAGTAATAGATTTACATTCCATTGTTTACATGACCGGTTTAAATTATATTAGATTTTTTTATGTTGTAGATTTACATTCCATTGTTTACATGACCTGTTTAAATTATATTAAATTTTTTATGTTGAATTGACGTGCGAGTGTTATTTGGAACTTTCCATTTAAACCTAACTTTAAAACCCAGTGTTCCCTATTACATCTAGGTGTTTCTGTGTTTTTGTGAAATGCAATGATTGGGAAAACTCATTCAATTGCGCAGAGAATTATTTGTCCATAATTTTATGTAACCTATGATCTCGAGAACCGTCAATTATGCAAAAACCTTATGTTTAAAACTTTTTGTCTAAGGCTGCAATGTCACATCGAACACATGGTGACTTTTCTTCCAATGAACAGATAATATGGAAATTAAAGAGAAAAAATATTTATAGTTTCACGGACATGTGGAAATCATCGTCCTATAGTTGTGAATGAAATTTCGTTAGGTGTCTAAAGTACCACTTAATTTGCCCTAATTTGTTCCTTGATAACACTTACACATCTGTCCGGTCATCAATTTTAAAAATAAAACTTTATGGACAGTGTGGGATCATGTTAAAAAGCTAAATTGGTTGAGTGCTAATCAAAAATCAAACATATAAGTTGCTCTTTAACATGTCTATTTTTACAAAAAGAAAAACATGAATCTGAATTAGTTAAAGTAGATTATAGTTTGGAAATGTCTGGACAGTGCTTGATTCTCTCTTTTTATCTATGGGAGGCTACAGACCTAAGAGTTTGTATCTCTAAGACCGTGTTTACTTTGAAACCAGAAAAATGCACCCAATTATGTATTTCAGTTAGTAAATTTATTTTGCTATACTTTCTTGTGGCAGATTAGAGATAGTACTGTTTAGTGTAGTTATTCTACTTGGTTAATAGATTTTCTATAAGATCTATGAAGGGAACAAAATGAAATGCCACTGGTCAAGGATGCACTTTTTCGACAGTAATTTTAGTCATTTTGATGGAATTCATATCTTTATACTGTACGAGTATGTATGCAACCTAAATAATAACAACTAGAATAGTTATATCATCTAATCATTACAAGAATTCATATCTTTAATCGTGAAATAGAATTCACGATTATAATCTATTATTACAATTTTATTTTATTTGTTTGCTTTTATGTATATAGTAATTATGGATTGCTCACTTTTTTAAGTCAATGTTTTCCTTCAGGCATGACAACTACTCCTGATAATACAGAAATAATAGAGATAGATAGTATCATTGCTCCACTTTTTGTACCAGCAATGTCAACTCCCTCAAAAATTTGGAATGTTTTTCCTCCAGATAGTATTCCAGCATTTACAAGTGTTGTTTCATTGAGCTGCTTTGACATGATACAACAAGCAAAGACAACGTGCTCAGCCATTCGCGGCATGCAACATGTTGATGTTATGCTTATGGAAACAACACTGCATGAAGTGCATGCAACTTGTGAGAAATTGACTGGCTTCTACACCTTTTTGCAAGAGATGCACACAGATGCTTACTATGGGCATGGCAATGCTCCCCAGCTGAAAGTCGCTCTCCAGAATTACTTAAATACTATGTAGATGAATACGTTTATACCTGATTGTATATAGCACACATAAGTATAGTGGCACTATGTTGCTTTAAACTACAGTTTAACTAAGATGCTTACTACCCACGCACCTTTTTCTACTTTCTTATAGCATTGTACACCCATGCAAACCAGCCTGAAAACAATGCTCTTACTTATGGATTTTACATTATATTCTACTCCAAGAATGTGTAATTACGATCTACTTCAAACTTGTAAATAAAAATGTATATACTACTCTATTGATATTATGTTAATTGCGAGCTATGTGCAATTTCAACTGTAATTTTGTGGACCTCCAACAATATTCATTTAATGTTATTATTGCTACATAAAATCCATATAAACATACAACCCGTACACATATCTAAACTTCCAAAACTAATTTCTTTTAAAATGGGCGATTTGAAATTTGCTTTTATTTGCATTAACAAGCCTGTCATATTTTTAAGCATTTAGGGTTTTTCTTTAAAAATACGTAACAAATTAGAAAGTAATATACTGTTTACAAGCCAATTTACCTCAAAAATCATAGTATAATCTATATTTTCCTATAAATAACAAAATATTGAGTTGCTAAATTATCTTTCCTTAAGAAGTTTTAATTTGTTAGTGCTGAAATAAATACTATGAAATTTCATAGATGTTTTACTTCTTTTAATGTGAGGTAAATGTAGTTTTATTTCAATTTATTAGAAATTATATACTCTAAAAATATTCGCATAAAAGAATCTATTATACTTTTTTTGCATATATATTATTATGCCATCTATTGTTTTTGCTAGGAAACAAAAAAAATAAAATAAAATTTGTAACACTTGTATAGCCACAATAGTTGCAATTTGTTTTTAGGCACCTAAACAAGCAATGCTCACTTTTGCTAATAATGTACTCATTTTTTTTGCTAGATAAAATATAAGATAATCTTTCACTTTTAAAATAATTTTCCCTCGCATACTTGATATAGAAAGAAAAATTTAATTTATTTACAATAAGTAGAACAAATTTACTTATTTACTTTCTTACGATATCATATGTTAAGTATTTATACCTTGTTTCCTTTTATTATCCATACAGGTGTCTACCAAAAAAGAACAAATTCTATGAAAGCCCCAACAAAAAAAGATAGAAGGTACTCTTCGCAAACACATTTGTTTCATGCTATGAAAAACTATTACACTTGCATAGTTTTCACAACACAAGACCTTACTTCTGTTATATAT